>VZTJ01000306.1:3976459-4225295 GCA_013397795.1 Orthonyx spaldingii | reverse complement strand
GCTCCAAAAAAAAAAAAAAAAAAAAATTAAAAAAAATATTGCTGGAAGAGCCAAAGAGTGGCAAGAAAAACACACAGCTAATGAGGCACCAGAAGCAGAAGGCACTTCCCTGCCCACCTCTCTCCAGGCAAGAGGGGTTGATATTTCCTAAGGCTAAACCTGAGACTCAAAGCCTTGTCTCGTCTCATTCGGCTTTAAACGCATAACCAAATTAGCAGCACAGTGACCCCAGGCTCTTTCTGTAGTAAACATGGAATGGCACCTCAGGGTGTGATTCAGATCTCAACTTCATTAAATGGCTTGCTTGAGATGCCTTGATGGTGAGCAGTTTAAGTTGAGTGTTCTCACTCCTATCTGGGCATGCACTGACGGCTCAGACGTGGCCACTTTTGGGCTAAAACAAATATCAGGCACAGCAAGGAGCATGTATGGGCCCAAAGGAAGCAGATTTTGGACACAGCACTGTGAAATTTTGGATAAACAAGTTTAGGGAAGAGGGGGACCTGGAAACAAAGCAGGGCAGCTGACCTGCGAGACAGAGTGTGGCTGTCATTGGAAAGTGTGGGGGTGTAAGATACGGCCATTTACCCAGGGACTGCAGGAGCATGCTGCTTAATTTTGAATGAAACATTAAATTATAATAAACATTAAACCTCCACCACAATTTATCATTATGTCTTAAGCAAGCTGGTTGGAAAAGTTTTTGTGATTAAGCTGGCAAAGGTAATTACTGAAGGGAAGAGTGAAACGTCTTGTTGCTACATGGCTCACAGAAGTCCCAGTCCCCACTTCATTTATCACCAGTCCCTGTGGGGAAGAGCTCAGAGAGGGGGCTGTGGCTCCAGCTTCTTCTGGAAGATGATGGCCACAGGAGCAGCAGTGTGGGAGGAATGGCTGAGGGGAGCTCACAGCAGATTATCCCTATGTAACTCCTTTTCTGGGCAGCAAAGGAGCACTCCTGGTATGTAGTAAGGGCATTTTCAAGGTGTGCATTTACTACTCTCGATCTCCCATACATAGAAGGGCTCTAGTAACAGCTCATTTGAAGACAGAGACTACACAACTAAGAAAGACTTAAAGCTCAGTCTCTTTTTGCAAGTGCACAAGACTCAGAAGACTTTTGAAGAAGAGGGGGCATCCCCTTTTCCCTGTTTTGTAATAAACAAACTGAATTAAAATCGGGGTTTTGTTTGCTTAGGATTTGGGTTTAGTTGATTATTCTCTCAGACTGACAGTGATAACCAGCAGCAGCACGAAGGAAATGGGCACTTTCTGTTCAGAGATTGAGTAATGTGAGCTGCTGCCTCCACCCAGAACACCCCATGCACAAATACCACAGTCTTCACCCAAACGTGTCCACACTGAACAGCAACAGATGGTGCTCACAGATTTAAACCCCTCGAGGCAGACAGAACAAGTGCCTAAGAAACACACCTGGACAAAAATAAATATTTAAAGCTACAAAGACATTTCAGCACAGGAGTGTACCTCTCTCGCTGTAGTATACAAAAGCAGAGACTAATAAGTAGTAATTTCTACTTTAGCAAGCACTTACACTTTGTCTCCTTCTCATTTGCTACCACATACCCTGTGGAAGGGATGATAAATGAGACCTGTACCACCATAATGAATATTCACGTTCCCCAAAGAGATCATTGCTTCTATTTTTCCTTTAAGAGGATTACTTTTCCTTGTTTCTAACACCCAAGAAATTATTGCAGAGAATTCTAATTTCAACCCTTTTTCAGAGTGAGAAGGACCTCAGAGCAGAACTGGTCAGCTTCTGATGCATGAAGAAAGTGGACGAGGTTTAGGATAGTAACACCCAGAGCACTGAACAACCCTTGACCAGACACTGAAAGTGTAATTCCAGCATTAGTATCTTTCTTTTGTTCACTGAAGCCCCAACAGAAAATATATGGAAGTTTTTCAATACAGAGTATCTTAAAACCTCACTCTTCTAATGCTGAAGAGTTGCATGGAGGCAAGTTTTCCATAACTTATTTTGTGTGATAGCAAAATATGTCCATGGACACTTAAAAATCTGTAATTGATAGATAAGCCCAGGGTTAATGGCATTGCCACCAAGGTGACCTGAGGGAACTCTGGCAAAGCAATTAAAACAGTGCATTTGCAAGAAAAGAACATGAAGTCATTGCGACAATCTGGGAGAGAAATATTAGCCAGTTGCAGATGATACATGTTCAAAACAGAAACCCTAATGTTTTGAGTCAGCTCATCACTGCCAGAGGGCAGCTGAAAAATTCACTCAGCAAACACACAGAGTGTTTTATAAAATTAGCTAAAAGCAGACTATTTGCCGAGGAAAATAAACCAGACACGGTTTGGAGAGACTTCTGAGAAAAATGGTCCAACAGCAGGTAATTAGAGAGACTGTGACTGAAGAGGGGATTACTAAAAAAGGCACAGGAGATTAAACAAGTTTTCTTGTCAGTTTATGAAAAGCCCTGCTCCTATTTCATAAACGATTCCCTCAGTCAGGTCCACCAGGCAAGGTCTGCTCAGGAGCAGGTGGTTCATCTGCCACCGCCGATAACGGCGCGAGGCTGAGGCGGGAGGGAACCGAGCACTCAGCCCTGATGGCTCTGCTCGTAAAACTTTATCATGGTTTAAATTAACAAACGTGGCAACTGTTGCACAGGACTTTGCAGTTTCTCTTGCAAAGGATTCCTCTGCGATTTATAAACACAGGAAGGATTCGTGCGAGGCAGCCCTGAGGTTTGAGGCGCTTTGTCTCTCACAGGTCTGTAACAAGGTGAATTTTTGGAATTAAAGGGTTGCCAAGTTCCAGAGCGCACAGATTTATTTCCCATTTCAATTTGCTCAGATCTAGAGATGACTTGGGAAAAGGGTTTGAATTTTATGCTTTCTTTTTGCTGAAAACACCTACATTCCTGCTATACCTTCAATGACAAACAGACACAATGTCGTTTATTTCCGAGTGCATTTCTGCGATATTTCTCCTTTGAGTATCAAGTGCACTTAGACTCAGCAGTGAACCTTGCTTCTTGGATGACATCTCAATAGAGAGCTTGGAAAAATAAATAGAAGCCTTCTTTCTAGTGAGGAAGGAATAAAATATTTTCAAGTTTGACATTCTTCCTGTTTTCACTGCCAGAAAGGAGAAGAGATGGGCCATTGGAACCAGGGGATGTGGGATCGGTATCACGTTACGTTTGTAATGGGACCTAATTTTTACCTCTTACCCTGCATTGGTTATACCGGTTTTAATTTTAGCAATAATTTTTTTATGGGATATATTGGGAAGAAATTGGAAAAAGCGGCAATTATAAATACTCCAGTAAAAAGGGTATCCAAATTCATGTATAGATGGCTGACAAAGGCAATACTGAGCATTCCTGGCAACCCACTGGGGTTTATTATAAATGGTTAGCTCCCCTCTCCTGCTTTTGAAGAAGACAGAACAATAATAGTTCTTTCTCTGATGAAAGGGAACTGAAAGAAGATGAACTTGCTGCCAGGAATAAATTGCCTATTTTTGTATTACATTGTCCTTCCCATATTTTTGCATAGAAAAAGAGCCTAAAAGACTTTACTATATGTTGTGACATAACAGAGGTTTGTACAGGGCTTTGATTTTCCAACAATGCAGCATTACCATACATTTCAGTCACATTCATACAACAAAGAGATCCTCTAGCACGGGCTGCAGACAGGCTGATATTGAGCAGTGGGTATCATCAGGCACAGATAGTGGTAATTCTGCATATTTTATACATCCTGAGAATCCTCAGGATGCTTGGAGCCGGAATAAGCACAGTTTCCCATCAGGCGAGTGATATATGGTGATAACTCAGCTTATGTAGCTTTAGGAACAAGCTTTTATTCCTCTGTATGTATTTCAGGGTGGTATTTACTGTAAAAGTAAGCTAAATGAAGCCGGGATGTTTCATAACATGCAATTACTTTCAGGATCAAACCCCGTGACTTGCAGGGATGCAAGAGAAGCAGGGGGCTCATCACCAAATGTTTCTGATATACAGTTGAGAAACTCTACTAGGAGAAAAACAAAGTCAATGTAAAATTAAAATCTATCTCTTGCAGAAGAGAAACATCACTCGCAAATGTTTTACCTCGTGCAAATCAAATCAAGTGATGTACATGAAGAATAAACACATTTAGAGGGAAGACAAATGAATGAATGGAGTATCTTGACTAGCAATTAGTTTCTGTGCCCAAGTACCATCAGTTCAAAATTGATGAGCAAGGTAACCTTTGGCTGCACTTTAGCAAGTTCTTCATTAGTTTTCTGGCTTTCCTTTGCAAATATTTTATTTCTTCTTTCACGCTGAGGAAGATGATCCCTCCTGCCTGCAGCATCAATGTATCTGTGCTGCGCTGTCAGTGCAGGTTCTTCCAGCAAGGAACACCACCCTTCTCCCCAAGCCTGGCTTCCAGCAAGGGGAGAAAAAGCAAGAGAGAGTTTCCTTTCCTTCTTTTCAGAGATTAGAAAACTGGACCACTCAGAGATTAAATAACTGAAGGTCACCCTGAAGGGCAACGGTTTTCAATTGAATCAGTTTGAACAGAAATCAGTAACAAACTTATTTGTGCCTTTGGAAATTCCTCTTGATTGGCACAGAGGCAGAGGAGGAATGTGCTGGTTCCTGGGGGGGGGAAAGGTGGGGAGACAATTGGAGTTGTCAGGCAGGGCAATGTGGGCTACAGTATTATCCATTGATGACTGCTCCAGTCTGTAATTGGCTGAGAGGCCTCCTTCGAACATTTGTCTGACATTAGTGCTACTCAAAGCACTGAAGTGTAAGTGCTCATCGATGGGAATGTGCATGCCCTGTTTGTTAATGCTCTGCACAAGGGAATTATCTGGGAGAACAGGGAATGTTATAGATCTGTCATTCCTATACAAGCTGGAATTTAATTTAAGCTTTACTTCAGACGTTTTCTTTCCACATATTTTCTTCTTCATTTCACTCCTGTTGTATCATGTATCTCTCTTCCTCGCAGGTCTGTGCTGCTGAGCCAAACGATAATGATGAAAGCTGCAAGGAAATGCAATGTTCTCTGGCAGTATTGCACTACCTGCAGCCCTGCTTTGAAATGAAATGTCACAATTCAAGGTATTATTGAGTGACTTATCAGTTACTCAACTCCTCTGAAAGAGTGGGTCTGATAGATTTCTTTCATTCCTCCAGGAAAAACAGGTGATGGGCGATCAGCAACAGAACATCAAAGGAAGCAGAGGTGCAGGATTAAGAGCCAGTGCCAGAGCATGGAGAGCCTCCCAGCACAGCTGGAACAGCTGGGGGGCCTCAGCACACAGGATGAGCCTCTCCCAACCAACTTCTAGCCCGGATTTCATGGACCATAAAAGAAGTTCCTCAGCGGTCAGTGGTGAACTGCAAGTAAATCCATCCCCTGTGCTGTACTGGGCTGCTTTTGCTATTCAGCATTAGGAAACTATCCCGTTGTTGAAGTGTTTAGCACATATTTATGGCTTTGTTTCAAAGTCCAAGCTTTAGCATTCTTTTCAGTCTTTGCTCCATGATTTTCTGCCCTCCATTCAAAAACCGCCTCCGAGAACAGCGAGCGTGGTTCTGTGGCAGCAATATATTCTGAATTGTCTTCTGCTCTTGGATTCCAACCAGCAGTAAAATGCACTCCGGGAGGAGAGCTGAGGAGTGCTTAATTAGAAAAAGAATGTATGACCGCTCTCGGAAAATGGGCATCTGATGGAGCCTTGGCACTGTCAGAATAATGCTGTATCAAACAGCCCTCTGCACAGCAAATCTCAGAGGTGAACTCATTACACTGCCAACCACACAATTGCCATCTTCTCAGAGACATCAGGCATGACCAGCAGAAACAGATGCAATTTTAGTTAAATTAAAGCAGGCGGCACTACTCGAGTAAATAAATAAATAAATCACTCTAGATAAAACATTACTTTCTTTTTTTTTTTTTTTCACTTGATCTGCTCCACACATGTACCAAACCCACAGCTGTTGCTTTTAGTGATAAAAATAAAATGGAAGTGCACTTCACCCCAGTGGAATGACAGAAATAGAAAATATGGAACTCTGTAATGACATTTTTATAATCCTTTTCCAGAACTGAATGGCACTTTAAACATTTTCTTGTTTTTATTTTTAAAGATCCATAGGAATAAAGAAAGTCATAAATAAATTTTTTTTTTTTTCCTGAAAAATGATGTATAAAGTGAATGCAAGAGTAAGCAATGCCCATCCAGGGACCAGCTATTCTTATAAATGTTTAACAGAGAAAAAATACTAAAAGGAAGAAAACATTTTCTTGTTTTCAAACCTTGGCATCACAGCACAGCACCTGGTCTGCATGGGAAAGCCGTACAGCATGGGGTGGTAGAAGGATCCAGGTTTAAAGGGACTTGATGAAGTCTCTGGTCCAAACTCCTGCTCAAAGGAGGCTCAGCCATGAGATCAGACCAGGGCATTTCAAGGCAATTTCATTAACCATGAATCAGGCTTAAACTCCCTTAAAAACAAAACCCACACCAAAAATCAGAGTTGCCGACTCTCCAGACCACGTAGAATTAAATGACAGAAAAACACCCGAGGGTGCCTGAAACCAAGTGTAGGGAATGTTTAAGGTGGAGCACTCACATCACTTCCAGCCGAGCCGTTCTGGAGTCGTTTCCTCCAGAAGAAAGGACCTCACAGGTGTAATCCCCGATGTCACCTGACCACGTCTGGCTGATGAGGAGGGTCCCGTCCTTCTCTACCGTGATCCTGGAACTGCTGGATGGATTTATTACAACACTGTCCTTCTTCCAGAGGTACCTGAGTATTACAATGTTTCAGTTATTGATTACTCGTAAGAACATCAGAATAGATTTATTTTAACTCTGCTGGAAGGTATCAGCTCCTGTCATCACGTGTTAAAAACGACAGGCCCCTGCAGCTACTTTCAAGAGCAGTAACTTTTACAAATTTAAGTTTTAGATCAAGTGATCAGAATGAAAAATGTAATTCCAGCCGAGATATTATGTGTTTTACAAGGAGAAGATGAAGTACTCATAAATGTCCAAGTTCTGCAGTTCACCCCCACTAGAACGTTAACTCTGCAGTTAATGGCAGGTGTTGGCCCAGCTCTGCCAAGGCTCTGTGACATTGGACTGCCATGATCAGAAACTTATTGAAGGTTTGCTAGAGCTCACCTATCCAAAACACACCCCCAACATGTCACAGAGGTGTGGAGAGCCCATGGACTCACAATTACCCACCTCTAACTGAAATTTTTATACCTGTATTTCTCTTTCCAAAGTTCTTTCTGCGGTTCACCCTTCAAGCACTCTCCAAGCTCTTCCTTGCATCTTATTCCATTTGTGTTGCTTTCAGACTGCATTGATTTTCATGGCAAATTTATTCTCCAGTTTTGAGCTTCCTCTAAATGCTCTAATGCAAATTTTAATAGTCCAGACAAATCCTGGTTTCCTTTACACAGTTAAAGTAGACTATAAGCCCAAATTATTGAGTTGTTTCCAAAAACAAGGGCATCTCTTGTGTGGCTTTTATGCACCCCAGAGTAAACACTTCTGAAATCCTATTCCTTCTCTTTGGCTTTTACTCTCATTAAGTCTCAGCCTCTGACAAGTTGGTTTTATTGATAGTGTATTAACCTTGACAGTAAAATCATGGAAGGCTATATTGAAGTCATGAAGTGGAACATAGCTCATTGTAAATAATACATAAGGCTGAAATGGAAGATGGGATTTATGTGATTAATGATACAGTGTACAACCTTATAATGCAGTAATCAGGGGTTTGGTGTGAAAATCTGGGTGTGAAAGTCCTGCAACTTTTCACCTTATGCTATTCATACAGCTTAGAAAATTAAGCTGGGATAAACCACACAAACGAGGAGTGACACCACCAACCTGATGGAAATTCTGGGATCGTGAGTGGCCTCGCAGCGCAGGGTGGCCGTGGTCCCTTTGATCACCGTGCTGTTCTCGGGAGGGCGGACAATGGAAGTGCGATCTGAAAGGAGCACCAGGCACAGCTCAGGTGAAATTAGAGCCTTTTGCTGTGGCTGTTCACTCAGAGAGCAGCCACTAAGCTTTTGTCATTCAAAGCGAGCAGGCCACTGCTCCTCAAGCCTCTGCTGTGAAGGCCCCCTTCCCTCTAAAGTCCTTGTGACACAGGTGACACGCTGTGGGGTGTAGAGAGGCACAACAGCAGAGGGCACGAGCTGAGACCAGAGAAGGTTACAACTCTGAACTCTCCCTTGGCTTGTGCAAGTGTCTGTGGCAACTCCCTAAAGTCTTAACGAGTATGTGGAAGCAAACACTGGGTCAGGAGATGAGCCACACTGTTTGGAGCAGCAAAAACATGAACAAGACCAAGGAAAATCTGTGCAAAGAAGAATGCACTTGAAAAACACCGAGAAAGAGGTAAATTTAAACGGCACCCTACAACCTCATCAACTCCAGACCAGAGGAGGAACTTCTGGTAGAAAAATCTTCCATGTAAGAAAGGTACGTTGTTTACTCAAATGTTTCAGAACATCCTTATTGAAGCCCCTCCTGGAGCCTCAGAACACAATAATTGCTGTAACTACAGCAACCGGATCCGGTGTGAAAGATCCCCATTACGTGTCACACACAGGAGCAGCAGCAGAGAGCATCAGCTGGGGCAGGGAGACAACCAGGATGAGCATGGAAGATATGTGGATAATGTTAATAAGTCCCAAATCCCTACAGAGATAATCAGCTTCTACTGAGAGATCTCACACATGCACAAGGAAGGACCATCAGCAAAATCAAAAGCTGACTCTAATAGCATGGAATTTTTAGCATTACTGCTGATGTACCTATGTAAGAATTCTGGCTTTATAATGGTGCTGTTGCTACACAAACATTAGGTTATTTTCACATTTCTTCCCCTCATGCAGTACAATGAACAGGAACTATCTTTAATACATGTAAGAACCATAGCTTTGAGAATTAACAGGAAGGATCTCCTTTACTTGATCCTTACACCTGGATATCATTCAGTTTGCAGCATCCTGATATCTATACCAACTCTATATTGTCAGTATGACATCAACACGATGGCCACACGACACAAATACATTACAGTTACTGCCAGGAATATTTTCAGATATTCCCAAGTTCAAAAGAAGAAATGTGGCTGATTTAGCTTGCAGAGTTTGGGGGTTAACAAATGCCAAATATGCACCACACATCAGCAGCTCAATCAGTTCTTCAAGTGCTGGAGAGGAGAGAGGGCTACAACACTTCCGTATTTATCCTCATCATCTTCATTATTTTCAGTTGCTCTTAGTTCCAGCTCAGGGATCATTATTTTGTACCTTGAGTAGCAAAAACCATGTTCCACCTCAATTTAACTCACTTAGGAGTAACACAGGTGAAACTTTGGATCAGACTCTCCTCCCCAACAGAAGAAATAAAAAATACAGAGTTCAAGAGAAAATGGTGAATGACAAAACCATTTCATAGGATGCCCTGTCCCACACCAGTCTGCAGCACGAGGGATTAACTGAAATCTGCTGCACTTTGGTTTGGCTTCCAACAGCACCCAGGGCCACAAAAAACACAAAAGTATGAGGAAAATTCTATCTGTTGTAACTGTGGCCGTGGCCTCAGTACCAGCACGGGCTGTTCTGTGCTGCCTGCACACTCCTGGAGACAGTAATCACCTGCAAGCAGCCAAATCTACAAGTTAAAAGCTCTGACTTGCAATGTGAGACACCAAAGCAAAACCTGAGTAAAACTGTAATTGTGATTGAAGCTCTATTTAAATACATTTCCTTTCACAAAATAGAGATTTATATGCATAATTTTCCAAACAAAAAGGGTATTTGTAATAGGCTTCCTAAAATAGACACATTATTCCTATTAAATCATACAAGTATCTCTATTAATGAGAAAAGCATAATTACTTATGAAAATTTCCTGAGCGCGCAACAAAAAACTGATTAATACTTGATTAAAGTTAGACTTTAAACAAAGCATTATCCTTACTCCACACTGTCAGCATCACAAAAGCATTCAGAGCTCCTTCAGAGTTGGCTGCACAGCAAGTGTAATTGCCGGCATCCTGCAGGAACACGGGCGTTATCTGGAGCCCTCCAGACTCGAGGAGAACGAAGCGAGGGATCTGCACCGAGCCACTGGCTAAGATCTGCTCTCCTGAAACACACCAGGGGGAAGCAGCGTGGTTAGTGTCAGGTAGGCTCAGGGACTGGGCGCTGCAATTCCAGCCCTTCCAAAATGTTACATCCTGCCCGGGCCGCCGGCTCACGACGGCCCCACAGCAAACCCGCTGCTCACGGGATGAGGGGAAGGGGGAAATAGGCACTGAATGGATCTACAGGATCTCAGTAACAGGAATGGACAGGAAAATGTGGATTACAGCTCTTCTACAAGTTAATAACTGGCTACCTTTCTTCCAGGAGATGGCAGGTCGTGGAGCCCCAGAAACTTCGCAGGTCAGCACCGCAGTCATGCCCTCGGTGACCGTGGTGTCCTCCGGGGGCTGGATAAAGGCTGGTTTGATGTCTAGAATAAAAAATTCCAACAAACTCAATGCATCAGCTCTCAGAAAGGTCCTTTAACTATTATCATGGACTACTTTACATCCACTTTTATAGAGCTGATCGTGGAGAAGGACATGACAATAAGACATGAAAACCTTTCAGCAGTGACTGTAACCTTTTCTTATTCATCTCCCAGGAATTGTCTAATCCTGTTTATTACCTACACAGAAAATAAAAATCTATCAGTGCTTGTACCTNCAAAAGGCATAACTTAAATCATTATTAGGGAATTGGAAAAAAAACAATACAACAAATACAACCTTTAATAACTATTCCTTTTAACACTAAACCTTTCAGTAATTAACTGAGAACTTTGAGTAACTTTATTAACCTTATAATGAGAACTTACTAAAGCAAAAGTCAATTGCCTAATTTTATTTATAACAAAGAAAAGGAAGATGAAGCTCAAAATGAGTGTTTAGGGGCAACTTGAGAAATCTAGATAAACAAAACTATTTTCCTTCATCTTCATAACAGAGTGCTTTAAGATGAAAAGCAACTTGAAAAAGGCATTAACTTTGAAACTTAAATGTCAGCCAAAAGAATTTAGAACCTGAGCCTTATCCAAGACATTTTCTAAGTTTCTTTCTCTCTTATTTTCCCCCAGTTGCATTTTATTACACTTTTTTCCTGCAGTTTCCTAGATCTATATTGAACTGGGGCTGATTTATTTTCTGAGGCCAGTAGGAATTCTGGTCACTATGTGCAAACTGCTCTTGGGCTAAAAATCAGCTTCCTGAAGACAAGTTTAATATTACAGAGACGACTGTTAAGAATCACTTTTAAAAGAGACCACTAGGATTTGTAATTCATCCATAGAGGAGCATGCACTTCATTAACAAAACCATTTAATCTGACTTTTTGGCCAAAAAAGACATTTAACTTGAACCTTCTTTCTTTTCCCCAACTAACTGCAGTTGCAGACAAAGGCAAATAAAATGACAGCATGCACAATCATGAAGCAGTAGCTCAACTTCAGGATAGAATTACATTAGAGTGGAAATATGAAGGAAGGAAAAAAAAAAGATTAATTGTGAAATACTTTCTTCTTTTCACTAAGATCTCTTTTTGTTGTGTGGAATAGGGGAGTTCACCTCAAGCTAAGCTCTCCTGATGTCACGGAGAGCTTTCCCACAGGCTTCAGCAGATTGTGTTGAGGCCACAGGGGAAATCCAGGGTTCCTCACAGCTGGGGCAGCTACACTCGAGAAGAAATCAGTGTTCTGTGGGTCGGACTGAAGCAGCTCAGAGAAACGTGATGGGTGTGGGGTGACCTACAGGGATGACACCTCCTGCCCCCCGTTACTCACTGGTCACATCCAGGTAGGTGTAGGTGTGGATCTCCCCGGCTGCGTTGCTGGCGAAGCACTGGAAGATGCCGGCGTCCTGGGCCCGCAGCGCGTGGATCCGCAGCCCCCCGCTCAGCAGCGCCTTGTACCGCGGGTTCTCCAGCTTGCTGAGGGGCACTGAGTCCTTGTACCACTCCAGCGTGGGGATGGGAACTCCTACTCAAACAAAGAAATCGCTGTCAGCCTTTGCAAAGCGTGTTTTAGGGAGTCCAAACGCTCTGTTATGGTCACACCCCTGTTTTCCCGTCTTTCTACGCCGATTATTTATGGTTTTTTCCAAGCTCTTTAGATAAATGGAGGCCGCATCTCACATTATCAATGGTAATAACACACTGCAGGACAGGAGGGAATAAAACCAGCAAACACTGAAGGGGGAATGTTGAGAAAACATGTTATCAAATTACTTTCTTCACCCAATCATATTTCATGCTACTACAAAATAAGATTTGGAGCAATTTCATGTTGAAAGCCAGAATCGTGCTCCTTAAGCAGCAGCAGTGTGGTGATACAGCCAGTCTGTAAGACTGCTCCATCCCAAATAAGATTCCTCTGTGCTACTGTAGCTAAGATGGCTAAAATACAAAGGAAATGGCAAATTATGCATGAAAAATGAAGTGCTCACACGGCTGTACTTGAGTCCCAATTTAGCAGCTTAGTTTGAGCCGATGTACAAACAACATGTTGCCAACAATGGGATAGCTTTAAATTATTATTTTTATTCAGTCTCAAGCTTCACCTGTTATTGGAAAAAAACAGGCGTAAAGAGAAATAAAAGTCCTAGCCTAGATAAAACTTACAGTCCCATTTATTCCTGTTTTCTTTCATGTGCGTGTTCCATAAACCCTGACACTGTTATTTCACACATATTTCTGTTGCTGTCATGTCCCCGTCAGCTGGGATGAAGTGGCTATAAATTTATTATACACAAATAGTGTAGGATTCTCTTTTCCTCAAGAAATGTCAGGGGCCTGGAACAGTGTTAAGACAGCTGTTCCCATCCCACTGCTCGTATCAGACGATGTTTTATCTTTACATCCCAGAAATCCCTACTGGATCAAATGCTGGGGGTTCTGTGCAGAGATTGCAAGTGAGGCAGGTATTTTATTATGTGATTAGAAAATCACTGAGTAATTAAGATTGGAAAAGACCTCCAAGATCATCACCTTCCTGGGCACCTCCCCAGTGTCTGATCACCCTTTCTGGAAAGAAATTCCTACTGATACTCAACCTGACCTTCTTCCCTTGGCGCAGCTTAAGGCCATTTCCTCTCATCCTGCCCGTTGTTCCCTGGGAGCAGAGCCTGACCCCCATCTCACTACAACCTCCCCTCAGGGAGCTGTGCAGAGCAGGAAGGTTCTCCCTGAGCTTCTTTTCTCCAGGCTAAACACTCTCAGCTGCTCCTCACAGGATTTACACTCCAGACCCTTCCCTGGACATGCTCCAGCCCCTCAATGTCCTTCCTGAACTGAGGAGCCCAGAACTGGCCACAGCACTTGGGGTGTTTTTGTACACATTTCATTTAAAACCTCAGACCTACACAACCTCTTGTAAATAAGGTAAGAAACCATGCACTTAAATTCATGGGTGAGTGAAATTTGCCCAAACAGAGAAAAACGGTGTCACCGAAGCATGGAGGATGGGATGCCACTGATGAATTGAGCATCTGCAGACAAATGAATTTCACTGCAATGCTGGCAGTCACTTGATGTTCGGAGAGCTAAAGTGCCATGGGAAGATCTGTATAATCATCATTATCATTTTAAAACTCCCAAAGTTAAATACTACTGTGTTATACTTCCATTCATATCTTCTCTCAGTGTACTTATTCTCTTTATACAGACAAAAGCTGTATTAACTCTGGAAAGAATGTACAAACAATGTATGGAAATGATTGAAAAACAACATCCAATTGCTGTTGTTACTTTTATAAACACGTATCATTTACTTCAATCACCTCTGATGCTTTTGTTCTGCTGATAAAATAAAATGTACTCATAATGCAGAGAATCATCTCAGGAAGAAACCCACTATGTAGAGTGCATTGTCTGATAGAGAATAGATGTGGTGTAGGAGCTTGCAATAGGCATAATTTAAATTTCATACAACAGCCCATATACAGAATTAGCGTAAATTTCAATGTTCACAATTCTCGGTGAGAGTGTTATTCATCTCTTGAAAATCCTCCTGGGCAAATACAAATTATCACTGAGTAATGAAGAAACAGATGATGCAAAATGGAATAGTTCTCCTGATGCTGAGAAGCCTGGAAATGATTTCAAGTTTAAATAATAGCAACTCCATTTTCCCACACATTAGACTTGATAGGCACCGAGGAAATAATGAAATCCTGCCTTCAGCACACTCAAACCTTTAACACTGGTGTCATTCCATAAATCCCATTCTACTAACAGTATTGGCAAACCTTCTAATCCTATAATCACTGTGAGATACACCTTCCTATCACCAACTCAGCTGACAAACTGAATATTACCGTCTCTATTTCTGCTTTTCAGTTACGGGTATCTTCCTCCACTCAAAGTTATGAGTCTGAATAATAGGATCTTATCTGAGCACTCTGATGCCTGTCAGCAGCATTCATTTGGGTTTTAGTGATCTTCCCAGAGAGATTTGTCTTCCAAGTTGTTCTCTTCTAATTTTGCTACCAGTTTTGCTGTAAAAATGGTTAAACCCAGCTTTTCTTCTCCTCCTCTTCTACCCACCCCACAACGCTCCCTCCCACACACCCCCAAAGAACTTTTGCTTCTTTTCTTCTCTAAACAACTTCTGGTGAAAAAAATTGTGAAGAGAAGAAACACTTTAAAGACCTTTTGCACTCTACTTTTCCAAGCAGTGTCAGCCCTACCCTGCTGCTTGAGAGGTGAGAGTGGCCTAAAAGACTGGCAATAATAAATAAAATAACCTTCTTTCTCAGTTGTGTGCAGCACTATTCATTTTTCACAGACAAATTAATCTAGTGTCAGGGGGGAGAAGGGAAGGCAGGAAACAGAGACGCTGGTTCTGGCGTTGCCACTTCTTCTGTAACCTTGGGCAAATAACTTGTGGAACCCGAGGCTCAGCTCCTCCATCTGTGAAACAGCTGCTTGACTCTCTGCCAAATTTAACTTAAGAACCTCGATGAAAGACTCAAAATATTCACTGTGTCGTCTTTGTTATTTATTTTTTACCGCCTCCTCTAGATCCCAGTGAGCTACTGGGGAATCCCCAAAGAATCTCTTCCATCTACTTCTCTAAACAGGTAGAACTGAAGTCCAATTAACTGAGCTCCCCAGACACCACCACCACCACTGCCTGCAGCTCTAAACTTTCCACAAGTAAATAAGAAAGAGCATTTAAAGGAAACCCATTGAACATTCAGGCAGCATCGGCCACTGCTGGAAGATAAACAGCAGAGCCTGGTTCCTGTGGCCTGATACACTGAAACTCCATTACAGGGAGCAGAGAGCTGGCCAGTGCAAGTTGCAATTTTATTTACAGTTAATCTCTGCTTATACTGTGAAATTAATCTGTCTCTCACACATCCACAGTGCACGAAGTCTTGGCAAATGGGCTTTGTGCACAGAACCTGATGGGGCTGGGGGAAATACAATCTGTCTTCCATTTGTGGCAAAGGTAGAGGGCAGCTCTGCAGCTTCCCCAGTGCTTCATTCTCCCAGCTCGGAGCAGGGAGGCAGCAACCTTCATTTACTCTTTTTAAGTGCTGGTAATTACCAGATTTGTTTAATAATGGATCAAAACTCCTCTGTGTTTGATTCTAGTACCTGTCCCTTACACGTGTTGTAGATACTCAGCAAAATAATCCATGAGAAAACAGCTTTTCATGCTCCTGCACCACGTTCATCAGCAAATCAGATGTGCACTACAGGAGCTGAGCAGAAATAAATAATCTTGTCTAATAAGGGTTCCCATATCTCCACTGAGAATGGTTATGAGTGCCCCATTAACCCCCTTGGGAACTAAACTGCTCAAAGCAAGACTTAGGGCAGAAGGAAGAGCTGAAGTCAACCTCATGTTTCCCTGATTCCTCCAGGTTTTGGGTTGGGTTGTCTTATTTTGCTTTTTAATCCATGAAAAACATTTGAGACAGCAGATCGGTTCCTGGAGAACTCCATTGACAGCAGGTCCTGCTGTGTTTTGCTTGAAAAGCCATTAATTAACAAGAAGACATTGTCTGTTATCATCTGATAGCTTCATTTCCATAAGAGCTTTTTGTGAGAGATCTCATCATGGGCTTCTGAAATTCCAAATCAGCCAGAGCACCCTTAACACACACACTTGCTTCTCACACAGTTTGCAAAGATTCCTTCTAGAAAAGCAGAGCTGACTCTTTCTGACATAAAACACACACACACGAAAATGCTTAAATCACAGTGGCAATAACATAATCACGCAATAAAAATGTCTTTATCGGCTCTGATTTGGAGAAAGACACCACAAAAATAAGCTGTAAGTTAGGTCTGGGTGCTTTTTTAATCAAGGATGCGATCTTTTTCCCTAAGGATCTCGTGGCATTTTATGATGTGTTGCTTCTTAAACTCAGCACCGGGGCAAGTGAGACAACAAAATGTTCAGTCCCTTGCCAGAATCACGTAGAAATTTAGTGACTTTGAGAAACTTGCTCTAAACACATCATGACAATGTCTCCTACCTTACCAACATGCTGAAATAGGTGGTGATTACATTTCTATGGAACTCAACTTGAAACATGATTTTTGTTAGGTGGTGTTCTAGGCATTTGAAGACTTTTATATGAATAAAACACCTGCCAATTAAAAACTGCCTATAATAGTCCTCCCGCAGATTTCATAACTGCATTCAGATGTCAGAGTTAGTGACATTTCTATTCAGTATGAAAGTTCCCTAAGTTTTAGAAGGAAGGACATTGGAAGTGTTGAAAATAACGACTGTTTGCATTGCAAATGATGGGTTTGATAACCACGCTCTCCCCTCTGCCCACTTTCTGGCTCAAGATATTAAAGTCTCTTTTCTAGTGACAACTCTGAAGCACAGGCAGGATCCCAGGGCGACAGGAGCAGGACTTGTGCTCCCCACAGACAAACATCAACATGCCACGGCTATTCCAAACTAAACTAAACTAAACAAACCAGGACTGCCCAATTCTCCAAGGGGAAAAGCCACCCCTCGTCCTCATATATGGAAACTGTGACAATCAGCAATAAAACAGAGACCTCTAAACATTAAAAGCTTACACAAGATGGTTTATGTAAGAAGATTTCTTCAAGGCTGGACACACACATGCCATCAGTCCAGGCTGGAACACTTTTGCACTCACCCATGGCCTGGCACAGGATGTCCACGTCCTTCTCCACCTCAGCCAAAATCACGTTCTGGGGTTCGGCCGTAAAATACGGAGGTTCTTGAGGAGGGGGAAAGCAAACAAAAGTCAAGAAGCAGAGCCACAGCAAAATGAAAAACAGGCGTTGATTTAAAAAATATTCACCATAGGATCTCTCCACAGGTGTTGTGTTTGATATAGGGGGTCACAAACAGATGAGTTTGACCAAGTTGGTCTCTATTTGGAGGTGGGGGTTTTTTTGGTAGTAAAAGCATCATAAAAAAAACCCTGACAATTTTTGCTATGCTCAGTATGAATTCCAGAGTCGAGTCAATGGAAGGTAAAGATTTAGGGGTTTGCACTGCAAATTAATACTCAGAGCAGGGGCTACTTTTCATTTTATAGGACTGAATCATGGAGCATGTTAATTCTTTGCTTAGAAAGGCCCTCCCCAGAGGTTTATAAAGGTTTATATTTACAATGTAGCATTTTATAGGATAGTTTGCTTCAGTATCTAAACTGCATTTCACCTCAGCAAGGCTTGAAGCACGTCAAATAAAGTGCCATAGCATGTCACGGAGTCGACATCAGAGGACAAGTGCAGCATAATTAAAAGAAATTCCTCTCAACTGCTTTATTTTGTGAAAGCAAACAGATTTAATGCTTTAATTGAAGTTATAGTAATAATCATAAAAATCCCCACTTTATCATTAGGGCTAAAGAAAAGATATTAGATGTTTAATTAAACAAAGACCAGACTGCAGAAATTGCAGAGTATGCTGGCATGTAACTCCTTCTTCTATGCAGCATAAAATTGAAGAGCATCATGTCAAAGTCCCAGAGGCACTAAGGTTGCAGTTATTATCATGGTAACTAAAGGCTGTCATAGCCTGTTCAATGCAATTATCATCTGAGCACTGTTTTTAGAAGGATTTTACTTGATTATAAATACAGTTCCCTTGTAGCATAACCAAACTCACTGCTAAGTTTTAGAAAATACAGAAAAGGCGATGTAAGTAGCTTGTAAAAACAAGTTATTTGTATTTCCATTTTAAGGAAATTGAGTATGCTTTAAAAAACGCAGGAAGCTACAAGATCCAAGGTCATCTGAGCTGACCTGCTCTCAAATCTCTTCACCAAACATGACTGAAAAAAAGGACCTGTGGTTGTATTATTGCTGGGGCATCGGCATGTTAGTAAATAAAATCAAAATAATATACATTTACCCTGCAAAATCATGTTTCTCCTGCTCCTGCCTGCAGGACAGCAAGTGTGGCTGTCATTGCACAGGGGTGACATCAGGAGGCACCAGGTTAGAACAGAAACCCCCGTTTCCCAGCACTTCTCCCCTCTCACTACAAGAAAATACTTGCTTGGGTGTACAGAACCAGGGGCTCGTTTGAGCACCAATGGATATTACAATTTTGTATTCATTCCAAATAAACTCAATCAATATTAGTCTTCTGCACGCCACGCAGGGGAGGAGGGGAGGTTGCAAACAGCCTGGAATAGTTGTTTACCCAGCAAAACCAATAAAAACAAGCTACCTGATTTATTATATTCTAATAATATACATGTGTTAACATTATTGATCCTCACTGCCTAAATATAAAGCTATTAATAAACATGCATAATAAGCTGTGATTTATTGCATATGATCTCATGCGTTAATCTCAACAACAAATTGAAGAGCTGAACATTTAATTGAAATTCACTGATGGCACACACTTTGACATGTTTGATCAGCTAAGTTGCTGAGTCCTCTGCAATTCATCTAAGTCCATGTTTTCACTCTGAGCACACTCCTTCCTCTCACGCCATCCTCCAAGCCCTGCCTGATGTTTTCCTTGCACTCCATTTCTCAGGATGTTAATTTTTTAATTTCCAAACCTTCACCCTCCTGTCCTTATCTATGTGTCTGTCCATGGCCACGCAGGTCAGCGTCCACATGCCCATCTCTCAAAATAAAATCTGAATCTTCCATTCTATGGCGATTTGGTGTGGGGAAAGGACAAAGCAGCACAGGGCCAAGAGAGCATCCAGACACATATTCACAAATCCAGACATTCCTTTCTACCTCTGGGCTTCTTCTGTCAATGTCTCTTCAGTCAGTGAAGTTCAAGTCTATCTTCTTCTGCTCAGGGAAATCCTGACTGCACCTTTCCTTTCATAAAGGATTCTGCCCTTAAGAGGCCAATCTCTAAACCTGGCAACCTTCAGCCACCAGCTCTCAAATGTTCTCCTGGATCAGCAACACACTCACACACCGGTGATAAATTTGCAGATTTATCTTCACTGTGGGCCTGCAGTCCAGCTGCAAAGCACTTAATGTGACCTCAAAGATGCTCGTGGCTCCAGGACCTCTGTTTATGTGCTGCTGCTGCTGCACAGTTCCTGCAGTTACACCTGGCATATTTACACAGTCCTTTTTCCCAGTGTCCCTCCCAAAATTCCTAACCTGCAACCTGTGCTCCTTCCTTTAAATCCCACGCAGGTTGTTATGGCACCCTCAAAGAAACTTGTGACATTAAGAGATGCTTAGGTGAGCAGGTATCAAGCAATGAATTACGTGACAAAGAACCTGAAGTCAGTGACAACTGTCACTTAGCAGACGGGATGTGATGTTATAAAAGGAAGACTCACATCAGCTTTTTCTGAAAGGAGAAGGGAGAAACAGAAGCAGACAAGACAGAAAAAGAGCAGGAGCAGCAGAAAGATGCAATCTAAAGGCCACAGGAAGGTCCCAGAGGACTTTTGGTGCCAACAGATTTGATTTCCAGTCTTGAAGCCCAGACTCACCTTTTCCCCTAGACTAAAGCCTGCTGAACTCTGTTCTCACAGCTGTTCCAGCAGCTGGAAGCACTGTCAAATGCTGCACCTGACACAGAGAGAACAGCTGCCCACAGACAAGTCAGATCTTTTTTTGAAAGATACAGAAAGATAGAAAACCTTTCAGGAGCAACTCTGCAATTTATGGCCTGTACTGACTAGAGATTGAGGCAAGCCTAGGTGGGATGACAAGGCTAATTCATGAGGGATTTCTGGAAGATCCAGAATATCACATGGACAACAGTGCTGTGGCAAGTCTCATATATGTGGAAAATTAGCTTTGGTTGTGCAAGGAGTGAGGGAATCCAAGGAATATTGGTGTAGGGATACCCTTGGGGTTTTGAGATAAATGAAACAGTGATTTCACACAGAACCTCAGAATGGCTGTGGTTGGAAGTGATCCCTGGACATCAGCCAGACCAGTCCCCCTGCTACAGCTGGTTTCTTCAGAGCAGGCTGCAGGTGTGATTTTAGCATCTCCAGAGAATGACACTCCACAACCTCTGGGCAGCCTCTTCCAGTGCACTATCACCCTCCAAGTAAAGAAGTTGGAGTTTTCTGTGCAACTGTGCAGATTTTCCACATCCATGTGCCACTCACCAGCAGCATGGATGCCCTAAATATCCTATGGATTCAACAGAACTCAGGCTGTGAAGGAAACAGCTCCAGTTACAGGTGCTGGACAACTGAAACCACAGCTCCTCACTTTTCAGAGGTGTCAGATGTATCATCTGCACATCAGGTTTTGTGCCTGAGGGCCTGAATGCCCAGCATTATCTGCAGGGGAAAAATACAGAGTATCTGAATTTGGGTTATACAGCACCTGGTGAATGACTGTCAGAAAGAGGCCATAAAAATGCAGCAATATTTATAGGGGTCAGATGGCATTCTGAGGGGGCATTCTGGCTGTCTGTATATGTGACTCCACTGCATATTTATAAGGGTTGGTTTGAATCACACAGTATGAATTTAACATTTATTGTTGTAGGCAATAATCATGTGTTGAAATTTAATATGTGTGGCGAAATTATAACGTGTTCCAAAGTGTACAACATGCCAGACACAAGTCCCCCTCCACAGCAATTTTTAGGAATGACAGTAATCTGTCAGTATCAGGTCAAACATTTAAATTTCTTGGAAATTATAGAATCACAGTAGTTAGAACAGGAAAGGACCCATTACTCTTGAGTTCACCCTGCTGGCATTGTGGCGTGTGGCAATGAGAGAGGTCACAGCTCCCATTAGGCTGGAAGAAACAGATCCTGCATTGTTCAGATATTGTATTGGTGTTCAACTGATCTTCACTAAAATGTCAAGTGCAGGCAAGAGGGAGAAAGAGTATTTGAATATAAATGCCTGCTTTTAATAGTTGGGGTTTTGGGGTTGTTTTGCACTCCAGACATCACTGGAAAGAAGTCTCTCAGAAAAGCCCTTGGGAGACTGCAAAATTTGATCCAGTTCTAACTTCCCCCGCACAGAGTTACATGGTCACTGATTTTAACATTCAAAAGATAGAAGTCAGCATCCATTACATACCCTTCAAGCTGCATTGGAGATGTGTGACCCAATCCTAGATACACACATGAAAGTCAGAAAGAACAGAGGAAGCCCCAGGGGCTCCTCCAAAGCTGAAATTCCTGCATCTCTCAGAAATTCAGGGCTGCATATTTAAGAGGAAAATTGAGCCTTCAACATGGAAGCCTTCCTCCAGCATTACCATAAACTAATTTACTTGGTGAATATCTTCTAAAGGAAGAGGAACTGGAAGCCTGACAGCCCCTTGTAGGTACAAAGTCTGTAACTCCAGACAGAAGATCAGACTGGCCATGCTGGGAGAGAAGCCCCATTGTGGATGCAGGTACAGCAGGCTCCTTGGAGCAGGAATTTTCTTTGCATGAATATCAGGTTAAAACAGAGAGAGATGAAAAGATCTGTGTGGTTTCTTGCTCCCACCCCTACTGCGAGCTGCAGTCTGTGTGTTCTGAAATAACAACCCGGGGAACACGGGTCCTGTTTGCAGGGCTGAAAGGAAGAGGAATTCTTGGGAATGTCGGAGACAGAGCTGGGCTTCCCAGAGGTCCCACTGCTTCCCTGTGGGATAGGTCTTGTGTGCATTTGGGCCCAAGGCAGCAAGTCTGTGTCTATCTCAGAACCTCTGAGGCTTGACAAATCAAAAGCTGCCAATATTTCTTTCCTTTGAGCCCAAACTGTGATTAGGCGAGTCCAAAGACGTTTTGTATTATAGCTTCCTTGAAAACTTATTATTTTCTTACACAGTAGATGAACACAGTCATCAGGATCTTCACTTAAGCACCACACATGAAAAATTCTTTCCACTGCTTTCAAAGACAGCATCTGCAGCGTTTCAAAGTGTCCAAGCTGGAGCCACCAGAGGTCTGACCACGAGGCACTGAGGTGCTCGTAGCTACAGAGGGAAATAACTTCTGCTCTGCAGTTCTGTACACACTCAATGCAAGTTCCAGAGCAGCAGCAATGCACAAAGACCCTTCAGCATCAGGATGCTCCTGGAGAACAGGGAGGGAGAAACAGCCCCACAGTCCATGGTAGAGCCCAGCCAGGTGGGGCCCTCAGGCCAACACTGGAACTCTCCAATGTGTTCCCAAATCCCGTGGTCCCATGGAGCTGAATTCTCCTGAGATGAGAATGTCTTTTAATGTAGTTCTCTGGGCACAAAAATGCTCCAAAAGAAGGGAAGCCCTCTCCTCTGATTCTTGTATTCCTTTGTACTCCTTTGGACAGACCAACAAGGCTTCAACCCTCAGTTCTGTACAACCACTCATCACGCCAGGCCCTTCTTTCTAATTGTTTTTCTCCTCATTTTGTTCAGGTTTTACTTTCTGACTGCATTTAATTTAAAGAGCACTTTGGATTTCATACAGTGGAAGAGTTTCGTTCCCCACTTTCTTAAGCTCCTGAAATTCATAATTTCCCGTAGAACAGTCACTTAAGAAATGACTATTGCCATTTGTCACTAACAAAACTTGCAGAAGTGGAGCAAAAGAATTTAAGATTATCTCAGCTTTCAAATTGGTTTGTTCATGGGAAGACTCTTTAAATTACTTAATCTTCAAACTGTTAGTGATAAAACAAATGTGCTCTTATCTAATCTGCAACAAATCTTTCCCAAACTGTTACTCTGCCAAGCGAGGAACATGATACCCTTTAAAAATTTATAACAACTGCAGCTAATAAAACCAAGGTTTGGAACCACCTCAGTTTATCTTTTCTGGAACAATATGAAGATGTCAGGGAGCTCTTTGCCACATTCAGAAGAAAATTGCAGCAGCACACAACTAGAGGATTTTCTTCTTGTTTATGCAGTACTACTCTAATACACTGGAGATTCAGGCTTTTTGAATAGTATTGTTCTAATTTACAGACCGAGATGCACTCGGAAACATCCAGAAAAACTTCTGAAATAATACTGTAGGTCACAAATAATAATTTGTTGAGTAGACCCCTTTGTACTAAGTTTCACTGCCTTCTAATAGAGCTCCTGTCACCATCTGAACCACACTCAAACTGTGTGACTCCTCTTAGCTGGAAAAGTCAAGGACTGACGTATTGGGAAAAAAGCTTTGATTAACTCAGTGTCTGTGACATCTTTGATGCATCTTTTTATTGCTAACCCTGTCCTACCTGTTAATAGCAAAATATTTTTCTCTACTGATCCCCAGAAGCTCTCATAGCCATGCTATTGAGGGGCTGCATTTGATTTCTCCCATTTTGAAAACAAACTTCTTCTTTTAAGACAATTTCCTTTTCCTGCTAGTCGAGACCCCTCATTAAGTCCACGCTGTGTTATTCTCCCAAGAAGTGCAGCTCATTATCAGCTCCCAATCTACACACACACACACCACAAATATTTTATGCATGCAAATGGACAAGCATTCCTGATTCTCTCTAAGTACTGCCCCCACGGACTAGGAGAGATACACTGCAGAAATCCTTAGGTTTGAATCTTGTCTGCACTTTCCTCTAGAACCCGTCCCTTGACTAATTAAATGACAGCCAGATCCATCCAAGAATTCTAAAGCTGAGTATAAGTTATGCATTAACTACTAATCCTTTGATTTGGCTCCCTGTTTAGAATTAGAGATCCATCCTGCAGCACAAGAAACTCATAAATAAAGAAATCTATCAGGCTTTGCTGACACATTGAGTAAACACCTGCATCTGAAGTGTCGTGTTCCATCAGAAGGAAATAAAAGTAATTGGTAACCAATTTGTTTCTGCTTTCTTTCATCTGCTTGTTCTTATCTGCAGACCTTTTCATAACTTCATTCCCTGACAGCCTCCTAAAACTGGATAAGAAATAAATAAAACATTTAAAAATAAGGGAGTAGGTAAGCTACTAAAGCACTGCTAGCTTAATATGATTCCCCAGTGATTATTTTTCAGTTTTATTGTAACTCTATTTAAGAATCTTCTACATTAACCAAGAGGCTGCTTTAAGTATTGCATTAGGCTGGTTCTGACATCATAGCAACAAAGGCAAACTAGCTACAATAAAATGTTATTAATAAGGAAGAATTTAAAGAAAAGCCATAAATAAGTGAAATCCATCTCTGCTCCTTAAAGGGAAGGTAATAACTCCAGGAAACAGAGGGCAAGGAAAAAGACTGGAACCAAACTTTGTCCAGCAGGTGGCAAATAAAACAGACACAGTGCTACAAATGAATCTGGAATGGAGCTTTACAGAGGGAAGAGCTGCATTCTCACTTAACAGCAACTACTACAAATTGCTTTAGCAGAATACAGACCATACAGCAGTCTTTAAAACTGTATTTTCAGAAGGCTCAAAGATGTAGAGAATCGTGGGCTGCACTCCCTCTGCAAAGCTCCAGGAGTGCATGTGCTGACCCCCGAGCAGCACCGAGACTGGTGGCACTGCCAGGGCTGCAACTCCCCAGGACACTCCCACAGATCAAAGCTTGACTTTACACAATCAGCTCTGGCTAGAAACATCTCAGTGTCCCTAGTCTAAAGCACCTCTTTTAGTCTAAAAACCCTGAGCCACCCCACACTGTGTGCACTGTGCTAATGTGCAGAATTTCATTGGACCATGACATGCCAGGAAACTCCATTTCCAAATTCCAACCTCCTCCCTACAGCAACACTTAGAGAGGTGGTGGAAACAGGCAGGGAAAGGGCAGCAATGCCCCTTTAAAAGTATTAATTCCAAGGTTTCCCCGGGAGTTGAAGGTCCAGCAATGCTTTAATGGCATTTCCTACCCATCCTGTTGCCTCAGCAATGCTCTGTGCCTGCAGAGCCCTTGGCCCCCGACTGGCACTTGCAGCACAGGAGGCACAGGAGTGCTCCTAAAAGCCTTCTCTCAAAAATTCAGGCACTCGACATACGAAAACTGGATGTAAGCAAGCCAGGAGTTAATCAGGATTTAATGCACCTAAAAGCCAAGATAGGGAAGCTGCCCATTAAGGATTTTACTACTGTATTTCTCAAAATTCCCATTAAATGTATAGTTTCACAGGGGATTCAGAATCACATCAGTGTTTAAAAAAATCTATTTGATGAATTTATATTAGTGGGGAAGAACAGCTGAATTAATTTGGAAGATAACCCTCCTTCACCTCCTTTGTTCTGTTCTCTGAAGAAAGGTTCAAATGTAAGGTCAATGAAATATTAAGATATCAATTTTATTTCCTATTATACCTCGGCCCAGAGCCTTTTCTACTAAAAAACACACTGCCTTGAGAATTACCTAATATAGAAAGGAAAGCTTTTGCTCTTGCTGGTTCCTCTGTGCTCTCTCTGAGTTTGGCCTCACAGAAGTACATCCCCACATCAGCAGAGGTTGGGTTGGTGATAGTGAGGCGTCTCCCAAAGCTGCTGATGCCACTGGTGATCTTGATTCCATTTCTCTTCCAGGTCACGCTCAGCCTCTCAAGAGGTCTGCCAAAAAATACAAGAATAAAATCATAAAACATATATATTATAGAATGATCTGTGTGTGCACATATATATATATATATTTATACACAGGAGGAAAATAATATTACAGATTATAAAATTTCTTTAAGTCTTCCTCTATCCCCAAAACACACTGCTAGAAAGTAAATGCATATATATCTTCTACACATCAAGGCTACAGACTACTCAAGTGGCATTATGCAAGTACAGCTAATTGATACAGCATTAGAACTTAAGTGCTAATAATTTGATTTCTCCAAGCAAAAGGAGTAAATACTGCTATGGGAATCAGCTGCATGGGAAGTGCTTTCATTACAACTCAATTACCAAAACAATATTAATCATATCAAGAACATCTCTGCCCTCAGAGGGGAACGTAAATCAGTTGGTGTTATCACCCAAGGACTTCAGCTATTCACTGAAATTCAAAGCTATTCAAGGCCAACTAGATGGAAATATAGGAGGAATGCTGTGAATTCTATATTGCAGTGCATTATGAACAGTTGAGCAATAATTACTGCAAAATGAGAGTGCCTGAAAAAAATTACTTCATAGGAGATCCTCCCTGAATTTATTTACTAGGAAGCATCAACTGTTCAACAGCATCACCTCTGCTGTTGATGAGCAACATAGAAACTGAAATATTATTAACCCTCACCGTAATTTTCCCCTTAAGATAATGTCTGCTGCATGAACAGCATTTCTTTTCCTTTCCATGTGAGGACCAGGTGGGAAAGCACCCCCATCTGTATCCTCATCTGGCCAGAAAAATCAATGGGTTCAATTCAGTGATGTTGGACAAACGAGATCAGTCATAAGCTTGCTCTGAAGAGCATGTGTTGTGCTTCAATCCCCAAATTCATAACAACAACAACAAAAAGAAAATAACATCCTATGTCCTTCTGTGGCAAGGGCAGAGCCACAGTGAGAGCTGTGAGGGTGTCCCATACCTGGCGTTGGCCACGCACTCCAGGGTGGCCTCGCTGCTGCCCAGCACCACGCTGGTGTTGCGCGGGCGGATGACGATGGCAGGAGCCGCGCTGTCCGAGGGGCTGGTGGCACCTGCAGGGGCACAGACACAGCTCGTGAGGGCCCTGTGACAGCCAGGCCTGTGACAGCGAGGGTGCCACGCTCCAGGCACCGCTGCAAACGCCACCCTTCAGCCTCACCACGGGCAGCATCTCCAGCGGGGCCGTTCCCGACGGCGCTCCCTGCACTGCTCCATCACCAAAACCCCACAGCTCCCAGGAACTGGCCCCTGCTCTCCCTCTGGGAATATTCTCAAAGACAGAGCAAATAAATGAAGCATCCTAAAGGTTTTCTATTGTTGAGCACTTTTATTTTTATCAAACAATTGCTGACTTATATTTTTAAGTCCTTTTCATGTTTTGTTTAATCTTACCCTTTCCATACCATTTCAAAAGAGTCTGCCAATACTCATGTTAGTTCTTTAAAAAGATTTTACACACTGGGGAACAAATATAAAATTAACAAAGCAGCATATCACAGCAACTTCAATCCCCTTTTCTTATCAGGAAAGTAAATAACCCAAATCTGTTACTCTTTTGTGAGGCTTCACACTGTAAATAATTTAGCTTATGCAACAGTCAGCAGACACTTAAAAATGGTAAAAAGGCAGCTTGTAAATTTTCTATGTATGTATTTAGTACGTGAATTAAAATACCCATGTATTCATAGGTACTTGCTTCAAGCAACTCATTTGGGAAAGAAAAAATTAGCTGCTTTTTAGCTTGAATAACAGAGTAATAAAATTTTCAAAGATACAGAAACCAATAAACAAATTACAGGGAAAAGTAATGAAAATAAAACTGATGGAAAAGCAAGCCAGTTGATCAAATGTTTTCTGCACAGGAGGGCTAGTCCATGCCCGTTAAGCAGAATGGGAAATTGGGAAATGCAAGGTATGAACCCTAAAACGTAAGGTAATTCCCTAAAGAACAGAAAATGCACAGGAGATTCTTTGCTTACATCACACCCAGCATGCCAAAAGCCGTTTGACATTGGATTTCACTTTCTGGATAGACAAAGGCTTCGGTCATGGGGCTCAGAAAGTTCACAAGGTTAGCAGATTTCTCAGTGACAAATCTTGTACTTTTTGATGTTTTTCTAATTGACAGCAGACAGTGTAGTACAAGAGATGGAAACGTGGAGCATCATTTTAAAATTTTAAGAATACCACCCACACTTCTGAATAAATCAAGCATTCCAGAATAAAACTTATGAAAGTGTAAGCGGATATTTATTTCTTCCCCTAAATATGCTCTGTCAACCTGACACAGCATCTCTAAGTAATTCACACAGGATCTCAAAACACAAGCTGTTAGGAGATTTTACACCTCCTCGTCAACATTCCTGGAAATACGATGCCATCAGGCAGCAAATCTATTTTCTAAGATTTCCATATAGGTATTCAAGGCAGAAATTTTCCAGATAGTAATTTAAAAAAACCAAAAAAACCCCAAAAAACCAGAAAACAAGAGCTGATCAGATTAGAAGCTTGTTACTGATAAGAAAAAATAACCTCAGCATCACTGTTCCCCACCACTTCTGCCCAAGATGAAGGTTTACGGCACTGAATGCTAAAAGATCAACAAACCAGTGACTAATTTGGCAGTAATCATTTCTTATCTCCATCTGGAAGAGAGGAAAACCACTTGTTTGACTTATCAGCTCCCCACTAAAACCAGACAAAGAGGAGAACTCGGCTTTGTTCTCACCCCACACGAGTGGCCCTGCGTGCACCCAGCAGAAAACAAGGAAATAAAAGTGCCCATTCCCTCTCCTGCAACCAGGAAAAGGCAGAGATTTCTTTCACTTTCTTACTGACTGTAACCAGAATCTAAACAAAGGATGTGTTTGTTTTCATTTTTTCCATGTCTGAAACAAATCTATTAAAAGCAGGCTGCTGCTTAAGGTTGTGAGTGAATCGATCCTGATGCAAGACAGAGGGCTCATTAAAATGCTCAGAACTTGGATTTCCAGGAATACACCTACAAAGGTCAGCCATGGACATAACAAACATATAGAGAAAACAACAAAATTTCCAAGTATTGCCTGAATAGTATGGAGGCAGCACGAATATTCCCATTTCATAATCAAAGGAGGTTTAATTTTCCCTTTGCAGCACTAAGAAATCCCTTCCCATAACTCACTCCGGCCCCAATCCTGCCAAGTCAAACTCCACAGGGACATTCCCAGGGCTCTCTTTGCAGAGGGCAGTTTGCAGCTTTGTTTTATGGCTAATCAAACCACCAAAGGAGGATTTCTTTAGAGTTCTTTAGTTTTTCTTTAGAGTCAAAATCTCAGTAGGGCTGTAGCTTGGGGTCTGTGCCTGCCTCACCCTTTCAGAACCTCACCCTTTTGTAAGAAATCCACAGGCTGGAGTGTCAGAGCAGCCAGGATTCCAAAGGAGACAAGGGGCAACGCTGGGGTTTTGTCTGGATGATGGGATGTGGCAGATCAGCTTTCCAGCAGGCTGGGGAAGGCAGAGTTATTGCAAACAATCAGATAATGAACAACTACCCAGACTTCCCAAGTTTCTCATCCTACCTGTCAATAAAGCCACTGCATCCTTCGCCTGCCTCCTCATGCACCACACAGATGTGATTTTACTTGACTGATGCTACACATAAATCCAATGCAGAGTGTCATTGTTAGTAAACAGACGTTTTCTTTAAAAATTCCTTTGTCAAAAACAATTGAATTTTTCTCCTTTTCACTGTTCCTTTTTCTTACTTCATCAGACTTTCTGTTGCCTGAGATTTCTAGACTTTGCTGTTTCTGGCTTTTCATCACCTCTTCCTTCTCCTCCTCCCCTCCCTCAGCTGCTCTGCTCTCATCTCTGGCCATTTTCCCCCCTTTTCCATCCCATGGTCCCCTACAGATGTTTGACACTATTTAAGAATGCTCAGTTCCTGATGTATCCTTTAATTTAATGATTGAACTTCAGCTTCTCTGAAGAAAATATTAAAGACACTGAAATGGGGGAGCAATACAAATGTACCTGGGAACAGAGCTACAGTGAGATGAATCCATTAACAGGGAACCACCATTCCCAGCTATATTCTACCTTTTTGGAAAGAAAAGGCCTTCTTTCCTTTCCATCTGTTTTCTGAAGCCTCCTCTCAGCTAAGAAAGCAAAGCAACACGAGGGAAAAACACTGACCCCAGAACTGCAGCCAGGGGATGCCTCACTACTGAACATAGTAAGTCTGGGGGAACCTGTGGGAAGGTGCAGAGACAAGGCTGAGTGACACTGAAAAACACCTAAGGGATGTGCTTTTAATCTGATTTTAGCCCTTAATAGATGACTGGACAGAAGGACTGCCACAGGCAGAGTCCTAATCCAGCAGGGACTGTTCTCCAAAGAAGAGCTCACACCGCTTTATTTTCCTTTCTATCCATTTTAGCCACTGCACTCCCAGCATTTCCAATCTGTTCTTTGCTTCTAAACTTCCTCATTCGTCACTGTCTGAGCCATTACCAGGATCTGCACGGGCCCAGTACCTGCAGGGCATTCAGGACTGGCCCCAAACTGTCTTTGAGGCAAGACTATGGGAACACCAAAGGTTTGGGCTTGGGACAGGAGGGAATTTGTCCTCCAGTGCTCCCCATTCCCAGCTGCTCATGAAACGGTGAACTGCTGCCTTTTGCAACCCAATTAAGGTATAATATTAAGGTAATATTATAATATTAAGGTAAATTGCCATTGATATTACGTTTTCTATATTAAGCTTTTGTTTCATTATTTTTTTTAAGGAGGATTTCTTTAGAGTTCTAAAAAAACAAAAAAAAAAAAAAAAAAAAGACAAAAAAAGACAAAAAATGAGACTAGAAAATAGAAAGAGATGATCTGGAGTTTTTCTGTCCCTCTGAACATAAACTCCTCTCCAGACTGTGAAATTCAGGAATCTGGCAATCCCCCACAAAAAAGAGATCAATCCAGAGAAGAGAGAAGAAGAAAGAGTGAACAACTTTTGCACTATTTGTTTTTATCACCTGTGGCTGTGTATGGCTGCACATCACTGAGCCTGGGCCACGCTGAACTTCCCCTCCCTGCTCCTGCCTGACCAGGAATGAAACTCATCCAAGGCCTCTATAACACTGATTTCTTTTTTATTGCAGATGAGCTGTAGAATTTGAATCTGTTGTTTAAATACAATAATGATGTACACTGCCCTATCCTCTCTGGAAAGATGGTGTTTTTGTCTCTGTACAGATATTGACACGTAAGGCACAGGGAATTTTAAATATTGTAATTTACAGTTTATAAAGATCACAGACTTTATCAAAGCCACTTCAGTGCTTAATTTTCCCAACAGAACTGAAATCTCACCCTGGCTGGATGGCTGGAGATACAATAGGTCCTTTCCCCTTCAGAAATGCATAAACATTAAGTTCTTCCCCAGATTTTACATTATGACATGCAAAGTTTATCTGTGTCTGTATCTGCAGTGTGGAATATTAAGTGTGTTACTTCAATGGGTGCTCAAATTCACGTGACTGAGATATGAGGTAAGCCAGCCTCAACAGGAACTGAGAGAAAGCGTTTATCTCCTGAAAAGAAGCAATAGTTTGAGTTCAGACTTGAGCACAATGATAAGGTTTACTTTTGAGGCTTGCTTATATGTCCCAACCTTCTGCAGAAGCTTAATCCAAACAAGGTGACCATGAGCGGGAGAAGGGGGGGGAATTCTCCAAATAACTGGACAATTATTTGCCTGGAATGTGAGGTTGGCTGCTCCTCATCCCTACCCTTACTGTAAATTACTGCAACTACTGCTCAATGTCCAGCTTGCAGGGAAGGAGGGACCCCACGGGAATCAGTACCCAAAAGTGAATTTACTTCTTCCTATTGTGAAATTTGTCTGTGTGAGAAAAAGGCTTCACAAAGGAGATGACCAGTACCCTACCCTCAAGCTAATAGAGAAATTGAGTACTTAAACAGAACTTTGAAGCCATTTATGAGTTATCCTGGGAGAAAATTATTAGAAACCTTTCACCATAAACTTGCCACAGACTTGCAGGCTTGCACAGGATGCACAAATGCCTTGGCAATTATTATGCAGGATACATGCAAAGCTTCATTTTATCAAATTATGGACACCTCTACTAGAAAAAAGCAGGATAGGAGATAAGAGGCCAACACAAACAGCAAAAATATTACATCGAGTACAACATTATGGCATCAGGAATGTGCAAGCTCTGCCTGTGACACGGAATATGAGAAAAGAGGAGAAATGACAATCATGGGGTGTCTCAAGGCTGCTTGAGGGGGAGGGGAAAAAAGACCTTACAAATACAAACTCCCTAATGGAACACACTCCCTGCTCCCAGGTACAGCCTGCAGATGGCCTGAATCATGAACCCAGAGTGGATTAATGTCCCTTTCCCTCTCCAGTACAAGACACACAACAGGAATTGGATCCTGATCAATAACAGATTAATTTCCCTTCCCCTTTGGAGTAGAAGATGCACAACAGGAATTGGAGCCCGATCAACAGAAAAGCAAATGCTGACAACCACCTGCAGGCACCAGAGAGAAATGTTATGCAAATCATGAAAAGAAAGTGTGCTCTCAATCACAAACCTCCATCCCAAACCAGGTCTATTGGTTCCCTGCTTATTAGAGTGATTATTACGAGCTGATACAATAAAAGAGCATTAAGATAATCAAAGTTACTATTTCAGCTTCCCACTTTGGCTCTAGAAAGGACTCTTTATCTTCAAGAAAAGGGAAATACGATGCTGCTGTCAATGCACAGGTCTCTGCTCAGATTTCTGGATATAAAGAAAAATAAGAGACTTTCCCATGAGGCTTCTTGGTCACATTTGTTTAGTTTGATGAAGAACATAAATACTCCAGATGGAGTTTTTTTGAGTCAACATTACATATTTATAAAATAATTAGCAAACTAATGCTGAAGAGCTGGTGTATGAAGAATTATGACTCTTCAGTACCCAAGGATGTCTTAAGACTCCTCAAACATGTAAGTATTAACATAATTTATTTAACTTTTGAGAAACTAGACTGTAGGCCTAAAAAAGTAAATAAAAAGCAAGACAAAAACTTAAGTTTGTGGATCAAATTTACAGGGAAAAACCAGCCTAGTTGTTTGAATTAATCACAGCAAGTAAAATCTTACACATCCAGCCCTCGTCTTGAACCAGACATCAGACATCACAACATATGAATAAAACACCAGATATGGAAAAGATTTGCAAAACAAGTGAATGATCTAGGTTGGTTGTATTTATTGACTCATTACACTCTTGTCACTGTGACTGAGCTTTGTCCACATCAGAACGAAGACGGGATGCGTTTCCACTGCAAGTAAAATTAAAAAAAAAAAAAAAAACTTAAAAAAAAGAAAAAAGGGTGAATAAAATAAACCTCAGAACAATATACAGCAAGTAGATCACAAGTTAAATATCCAGTGGATGAGGAAGGATATGAGGCTCCATCAGCACCTGTTGAAGAAGCCTTGCAATAAATTCATTTTGCCTGAATTGCCCATGTCTAAAGGCTGAGAACCAGAACCTTCCCCTCCCTCCTTGCCCATCCGCCCCTCCTGGGCCTGTGTGGTTGGCTGAAGATGTCATAAAGACACTTATGATGCATTTAACTGAAAAACAAAGCTACCCACAGAAATTAACCCCTACAAGCGTGTGATTTAGCCAGCCCAGATCCCTTTCTGGTTGGAAAGCTTCCTAAAGCTTTTCTGTTCAACCTGTTACAAACACTCCTAATTTTCAGCTTCAATGGCCAATGGACTCCATTAGTTCTTCTGCCAGAGCTGTCCTTTAGCTTGCAGAGCTGCTCTCTCCCTCTGTGATGTTTACATCCTAAAGTATTTAAAGAAAACAATCATATTCCTTCACAATCTTCATTTTAATAACTTTAAACAAGCAAAACTTTTCTTGCCTGGAAGGATTCACTGAAAACCACACAAACAAAAGACGAGGAGCGAGGGTAAAAATCCAAGCCAGCACCACACTCTAAACGTCTCCAAATGTTTAAACAAATAACAACCACGTTTTGAGCAGCTTTTTCACCCCTTTGTAAGGACTTTCACCCAGACTGCAAGTGCTGTTAGTTTTAGCCCTAGGGAAAGATTAATGGAGAGCTCAGCTCTAGCCACAAGACGATTTTTACCCCTTTGTGTGTAGATACTCCAGTAAAGAGGAGATTTCTATATTTTATTAGATAAAACTGAGTCTAAAATACAGGTTGAAAAGCTCTAAAACCTTACAGAGAGTTCTTAGGGTCTACTCCTGGGCATAATGAGAGGCTGGGGCCTAAATACAGTTGATTTAAAGATGGGAAATGCATTTCTGTGACCAACAAAGTGCCCTAGGAGAGGTAGTGAGGCCAGGATGGTCCATGGTGCCACAGCCTCTCCAGCTGTTCACCAGTTATGGTCTGAAGACAGGGACAGGGATGGGAGATGGGGCTTTTTTCTTGATTTTTCTCCTTTTTACAGGCCATTAAGTGCAGGTGATCCAGAAACTGCTATTTGGGGGTGAATTCCTCTCTTTTCTACTCCCTGTGGTCTACAGACCCACTTTGTATTACAGCACTACTTCAGAAATACATTTCTAGCATTGTCCCATGTAGTTTTAAGGAAATTAAACCACTGCTTAGTTACACAGCTCCCTGTGAATCAGCAGCTAAAATTCAAAAGCAGACCAAATTTCTGCTCAAACACTCTGAAATTCCCTTCTCACAACTCCTCGTGCAGAAAGAGCAATTTGGAAGTTCCGTCTCTGTCACTGACCTGACCTTCCCCCATGCACAGTGAGGGGCTTCTTTCTGCCTGGAAACTTATCATCCAGCACATCATTAGAGCTTTTAACATGAAAAAATATATAGCCTCAAGCTATGCCAGCTAAAGAACACTCAGGTGGCTTTTCAATTCACCAGATAGCTTTAATACTGGCTCTATAAGTGGATAGAGTGTGTAATCTTATTCAACAGCAGTTAAAAGGGGGAAAAATATCCATGGTCTGGCAGTGGAATCTATTAGCCTCAGAGTCATCTTCAAAGGGATGCAGGAGGCAAAAGGCAGAGCAGCTGCACTGCAGCCAGGGCCCAGAGCCTTTGGCTTCCCATGGAATCTCAGAATCCCACAATGGTCTGGGTGGGGAGAGACCTTAAAGCCCTTCCCATTCCACCCCCTGCCATGGGCAGGGACACCTTCCACTATCCCAGGCTGCTCCAAGCCCCATCCAACCTGGTCTTGGACACTTCCAGGGATCCAGGAGCAGCCACAGCTTCTCTGGGCACCCTGTGCCAGGGCCTTCCCACCCTCACAGGAAGAATTTCTCCCCAATATCCCATCCAACCCTGCCCTCCAGCAGTTCAGAGCTATTCCCCCTTGTCCTGTCAAGCCAGGCCCTTTTCCAAAGTCCCTTTTCAGTTCTCTTGGAGCCTTTTAGGCACTGGAAGATGCTCTAATGTCTCCCCAGAGTCTTCTCCAGGCTGAACAACCCCAATCTCTCCCAAAACACTCCTATGTTTAAAAAGACTTAAAAATAACTCATTAGTGGGAATTACTTTTAAGAGGCTGTATACTTTTACGATGTACTTTAGTGCATTGCACGAGAAGCATCCTTTTAACCATAAACAGACACTCATTTGGCAGGAGGAAACAGGTTTGAGGGGCCTGGCAGTGGTTGCAGGGGTTTCTGCAGCACAAAGCAAGACTCACCTTCTTCTGAGGACAAACCCCAAACCTTTAAGGTCTTGCAGCCTTGGTGCTTCACACACCTGGACTATTTACCATTTGCTTTCTTAATAACAGGAAATTTAAGTTAATAAACCACTCATCAGTAACTGGATGTTAAATAAACCAGAACTGTCACTTGATAATCATGTCCAGAAATGCAAATTCAGTGGTGAGATGAGCTGAGAGAAGAAACAAAGGCGGAAAGCTGAGCTGGGGACACGGCTGTGCCACAGGGCTCGGAGAGCTGCTGCCATTTCAGGGGCTGCCCTTCTCACCAGCAGATCCTGGTTTGATGTCAAGCAGCAGCAAAGAGAGAAAAATGAGAGAGAATAAAATGCTGCCTTGTATTTACAAATATATCTTTGCATATGGTTTCGTGCTAGTTTATTTTTTAACAATGCATTTCTTAACTCCTTACTTTGGCACAAATAAAATCACACAACTGACAATCTAGTTTTCTTCCACTTGTAAGAAGTTTAAACTCTTCCTCTAAGAAATGAAAGGGTGCTAACAACAACAAAAAGAGAATCTCATCTATCCTTCACTGGACTTAAATAAAGAAAAGCATTTTCAGTGACTTTGGGGGAAATTCTTTAAGAAACGCCTTCAACAATTTACTTTACGACAACAATAATGGAAGCACTATTTTCAGAGGGAAGATTTAAGATTAAATACGCTCTGTAGAGCGTGAAGCAGATACGTACAATTGATCACATGTGAATTCCCAAGATCTGTTTCTTTGTAGCAGTTTTTTAAATGATCCTGATATTGTGGAGCATTTCATGGGAAGCAGAGACTTGCATACACAGCCTGATCACAGAATCCCAGAATGGTTTGGGTTGGAAGGGACCTCAAAGCTCATCCAGTTCAGGGACACCTTCCACTATCCCAGGTGGCTCCAAGCACTGTCCAGCCTGGCCTTGGACACTTCCAGGGATGGGGCAGCCACAGCTTCTCTGGGAATCTGTGCCAGGGCCTCACCACCCTCACAGGGAAGAATTTCTCCCCAACTTCCTGTATAATCTAAATCTCTCCTTGTTTAGTTTAAAAGAGTTAAAGTCATCTGACAAACTGTCCTGATAAAGCTAAAATTAACACTGAATTTCAGTTAGGCTCCAAGTTTAAAAAGAGCTGGAGTTTTCTTGCATCAGCTCAGACTATGCTGCTACATACCTGGCAAATCCACGGAAATGATAAATATTATTGGATTTTTGAGGTTTCCCTAGGCCTGAGTATCTTCTCTACCTGGCTGCTTGTTCAAAAACCAGTGCTCTTCCTAAAAGAGTAAAGAATTTAAACCTGCCCTCACGGAGAAGAAGAAGAAGAAGATGACAATCCTGGCAGTGTTCCATAGCTTATCTGCCCTTCACAACCAAAGGAGTGGCTTTTGTGTCACAGATATTTGGGGAACGTGTCCAGGCCACCAGCTGGGCCCCATCCCCATGCCCATGAGGGACACTCAGCCAAAGCCCATTCTTGCAGATGAGGGATAAGCAAAGGGTTGGTCAAAGCTTTCTCCAGAAAATCCACTCTAAGAACAGAAATTAAAATTCACCACATACAAACATCATCTGAACTTTAAAAGAAATTTTAAAACCCCACCAGATTTAACAGCCTGTCCTCAGATCCCAGACACCACAGGCTGGGAAGAGTCCGTGAAGCCTTAAAGGAGAGCCCTTCTGCAGAGGGGACAACACTGAACTGAACAGGCATTCTTGGTTTTCCTTGTTGCACTTAACTGTCCAAACCAAGATGCACTCACTGAGCAGCATTTTAAGCTCAAGGTCAACTCTTGCTGCATTCTATTTTTACACATTTATACACACACATCTGAGAAACATGTTTTGGGATCCAGATTGCTACCTTGCTCCCAAAGGTCTGCTATTTCCAAGTCTTCACATAAAGAGAACAGATCAGAAAAACAAGAAGATACCCCACAGCCTTCTTCCAGCAGCTAACTCAACCAAACATATGGAATGACTTGTCAAAATAATATTTTGAGAAATAGGTTATCAGGGGCCTCAGGTCCGTTCCATATGGTCTAAAGTTCTCCATCCCCCTGACCATATCTACTTCTGCACTGTCTTCTATAAAGGGAGACAATCCTTCAGAAAAGTAGAGTTCTTCAGGTCACGGATATTCAGAACCAAACAAAATTTCATTTGTATATTTAGAGTACTGAAAAAAAAAAAAACCAACAAAAAACCAGGACAAAACCATGCACACAGCAGAGCTCAGAATGCAAAGAAATATTTTTCTAACAAAAGAAAGAATGTTGTTTCCCCTTTCTAGCACAGATGTGTTTTTTCTAAATAAAGTGCAGCTTCCCCTTTGCAGTCTTTGTGATTATCAATCTTTGGTTATTTTATAATATGAGGTTGCCTCAGACCTCAGCAGGGATAAAAATACACATTGCTGCATTTCCTCTGTCGCAAGAACAAAACAACTGTGAAAGCAAAGAATGTTCCAAAAGAGCAAACAATAACCCAGCTAAAGAAAGTCTACAAACTTATCCATTCAAAAATAATTCCACAGATGGATAAGCGTTTAATTTTCTGAAGTGAGAATAAACCAGCCTCTCTCTTTTCTGGGATGTGGAATGGGGTTTTGCACCTGCCTATTTATACCCAGCACATAAGTGCTGCTCAGAGAATGCTGCAAGTCCTGTAAAAAGAAATCAAAAGGGAAGTTATTACTCCAGGCTCTTTGTTGGTGTTTCTACAGTCTGAGTAGGGCCAGCATTGTTAAGAGTAAGCTGTTAGTTGTGCCTTGCTTGGCCTGTACAAATGCTCTTTGCATTAATGCACTCAGGATCTCCTGTCTGCTGTGCCCTGCCAAGAGAAGAGTTGAAGAGTGTGGTGCCTTCTCAATCTTGCATTGACTTCTTGCCCTCTCAGAAGAGGGCTGGTCACAGTTTTTGGCTGTGTGGATGGTAAACAGCCTCCCCCGAATATGACAGGGACTCACTGCTGTGATAGAAACCAAAAGCTTATTCCCACAGGGTGCTCCTGTCTCTCAGCTCATCCAAACCTTTGCATTCTGTGCTGCTTCTTATTTGAAATTTTCATCATTATAATATGACACTTGGATGTCACAACAGAATTACAGTTAATAAGGAAAATTAGGGGGAATAAATGAAAGATAAAGTGGTACATTAGCAAATGCACCATTGTCTGAGACATGGATTTCTATATTGTTGATATACAAGTAACATCTATTTCATTTTGTTTTAAAAAGAAATCAATTCACCCCTAGGTTTAGAAACATTCTGTCACTTCCCAAAATGTCCTTGGGTTGTCAGTCTGAAATAAATTTGCAACGTGTCATTAGGCAGAACACAACAGCATTGTTTCAACTGAATTAACCCATTTTATTCAGATTTGCCCCCAAAATAACCCATAACAATATGATTCTGCTCTCCAGATGGTGATGGGCTGTGTCAGAACAGAACTGTCAGATGTCAGAGCAGCTAAACCAGAAACCAAACACTGCAGGGTCCACTTGAAACCCAAAACCTGCCACTCGCTTTCTCTCCTACACACTCAGTCTCCTGAAAGGATTTACACAGAACGAGGGAGGATGAATCACTTACACACACACACAAAATGCATCTAGATGAGATTAAAATTATCCCAAGCAGGTAAAACAAAGCTGAAAGGCAGGCAGGCAGGAAGAGCTGGCAGCAGCCAGCACCTGGATCCTGGATGCTGACGGGGATGCCCAAACACCAACAGCACCGACCTGGTTTTGCCACCTCCTTCTGCTCGGTGACTTCTCTGCAGGTTTTTGGCTGTGAGATTAGTTCTGCAAACCCAGTGCATCCACACTCACCTTCAGCGGGAGGAAATACTGAATGAATGAAGCTCGTGCAGTGTCAAAAACTGGTGCTGGCCTCTCTGCCAGCACCCTATGGAGTGTCACAGACTGCTCCATCTCCATCCTGTCCTTCCTTTCAAAAAATGTTATTATAGATAAGAGATTAATGTGTGCCAGACCATTTGGCTATTCAGGAGCAAAAGAATTTTGCAGCATAGACTGAATTTAAGACAATAAAATGTGTTACCTACTGAACCACGAAATCTGAGAGAACTCAGAAATAGAAGCAGCTTTTTGGAATAAACCATAATCTCTCTGTCCTCTTCCCAAAGTCTGCAACTTCAAACAACAAAAAAACCCTGAAAAACACAAAGCCTGGTGATATATAAAAATAAAAGTACAGATGAAGCATTTTTGACATTTCTCTATCACTCTTAAAAATAGTAATAATCTTGAGCTATTGAAGTTGCTGGAAGAAAATAAAAATCAATGTGTTTGCACTTAGCACTTCTGAAAAAGAAAAGGATTACTTGGTATTTCAGCAAAACACTTTAATGCCACTCTGCAACAGAGCCCACTATAAGGCACAAATAAAGCTCTTCACACTCAAGCATCTACTGCACCCCAGAATTAGGGACTGGGAAGGAACTGGGACGAGGGTGCAGCTCCCAATGTGAAGAGGGCAGAGCAGCTCCCGGTGCCAGGGTCCAGAACCTGGGGTGTTCTGGGCTCTGGGAACAGCTGCCCTGAGCATTTTACACCTTGGATAAAGCCATTTATTTCCCAAAACATGGAAACTACGCCGGGTTTCTGCTTTCCATGCTTCCCACTCAGCCTCCATCCAGCAAGCAGTGATGCCCAGATCTCAGGTGGAGTTTGTTGTTGATTTGGGGGGCAGCTTCATTTGCTTTATTGTTTTTATTTTAACTAGCATGCATGGAAAAGATTACAAGCTTCAACTCCACACAGCTCTGCAAATGTGGGCTTTTAAGTGTTTCTCTGCATTTCCTGATTTCTGGCTGGTCACAAATTTTAGGTGTGCAACCAGGGGCAGGGCAAAAATGACCAAATTTCTGAGAGATATTGAGAAACTTCTGCGAATCATTGTAACCTTCTCACTTTGAAAGTGTTTAATGGTTGAACCTTCCCTCAATATAGTCAGAGTGGACGTAAAATTGTGTATTTCATAGTGAATCACAAGTACCACTCATAATAATTAATAGCAATAGCTGATGTAAAGGACAAGAAAAAATAGCACATTGCAAACAAATTTGTTTCTTTTTTTCATATAGGAGAACCACAGTCACAAAAAAATGCTTTTAAACAAATGTTCTTAACTGCTGACAATTTTTCTGTTGTTTCTGGTTCCCCTCTATGCATACAAATGTGTAAAATGTAAAACCCAAGGAGGGAAAGTGAAAAATTTTAAAAAGCTGATTTATTTCTGCACAAATTCTTACTCCTACCATTAAAAAGTACAATTTATTACCACTGGAAAGCAGAAGGAGTAGAAAGCACTCTTGAAAAATAATAACTGCTTCTCCCAGCACACCAGAGACCTCTAGAGAAGATGGAGGAACCATTATCTCCATTTTATGTGTGGTGAAAATGAGGCGAGGACAAACATTACTGAAATGAGGCTGCACCAGGTGCACCTGACCTGTTTATTACAACCTTTTAACACTTTAGGTTACACCCAAACACAAGATGGAAAGTTTGGGGTTTTTTTTCTTTCCAGTCTTTAACTGGAAGAAGATACAAATCCATCTCACAGGCTCTGAAGCTGTTCCCCATCTCACAGGCCTTTTGTAGGCCAGTTCCCAGCTGGAAAATTCATTAATGGGATGTGGCAATCTAAATTAAATTCTACTGCTGGATGGTTATTTACAGCATCTCTGGTCAACAGCAGACTGGAGAGGGGGAAAGGCAGAGTCTTCTCCCAGGTTTTACCACAGGCAGCGGCAGTGTGAGAGCAAACCAGGCAACTTGCATCTCTCAGTTATTGTTTCAGGCTGCCTGCAGACTCTGGCACATGTCACCACACCAATTTAACTGAGCTTTGGCTGTTACAAAGCTTTATAAATGTCTAAAACCCAGATCCAAACGTATGCTAAGGCCCTTCGAACAGCAGGTTCCATCCCAGTGTGAAAATCCTGCTTTCCTGCTCCTCCATCTCTCCAGTCGTGTTCTGCCATATCTTCCTTTTGTCCTTTTTCAAAGGGATCCAATGCACATATCCAACAAATTTAAAAATTAAAAAAGCCGAGATGAAAACCAGTCTGAAGCATTGCAGGGCACGGGTCCAGTGGGTGTGAATTGTCAGTGGGGAATCACCACCTTCCCTGGGAACCAGCCAGGAAAGGAGCCGTGCAGGGGGATGCTCCTCTCAACCCCCTGAGCTGAGTCCTTCCAAAATTCAGACCAACAACATCTCTCTGCCTTCCCAATTCTCTGATGGATGCAGATGTGGTCAGTGTCATACACTCTAAATCAACTCCTGGCTGCTCTTTAAGCTGAAGGAGGGTAGATTTAGATTATAAATTAAAAGGAATTCTTCCCTGTGAGGGTGGTGAGGCCCTGGCACAGGGTGCCCAGAGAAGCGGTGGCTGCCCCATCCCTGGAAGTGTCCAAGGCCAGGTTGGACGAGGCTTGGAGAAACCTGGAATAGTGGAAGGTGTCCGTGCCCATGGCAGGGGGTGGGACTGGATGGACTTGAAGGTCCCAACCCAAACCATTCTGTGAGAAAGAGCTTTGAGCAATCTCACCCCAGCCCTTCAACCCCTGGCAGAGGAGCTGCACCTCAACCCCAGACCGTGTTCCCTGCCCAGGGGTGCTGCTCACACCCAGCCTGGCACCCATCAGTGGCCCTGCCCTGTCCCTGTGGAGTTGTCTGGCCATCACTGGGCACACTCCTCCTTCAGACAGCGTGGGACGACAGCCCTTGCTGGGGGGACCTAAATTGTTAATTTTAAACTGATTTTCCAGTCCCCGTCCATCACTGTGATCAACGCCAGACTACAGAGCAAAGGAGTTCAGTGAGAGGCTGGGTAAAGCTGCTGCTGCTTTGCTCATCTTGTGAGTGGAGGAGCACAGGGGGTACAACAGGGCAGGGCTGTCCCCACCTCTGGGCAGCTCCCTGTCCTGGTGACACTGGATGCTCTGAGGATCATTTATTCCAGGGAAGTCTCCTGGGAAGGAATTCAGTTTTTGTATTTGCACATAAAAATGGTTTCTGAAGGCCTAACTTGGGATGAGTTTGTTTTGCCCTGATCACTTGATTACCACAACCAACAGTTGGAACTGGGACAAGAGTACTCAGAGCTGCTCAAATGACAGATGTCATCCTATTGCTGTGAGGATGTTAAGGGATATTTGAGAAGGGATATGACTTTCTCTTTAGGAAGAATGAAAAATAAATTGAATTTTCTCCCCATAACCTTTATGAATCACAGTTTCCCATTTGTCTGTGGTGACAGATTCCTGTATTTTTCCCAGAGGAAAATACAATTTTCCTTGAGTAAGGGGAAGCAAAAGAGAACACGGGTCAAAATATTTTGATTATTTCAGTTCTTTCAAGGGCCTCTTTCTATGGAAGGAGCGTGATGAATTCATCCTTACAGCTGCCCTTGCCAAGTGCTCTTGTACCTACAGGTGTGCCTGCAGGGTGAGATGAATTCCTCAGGCCACCAGGAAGAAAAGGGGAACATAAATACATTACTGGTTAGTACATCACTCTCTGACATCACTTTAAAGGCTTGATTCAGCAATTTAAAAAAAGCTTTTCCTTCTAATGGAGGAGCATTGGACAGCTTGAGGGCGAGGGTTTTTTAATGAGACCAAAGATATTGAAAATTAGAGAGTAAGAAAGACCCCAAATGCTGGGGATGCATAGAATGAGCTGCTCAGTTCTGTAAAAACTCCTCCCCTTCATGAATAGCCCAGGTTTTGAGGGGGAAAGCCTTTGCAAAAGACACATTATTAACTTACTAACTTTTATAATGAAGGTTACAATCCTCAGCCCTTCCCGTTACATTGCAGGAGAGGCATCCAAAGATGAAAGGGAACGTTCAACAAAGCCCAAATATCTGTTACCATTACTTGATGATCAGCTTCAGGTTAAACCTGTCTGCCTTGAGACTGGAGATTAATAGTGATAGCTTCTTTTAATGACTGTGGAAATGCCACAGTGCCTGCCAATAACAACTTGAGCAATGAACAGGTTGCTATAGAATGTATTGTTTATGCACCACTGGCTGCAATCTCTATACAGAAAATTTAATAGGCCCTTTTTTCCCTCTCAGCAAGCTTATGTGGTTGGGGATTTAGAACTGCATTATTCCTTATGACCTGACTTATTTATCGTGTCAATCATAGTAATGATGTGTCAAAATTATCACAATTCTGAAGCTTTCCCTTTATCATCATTTTGAGAGTGTTCTTTCTCAGCATTATAAGTGCATATGACAGAAGAGACATCACAGGCATGGATTTCATGCATGGCTCTAACAAAATCACAGGGTTAAACAGCTACTTCGAGAGCCAAAGCACCACGGAATAACTTCTTTCATTTTTCTAATTCAGTTCTTGTAATAGCAGCCAGACATGGCTGCAGCTGCAATTAAGGAGAAAAGATGGGGAATAAAACAGCACAGAGTCAATTGCCAAAGGTCAAATTAAGATGCTGGGATTTGCAGGTCCTGACCCACATAACACCATGTAGTTGGCCTTCTGATACCACCAGTCAGATTTAAAATTACAACTTTAGCAATTACTGTGAGTGAAGAACCAGACAAGCAGGTTACGCACTGCTGAGATTGCCCTTCCCTGTGTGAGGAGAAAGCTTCCTCAAGGGCCGCTGTTAGGGAGGAGAGGATCATGCAGGTGGAGGGATTCAACCCTTGGTGGAGCAGAAGTTTCAGAAAAAAGTGTGAGCAAGGTCAGGGCCAGGCTGATGAAGGTGACTGTCTCAGCAGCACAGGTGCCACATCCCTCAGAGCAGCTTTCCCAACCAAACCCTGGCCTGCATCCACACCAGGCTATTGACTCAGAGAAATTAAAGGATGAGAAATGGTTAACAACAGGAGTTCTGTCAGAGGTACAACATATATTCCTTTGGTTCAATTTTCTAAAGCCTGAGGTCTGAAAGAGATGGAAGCCTCTCTGAAAGGGTCTGGACAGCATTCTAAATTTCATGTACTATAAGTTTCTCTCAGTCACACAAGATTAATTCACCATTTATTCTGGAGGCTAGCAAGGACTCGGGGAGCAGGTAGTGTGTGCTGCCATGAAGGAGCGAGACAGCAAAGCCCTGCTCCCTCTGGGGCTTGTAACTGGGGCCGAAACCATTTTTAAATGTAGTTACAGTCAAAAAGAGTTTTAACAAGTTTGAATGCACACCTAACACTGTTACATCCTGAAATATGGATTCTCTAACCAGTGGCCTGTGTAGCAGCATAATTTTTGCTACAACAACTGTCTGGAATGATCCTAAAAACCAAGCTAACACCAGACAGGTTGAAAAATATCTGTCAAGTCCAGTTCCGGCAGCATCACCGTGACGCCCGTTTGAAGTGTCCAGGCTATGGATCAGCAAAAACACGCAGCTTAATAAAGCCTAATAAAACAGAAACAGCTTGTTCTGGGCAATCTCTGATGGAGCTGCAGGATGTTTGCTGCTGAATTACCAGGGTGAGCATGTCTCAGGGGACCCCAGAATCAATAAAAGAGACACGACGTGGCCCTTCAGCAGGTAGAGTTGAGACAGACAGGTCCACAAAATGAACTGACAAGAGCCAGCAAGAACTGCTTAGTTAGGAGAAGTAAAGTTGTGGAGAAGAAAAGTGTAAGAGCTGGAAGGAGATTTAAGTGAAGCATAAACTTCATGCTATTTCAAACCCAATTAAAAGTAGGCAATCTAATGTCTAATCTAACCCTCCTGCCCTCCGTCAGTGGGAATCCATTCCCCCTTGTCCAAAGTTCCTCTCCAGCTCTCCTGGAGCCCCTTTCGGCACTTAAAGGGGTTCCAAGGTCTCTCTGGAGCCTCCTCCTCTCTAGGCTGAGCACTCCCAGCTCTCTCATCCTGTCTCCAGCCCTTGGAGCATCTCCTCATCCTCCCCACTGAGTGCTACAGCTGTTGACAGCTGGATAGAGCACCACAACAACAGTGGCAATGAGGTGTCACATCCACCTCTCCCATTCTCAGCCCAGCCCAAGCCGTGCTCTGGAAAAGCTGAGGAATGCTCCTGGCTGCCTGTGCTTGGTCTACAGGGACACCACACCAAAGGGAAGCCTCTTATTGCTGCTGTGTCCCTGTAGTGCTGGCGGCCACAAATGGAATTTCCAGATAAAATATCCTCTCCCTGACGAGCTCAGTGGACAACAAAAAGGTGAAAGTATTTAATGGGAGGAAGATAATGTATATCAAATTCACCACACCAAGAAAGTTTGATGTCTTCCTTAACATCACAGCGAGGCTGAACCAGTTCCATGGTGATTTAAACAATATAAACCCACTTCAAAAAAATGATAACATCATCTCGAGTGACTTAAATCTACAAAAGTGAAGAAATTAGCCAATCCCATTGCCCGGACCATTTCTCAACGTTCCATTTAGCTTTTAATTACCCAACAGACTGTAATGGCTGCTCTGGAGCTATTACACTCCATCGTGTCAATTTGGCTGCTACAAATGCACAGCACAAAGTCCTCAAGCTAAAAATCATTATGAAATTATTGTTGAAAAAGATTGTTGGGCATGTGCAATAGCTCGCTGTTGAACTTTGATGTTTTACAATTTCTCTTTTTTATAAATAGCTGGAGCAATTAGATGCTGTTATGGAGCTATTCAAAACCTTTCAGTTTTGAGATCCAAAGCATTTCTTGAGTTACAGAACTGTAAAATTTCAGTTAAATTGGCAAAGTTCTGTTTGCAGTCTGTCACAGCCTCATATTTTCTCTTTACTTCTGTATACAGTATATTCAAGTCATATTTTTTACACAATGTTCCATCAGAGAAAACATCAGAAAATATTTTAGAAAGTAAATGAAATAAATCTTCAAAAAAAAAAAAATCAGTTCTGCAGTAGAAGCTACAAAATAATAAGAAACAGATGCATGCATAGAAGAACAAAACTCGAAGCACTAAGCAGGACACCCAGCCTTGCCTGGACACGAGATTAAAAGGGGAAAGAAAGGATTTAGGAATGTGGGCACGCAAAGAAAAATGAGGTTTCATGTAAATCACAACCCCAAAATAACGAGGAATTTGCATTGGTGGGATTTGCAGAGAATGAGCAATTAAATGGTTCATGGATTTGAGAAAAAGCTGCACCTAGGTGAGAATATCTCAGCTCTGCTCCCCAAATCAGGGCAATTCCAGCTCAAAGCACAGGACAGACTCAAACTGGGATGGAGGCTTGTCAAGGACACGGACCAGGGCTTCACAGAGGAACAGCTCATCACCCAAAATGAAACAGTTCCTGCCTCACAGACCTTGCAGTGCAAGTTATAGACCAGAAGCTCCCCCTCCCAAGGATGATGCAGCCAAACAAGAAAGCAGAAGGAAATGATTCAGCTCTATTTGACAGTGTATTAACTTGCTGGGTCACGCTCAAACTTTCTCGTAGACATCCCAGCACAGAGACACTTCCAGAAGGTGTTTTGTAGCACTAATGAGGCAGATCCACAGGATTAGGTTTTTTTCCTTGACCATAAGTCAGGAGCAGCATAGGAATTAGCACAGGTGAGACTCTGAAAACAGAACAAGCAGGTAACAGGCTGGGAAATGGCTGAGGGGAGCCAGGAGCTGATCTTTCCTTGCTGCCTCCATGATGGGAGAGGTCATAAATCTCCTCAAAAGTGAGGAAGAGGGAGACAAACTGCAGGACACAACATGTGAGGGTAAAGGTCAAAGCAATACCTGAGAAGAGAAGGCATTGTAGTAATTAAAAAATGAGTTGTTAGGAGCTTTGACAAGAGTTTTGGATTTATTGGAAAGGCTGTATCATCTCAAGACTATTAAAAGTAAGAGGAATTTGTAAATAATAGAGAGAACATAAATATGAGGGAACTCAGAAGATGACAGTAAGTAACTTCTAGGCAATGCCATCCTGTGGGATAAGCAGCATGTTTACATTCTCTGGGGAGCCAGCAAAGAATGAGAGGAAGAGGTGTGGTGGGATCTGCAAGGACTGCTGTGGGAAGATAAATCTGATTTTTCAAAAGTGGATGACAAGCAGTTGATATATATCAAAGAGATTTAGAGGAAAGGCAAAAAAGATACCCCAAGGAATAGGGATAAGGTGGGTGTTCTTTGAAAGAGTGATTACACTGATAAGAAATCAAGCAAGGATGGTGGCAAGGAAGCAGAAGTGGTTGAGATTTCAAGGAGGATATGTGCTAAAGCATCCAAGAGATTACCACTCCTTTAGTTACTTCAACTGGTGTGCAGGACCAACAGCAAAAAGCAAAAGATCAGATAAAAGAAGCCTCTGTGTTATCAACTTATACATAAAAATAATCTTTGATAAGTCCTGTACTTAAAATACAAAGAAGTTCTCAAAATTCCTCCTTATTTTTTCCTGTAGTTGAGTATTAAGAAAACCAAAAGCAGCATAAAATGTTTGGAGGAGAATCATAGACTCGTCAGAGAATCCCAGGATGGTTTGGAAGGGACCTTAAAGCTCATCCAGTTCCAACCTCCTGCCATGGCAGGGACACTTTCCACTATCCCAGGTTGCTCCAAGCCCCGTCCAACCTGGCCTTGGACATTCTGAAAAGAAAGGCACAGAACACAAGTCCTCATAAAGGGCAGAAACACAGGACCTCAAGAGCGAAATGGATACAAAACCAACGAGCAAAGCACTGAAGGTAAAGCATGACTGGGGTGACAGAGAAACTTACTGGAATACCCTCATTTAACAACAGAGAAATGAATGCCAGCAAAAAATTAAGGTATCAAGAGTTTCCATTCCTGGAGCCTTGTATTTTAACGAAGCTGACAGGATTCATAACACACGAGTTCAGCAGCAAACAGAGCCTTTGCTGGCAGAGAACAATCCAGGTGTCTGCAGCTCTGCTTGAGAAACAAGTTTTTTATAAGAGGAGGCTATGAAATGCTTTTGTTGGGGAGTCAAGTACCAATACAGAGGGACAGTCTGTTCTTGTTTTGTGTCTTAAAATGGGAGAAAAATGAATCCTGCAATTCTGCACGTTGTTTGCTGAACACAGACACAAAGTGCTGCACTCTCCCCAGAAAGCTGCTGATGCAGCAGAGCTCAGAGCCAGGCACGGGCAGCTCCTACAGCACAGAAACCAACACTTCTTCCACTGCTGCTTCCAGGGAAAATTAACAACGTTCTTGGACACCTCTTCAGCTGCCCAAAATACTCATTTTTTACAGTCTCCTTCCTTTCTTTGCTTTCAAAGAAATTTTACCTCCCAGCTCATGTAGTTACAACACAGTTTGGGATGTGCCTCTGAGAGGCATTTATAACTAAAACAACGGGCTCAGCTTCTTTGTTATAAACAAGTAAATAAGGGGGAATAAAAAGAGTAAAATTGCTTCTCAGAACATAAGAAGAACCAGAATTTTGGTTATCAAGGATGAAAAGGTGCTCAGCTCAATACAATGGACAGATGCACAGTGACACAGCCCAGCCCTCATCGTGCTGATTAGAGACCTTGTGAGTAAGAATTATAACATGCAATGCTTTTTTTAGCCTCTACACTCCTTAGGTAAAAGTTAATTTTAAAAGGTTGGTGTCAATGTCAAAAAAAGCCAGGCCTTGCTCAAAAATGGCTCTTTAATGCTTAACAATTGTCAAGTAAGATACAGGTTCCACTGCCTGGCTTTGCCATGAGGTTTCAATTTTTTATTTCATAGAAATCAAACAAAAGCCTTCCCCCACTGTTGTAGGGCTCAATGTCTGCCACCTGATCCTCTCAAATTGCCCAAATACTGATGTGTGTATGAGATTTTCTCCCTGAGGGGCTCAGAAGAGTCTCACACATTTCTGTTCTCAGCATCGGGCAGAAGCCACAACTTTGAACTGATGCAGCCCGGGAGGAAAGAGAATCTGCTTCTCACTCTGCTGACCATCTCACATCACCATCTCAACCTGCTGATGGGGGCGGGGGGCGGGTTGCCTGCCAGCCAAACACTTGACATTCCTTCCCAAATTAACACTTCTACAAATATTCTAAATGTTATCTTACTTTATTTGGACTTGAAGAAAAAAACCAAAGCATTTGCAGAATATCATGGTACATACCTTTTAACGTCAGCAAAAACATAAAAAAGAAGCCTAGTTCAACTCTTTAAAATATTGTGAGGTTATTTCATGAGATCTGAATGATGGCACAGAATATCTTTCAGAAACTCTTGATTTAAATAAAACCTTTTCATATTCATGGCAAAGGATTAGCAAGTTTGACCAGTGTCCATCTAGGTGCCCTTAGAGAATCCAACAGATTCAGATTTCTTTCAGAATGAGGACTGAATCTGCACTCTGGATGACACTGGGAATCCAGGAACTATAATCCAAGACTGAACAGAAAATGGCACAGCACGATATAATTTTAATTGCATTTTCCACGAAATTTCTTTCTCCAATGTTAATGTAAATCAGTACATACTATGCAGCCAATTAAAAGTCCACATGAAAGTTCAGCGAGATGCACAATCCTTCCTCATTTCAGCCCTTAAACTATTGTTCAATGTTTTGTAAAAGTGTCATTACAACTGTACCTGTACTGAAGAGAAGGTAAAACATTTTCTACTTATAATCACACATAGCATGATTAGGGCAATTCTGGATTGCAAGTGATACACAAACCCCACAATAAATAATGCCCATAATTTTGAGATTAGCACTGCTGACAGCATTTGACTTCAGCAGTGCTGCAAGACTTTGATCTAACATCAATATAACTGACTGCAACCCTTTTGCTTAATTGCCATCTATAGAAGAATCTAATTAGACCTCGAAATATTAAAATAGTTTTAATGGTTAACATAAAGCTTCATAAAAACAATCACTGCTGGTTCAAGGACACAATCAATACTCCTAGTTTGAAAAATATTGTGGTTGCAATTATAACTAGACTGGCATTCAATCCATCCTCTCCCCTTTTTCATAAAAATCAGTATCTTGAAGAATGTTCCTATGGCACTACATGCACTGTAATTTTTCACTCTTTCTCTAAATCTCAGAAAATGTGCTGTAGATGGCCCCAGGAGCAAACACAGCAAAGATGAAGTAAAACTCGAAAAGGAGCTGTCTGGTTTAATCTATGAATGTTCACAGCAAGGGCTTCGTGTAAGAAATTTGTAATCAGGATTTCCACAAATGATGGTGGCAAGGTTTCATTGGAACTGGTGTTCTTGTCATCTGCAGAGCCTGTCACAGCAACCTGCAAGCGTTGGCTGCTGCTGTGATTTGAGAATCCCCAAGCATTCTGCTTCTCCCCAGTGCCCAAACACACACACTAGATCTTCCTGCTCAGAAACCACCCCAAGCTTAATAGCCACGCATTTGTTATGCTCTGCAGGGAGAAGTGCAAGATCTACTGAAACAAGCTGCTGGAGTCTCAAAATGCTAACCAAAGCCCCACCAAATTAAACCTGTCCAGGATACAAGTTAGTGTGTCAATTAGGAGCAAACTCCTTGCACGGTGATGGGTAGGTGAGGGAGCAGGGGAACACCTGGGAAGGAATATGGGCTGTCAGAGCTTCTAACAGGGATGGCTTCACTCTGGGTAAACAAATAACACACACTCTCTGGGTCTTGTTTCTTAAGCACATTTGTGGAATAAAAATACCTCACGAGCAGGAAGACAAAAGCCGTCCTCCAGCTACCCCGTTTCTCCAGCCTTTAATTTAATTTGTATCCAATTACTCCAAGGCAATTAGCTTTACAAGGAACAGGGTGACATTTTCATAGAAATTTCAGGCAGCCCAGGATGCTTCAGCAGATTTGCTGCGTGGTACTCACTCATGACAAAAAAGAAATGGGGACCTACACTCATCCAGGGTCCCCTGACACAACCACATCCTGATGCTGATTCTGTTGCACAGCACTAGAGAAGAAATGCACACACAGCTTCACCTCTCCTTGCAACTGCCAGACCCCAAACACCACTCAGATAAAAACCATTCTCTATTAAATCAAAAAGGAAGTCAAACAAGGATAATAAAGTTAAACTGGTACAAGAAAGTGGAGAACCAGTTCCTTGATGTCCTCCTTGCATCAGCCAAACCCTGCAGGCAGTTTCCAGCCTAGTTTTCAGCGACGTTTTCTCACCTTTTATTCTTTCCATTCTCGAGTTTTCCTGGTGTACAGCCTGTGTATGAAGATGTTCAGAAGCATCATCTCCTAAAGCACGCTCACCACGGGGGGGATTGCACGTTTTCATCCAGAGCATCACCTGCCTACCCAAGAGAACTCTCCTCACTGTTGGGTTTATCAGAGACTTCAAAGCTTGAACTAGTGGTAATTAGCACCCTGAGATTATCATCGTGCTAAATGGGAGGGATTCTCAGCAACAGTGGGGAGCCAGCATGACCAAGGCACCCAGAACCCTCCTGGGACGTGCTGTGCCAGACCTGCCTGGCCCAGCTGGTACCAACACCAGGGAAGAGGAGCAAACAACACAACTTTCCCATTTCCCTCACAAAGAGCTACAGCAGAGAATCTTCGTTTTATGGGGATCAGTGGGTCCCAGGGAAGAAGCAGAAGAGAAAAGGAATTATGCTGGAATACGAGGTTTGGCTGAGATTTAAGCTGAAACTTCCACAGGTGAATCTCTGCTTCCACTGCCATGCCACACCAGCTGGGTCAGCACAGCCAACAGTGACCCCTTGCCCAAAAGGTTTAATATTAACACCACTACCATATAATACATTGTAACTTCATTATCACAGTGCATTAAAATGGGCCATTTAGCTGCAAAATCTGGGGCTTGGACAGTAATCATAACCTTCTCAGCATTTCATAAAAAACAATTAGAAAATGGCCTGCAAATCAATATGTGAGCACTTCAACAGCACACACAAAATGTTCTTCCCCAATAATTTCTTCCTATTTTGCAATTTCAGCTTTGGGTGATGTGTGTAGGGAGAATGGGTGGGTGGAAGGCAGGGATGGGTTTTATATCAACAATTCCCATTAGCACTGATGGGAATTGCACCCATAAAGACTCAGGTCACTGATGCTTTTCTTTACTCATTAGGTAATTTCCAGCATTTTATTCTTCTGGTTTCTGCTCTCTGCCCTATAATTTCCAGTGCAGTGTTTAGATTCTTCCAAAAAGCTTCATTGTGTGCTGGCTGCCTCTTGCAAGTAAATAGCACTGCGATGAACTTAGGAATATCCATTTCTTCCATAATTGGTTGGTACCAGTCAGTGCAGTCCAGCAACGGAAAAAAATGAGGAAAATACATTGCAAAAAATTAACTGATTCAAACACTTGCTGAAAATACAGATATTCCACTATGACTTCTCATTACCAGCAAAATGTGAAGGAAAAAGTATGATTCTGTGTCATCAAAAATAGCTGTGCCCAGCTTGAAAACTAAGGAACAAAGCCCTCTATGCGTTCTGGGAAGGGGAAATAAAGCGAGATCTGCCTTTTCTTCTTTCTCTGTGGCATCAAGGGAAGTTGTGCAGAGACCTTGTGGACAGCACACCAAATATGCTGTTCACAGTTCCGCTAAATGTCCACCAGAATATATTTTGCCTGCAATGAAATCTGAACTCCATTTATTTTTCTCTTGGTTTATGTATTTATTTTTAAAGAATTTGACCCTCTGTTTCTATAAGAAAGCCTAGTGCATCATGTTAATACCAGGGATTCCTGGACCAGAGAGAAAGGGACTGTTCTTCCTAAAATTCTGAGTGTTGTTCATTAAGGGAACACAAACAATCCAAGGTAACACATGATATGTGCAAATTGCACTGGATTAGCACACCTGGTCTCCAAACCTACCACCCAAATCAATCACTGCTGATTATCATCCTTCAACAGAGCCATGCAGATCCATTCTGATCTGTTAAGTGCTTCTGCCTTACTTCATTACACCACTGCCTCCTAAAGAAGACGGATACTGAGGTATTTTAATAGAAATTATTTGACACAGCCCTTATAAATTCCACAAAATAATTATCCTTGTGTTGTATATAGGAGTCAATTTTGTTAAGTGAGAAGAGCATGGGACCGGGAATTACAAAATGTGATTTCTAACCTTGTTTCTGCCCCTGATTCTAACTAAGTGATTTTAGGCTAATCACTTTTATCTTTCCGTGCATCAGTTTTCTCACTCTGATATTGGAATTAATAACCTGCATCTCGGTAAAGACTTTTGAGGAATACTGATGAAAAGCATTAGATATTAATCAGGCCTTATTATTAATAATAGGAAATTGCTTTGGGATCCTTGGATGATAAGTGCTATTTAAATTCAAAGAAAATATTGGGACTTTAATTGCTCCATCTTTCAGATCTACCCCAGTTCTACTTACTCACACACTGACAGGTAAATTGAGCTCGAATTATTTCAGAGGGGATACACAAAGATAGAAATGTACGAGCCCCTTGCATTACTGCTGTTGCAGCTTCCAGGGCTTTGGAGCACCTACTTTGTGCTGCTCAAGATCCCACATGGCCAACATCCAAATCTCCTGCTGCTGGTGGGACACGGGGTATTAATGGAAATGCTGAAATCCCCAAATTCTTTCAACAGTCCAACTTCAAACCTTCCATTTACGCGACGGTTATCAAAGTCATGACAATTGTGATGAAACCACTGTTGTTTTGAAATGATAGAGGGAACAAAATGTCATTATCAAGTAGTTTCACTGAGTGAAGATCAGAGCCACAGTCTATTAAAGTATTGCCATTGATTTATTCACTAATGTGCCCTATATTTTCATCTGCAAAAGCCTTTGTAAAACCCAGTGTCTATTAGTGCAATTATCCCACACAACTACTCTGCAGGGCACAGCTCATTATGGTTCTTTTTTTTTTTTTGCTTTTAGTGCTGAATGCTGCCAACAGCATCCGGGTACAGGAGAGGCTCCAGCAGGTGGTGACAGTGGGAAAACAATTCCAGCCTCGGCTCCGACGGGAGCCTCGCCCACTGTCTCCACAACAAACTGCAGGGAAAAGAACTGTAAACTGATATTATCGTGCCAGCAGCGCCCCGTGACAGAGACGGGCAACAGGCACGAGATGAAATGCAAGGAGTTCTGCTTGAGCACAAGGAGTTTTAATTTATTCCTTGGCTGCCAGGGTAATCAAACACTGGGGAAGGCTGTGGACTCTCCACGCTCAGAGATGCTCAAACCCCACCTGAACAGAGCCCTCAGCAGCCTGCTGGAGCTGAGCTGCTTTAGCAGGGGGTGGACTCCACAGGAGCCTTCTAGCCCCATCCATCCTGTGATTCTCTGACTAATAATTCCTCTCAGATCACCAGGTTGTTGATGTGTGACCTATATTCACTACTGGAAATTAAAGAGAGCAGCTGCAGACACTCAAAACCTACACTGGATAGAAGAGTACCTCCCCTAATAAAATGCTGCAGCGAAAACTTTGTTTTTCCTGTTTACTCATCTTCCACCTGAGGGAAGTAAAGCATAAACATGGCTCTTTTTAGCCATCCTAATTTTGGCAAGACAGTAATGACTGACTTAATTACTAATCAGTTTGCATCAGAAATTAGCAGGCCAAAAGCAGAGTGCTGCATCAGTCACGCAGTTTAATACCCAGTATTTTTGGTATTTCAGAAATATCTCTTTTCCTCAGAATTATCCAGCCAGAGCCCATTACCTTACCACAGCCTTTCCTTGCAGGAACATTATTTCTTCATTATAAACCAGATTCCAGGCTGGGAATGGGAGGAGGAAGCCTCCCTGGTTGCCCAAGTGTCTGTCAATGACTGCAGAAAGCCCAGGCAGCATCTTCACACCTCTGGGAAGCAAGGAGAACTCCATGGGAAAACAGGAACATACTTTGTTTTGTTTAGTAACAACCCAAATCAATTTGATGAGCAGTGATGGCCTTGGCCCCTGGCACTTCCGAGGAATTAACAAGCGACCCGTATTTATGGCCTAAAGCAACACTCCTGCAGCAGGGAGGGATCCAAAGCAGGAGCTGAATTTTCAGTCATATTTGCTTCTCAATGGGGAAGAAACTGAAAATCACTAAGCAGAGAAATTTACGTAAAAAGCTCTTTTTCCCCCCATGAAGCATTAATTATGCCCCTTTTTGTCATTTATCAGAATTGTGTCACCAGGCTAAGCAGCCGTCGTTTCTGTTCAGTGCAACTTCCACATTTCAATGGAAATCATTTTGGAGCTCAGGACTTGGGCATTTTATACATTTTTTTATAGTTTAAGGTGTTTCTACAACAAAACTTGTAAATCAACACCGACAGACTCTTTTGGGCTTGAACTCCATGCCCTGCACGCGATCTTAAGCACTGCTAACATCCATTCCATATTCCAAAACAAATTCAAAGGAACATGCATTTGTCAAAAAAAGAATAATGATTGCCAGTACCTAGTCTCCATATGGAAGGATAGGGACAATGAGAAGTGCATTATTTAAAAATACAAGAGGGCTGTGTTCCAGCCATACTCAGGCACTATAAATATTTCAGCTACTTTTATAATTGGGTTCATTTAAAATACTATCTACTCCCAAAACACTGCATTCAAAATGTATTGTGCAGAATAACTATCATTTGTTTTGGTCACATCAAAATATCACTCAAAAAAACCATTAGGGATTTTTTTTTTTTTCTCCTGGCTGTGATGCTGTAAAACATCTCCCCAAGATGAAAAAAAAAATGATGTTGTAGAACATATAATTCATCTTGCCTCTGGATAAAATGACTGCTGTGAAACAATCCAAAAACTTTCAGCAGGGAGATAAAACAACGTATATTTTTGCAAGAAAATCCAAATTGCCTGACAGCACCTCAACTTAGCCCAATGGTTAAATCTCAGATAGTCTCCTGCATAATGATTTTTGTTCATCCCCCTAAGATAGGGTTAATTATGCAATATTTTAAACATCAATGGCAAAAATATTGCATAATATTTGCAATATCATGGCAATATCAATGCCATGAAAGATACAACTCCTGTACAACAGCACTAAACTTTACAGAACAGTGCAATAAAGCCTTTTCCTTTGAATTCTTTGCTTTCACTGGATTAAGTGAAAATGTGAAGATGGATTTTATCCTGTTCTATCTTGGCGTGTGTTTGAATTTGTTGCATGTAATATTTTTCTGTAAAGAATCAGCAATGAGGGAGACTGACATTCTGAATCCGTATGGAATGGAGCATCCAACGGCGTTTTCTTTCTGTTTGTTATTTTTGAACTCCCCATGACTTTAAATAAATAGGAGGTTTCGTGGTTTGGATGCTATGGATTACAACACAGCAAAAAACAGTCAAAAATTAGCAATTCCTCACAGAGGCTTCCAGAAGAAAGAGTTTGTTCTGCACAAGGCAGAAGTGTTAATATCCTCTGCACATTCCATAGCCCTTAGATGTTATCAGCCATGAATGTGAGAAGTAAGAACACAAAATAATCTCCCAGGATTAGCCCAACCTTGGCTATGGGGACAAACCTGAAAATTCCCTCACACGTTTTTCTCCAAACACAAGCACGGCTGATCCGTTTCCTCACGAGGTGAGCCCACCATTAACATCAGCTTTTGTACGTGTGTCAGCTCTGCCTTTTTAGCACTTTCAGCCTTCAGTCTCGGTGACAGGCATATCTTTCACCATCTCTAATCTGGGAAGCTCTGCAGAATTAAGTTAAATGTGATGGTGAGCTGCATTATTTACAGCGGTGGCTTTGTGAGGTGTTCTGCACATCAGCCTTCAGGAAACAGCTAAAAAAACTTCCTCCCCTCAGTTCAGAAACAGAAAAAGAAAACTTTTGATGCTTGAGGTTTTTTTTTTTCTTAGAACTAAAACTCTGGCAGGTTGAAGTCACACCAGAAAACACACTCCAGGCTCCAGTTTGTGCCTGTGCCTGGCGAGGCCAGACCTAATGAGGACGGGCATATGTTCTCTCCATGAATTGTTCCAATCCTCCTGCCCTCCCACTCACCTGCTGATCCCAGGGGCTGCCTCTGGTGCTGTGGCCAAGCTCTGGCTGGCTGGGGACATCCCCTGTCCCCCAGCAGCTCCCCAAACAGCCTCTGTCTGTCCTGCTGCCCCAGCCAGCTGCCAGGCAATGATCAAAATCGGCCGATGATTGCTCCAGCCAAGAAATATTCTTCCACCAGGACTAAGAAATCACGTCCATATTGCCAGTCCCAAAGTAGGCAAGGAAAATTACGTTCATTAAAAATCTTTCCATAATGACATCCTTCCTATCAAAAGGCTCAGGGATGACTGACCTTGGCATCCAGGAATAAGGCAGCATTATTTTTCTTGATTACCAGCAGCAGAATAGCGGGGAAATTATAAAGCCATTGAGAGGATTAATACAGCCCTGATCTCTCTCTCCTGGCTCTTTATCTCAAGCGATTAAAGTTGTCCAGGAAAAAAACCCTAAAATCAAACAGCCATGGAGCATACGCCCACTGCCATGGAGAGAGACACTATCAGCTCCAGCATCAGCTCCCCGTGACAGCCGGGGCAGAGGTTAATTATGCATTCTGTATATGGTTTTAATCACTTTAATCAGATCACTGCTCTGCTCCATCTCAGGCTGTAACTTCCTAAAAGCAAGAGGAGCCCTTGGGGCCTGGCAGTGTTTGTTTTAAGCCAGGGGAGGGGAGGAAGAGGAGGGACATGCTGCATTAACCACCAACAAAGAAAGATGGTTCAAAACCTATCGGCTGGACACGCAGACTAAGCCTGGCCATTGGTGTGAGCAGGGCCAGAACGGCACTGAGGGGTCACAGGGGGGACATGAGGTCCCTTCCTGGTGTAGAGACACCCAGAGAGCTGCCCCAGACTCTGGGACAAAGCACATCCCCAACACACACCCTCCACGCTCCTCCCCACCTTTGTCTCTGCTTCCAGAGCCTGAAACCCCAGCACAGGCAAAGAAAAACAAGGGGAATAATTGCACAGAGACAGGAAAAGCCACGCTAGGAGAGGCGGAACTGACTGGTTGGGAATCACAGGAGGCAGAGCTCCCGTCCTCGACGTGGGAACAAAGGGTTGCTCCTCTCAGAACTTGGGCTGGGGTTATCATCTGCTCTATTCAGGGTTTTGTGCTTGCATCTTACACAGACAAATCTCTCATTTATGGACATCTGATTTGAAAAGAAAGAGTAGAATAGGCCTTCTTTTTCATTGTTTAATTAAGGAATATTGGCCTGCAGGAGGAAGGGAGGAAGTGCCATTCATGGAATGAAGTGGGAGAGAGAAATCTTTGTTGCCTTTGGAGCATACAGAGACATTGTTATATTCTATTTAAATTATTTTCAAGCTGGGTGGCATGAGGAGAGCATTCAGGCTTCTCCCCAGCAGCCAATATTTATTACAACATAAAAAATGTCAAACATGGATGGGTTCTAATGTTGAACAAAATCATCCCTGAGCCAAACTGATCCTCATTACAAGGCTCCCTCACATGGCCAGACATCACTGGAATACAAGGCCACACTTTCCCTGCCAGATACAATTTCCAGGTTACTTTACTTTTATATCAGGAAGCAGAAACCCAAAACCATCATTCAGTCCCAAATCAGCTCCTTTTTACCAAAACATCAAAAATATTTGACAATTCTTGTGGACTTTTCTGCAGTGTTTTATCGAGCAAAGAGAATCTTTAAAATACATTTATTTCCTTTCATAGCAGCCCATAAATAGTTCTCCATATAATGCTTTAGATATACCTGGCTATACACAGGGGACTTTAAAAGTGTTTGAAGATAATTTATTAATTTTATTTTTAAATCCAGCCATCTGGAGCTATAAACACATTTAGTGAATTACATAATAGGACCAATATCTAACAAAATCCTCCCACGCCTGCCCGGAGAACTCCATCATCCAAAACCCCAACTCATCCTTAATCCTAAAACTGTCACATTCTGTTGGTCCCAGCTTTTCCCCAGGTGCATGGAAAAGCCCACATTGAATTGCTTTTATTTCCGCTTTTTCTTCGTAATCAACCTACACATTTTACCTTGAAAATTATCTGGTATAGTCCAATAAAGAACAAAATAAATAAAAATGAAAATCATGTTTTGGGGGTGAGGAAACAAGGAGAAGAAAGGAGACCTTCCAGAGACATTTTCCTATGCCTGTTTCTAAGGAGAGTTTCAGGTCTCTCACCTCAAACCTTCTCAGGAACACCTCTGGCCTCAACATCTTCCCGTGCACAGATGGAGAATGAGGTTTCTTTAACAATTATGGAACACCCAGGTACCCCAAGTGGCATGAGACAGACAATGTCTGCTCACTGGCTGACCAAGGATGGAAACGAATGCCAAGAAGAGGAGATGGCATTTTAGCAACACCTGCTTCTCTACAGAAGTTCTCACAGTTACGAGGAAGGAAGTTGGATCCATTTTAGGATAGAGTTCTTCACCTGTACATTTCTGAAGCCAAAAATCTGAACCGACTGGAAGTGAAAGATTTAAAGTTTCGTTTTTAACATTAGTTGATTAAAGAAAAGATTTGACTTCCCAAAGAAAGTTGTATGATGAGAGCACTGGTCCCCAGTTTATCCCCAGAGTCTGAGGGAGCTGACAGAGAGATATCAGGATAATTCCAGGGTTCTCTCAAAGCTTGAGTTAATAAAGACAGGGTCACTTCCAAATGTCACCATCTCTTTATGCAACAGGCACCACTGGAGTTCTAAGATAAAAACACTCCCAGCTCAAAGGTTTTGCAAGTTGATATTATCACTACCAGAAAAATCACTTTGGAGCTTAGCAAGTAATGAAACACCTTTCAAAAGCAACTTAAGAAGAGGGGAGGCAATAGCAGGGAAAACAACCTTGTTCTCAGGCAAGAGGCTGTTTTCAATAAATAAAACAAACGGCAGAACAAACCCTATTGCACAGAGAATGACCTTTCAGCGAGTCTAACCTTAGTTCAGTGTAAAGGAAATTAAAGTCTCTGGTCCTGATGCAGGCATAGTCAAGAGCATCTTGTGCTGGCAGCAAGAATTCCTGTTGCTGCTTTACTTCTGACCTTTTGCATCCAGTAGGAGAAGGAAGGAGAGAGAAGGGAGCCCATCTGGATTTCCTGTAGACAAGATGTCTGTTCACATACATCGTGACCCAGCTGGTAAATAAAGAAACCTTGGCAAGTCGTGGTAAGCAAAAATGTGTCCTGCTGATAGGATTTCACCAGGAAATGCAGCAGCTCTGAATAAAGTCCCCATTCTCAATAATCTGCTCATTGTCTCCGGGGGAAATTAGATTTAACATTTATTTGCCCTTTGGTTACCAGAGGAGCAGACTGACTGCAGACTGTCCTTTCCCCCGAGCCATTAGCAGGGTGGCCTTTCAAAGCTGGTTTCTCCAAGAAACTTTCTGTAGATGGCATTTCTCTGAAATGCTGCCTGTCCATTAGCACAGGACTGGAAGCTCGCTCTGGCAGAAGATCCCTCCTTCCCATCAGTTCATTGTCTACTGCAATTTACTCCCTTCCTTGAATTATGTGCTCTGGACATTTGTTAGCTCCTGCCACACCTCAGCCTGTGTGAAACACTACTACAGAGCCACCCTGCTCTGGTAGATCATTCCATCAATAATATCAGAAGCCTATGAGAAGTGATAGTTATGAAGAGGTGGAGGAATTTTTGGAATGTTTTCAAGATAGTTGTGATCAATAAGAATTCCAGGTCAATGACCCAAAGGAACCCACAATGGATACATTCCTGGACAAACTCCTTTTTTAAAAATAAGATTCCTCAGTCCCCGTATTTCTTATATTAAGAACCTGCATGGAAAACTACCAGAATAACACGAACTCCCTTTTTCACAGAATAATTCTACTCTAACAGATTTATCCTAATGGTAACTTACAGGGGCTTTGGATGACACTAAAATAAGAATGTTGCTACAGCCACAGCACAGCCAACTCTGTTCTCATGGTAAATCCACACCACCTTCATAATTGTCCCACAGACTTTTGGCAAACCCATGGCAATACCCCAGCTGCTGAGTGGTCTGAGAGCAAAGCACATCTGCACTGTGGAACCAAACCAGGTTATAGTCTGGAACTTGCTCAGACCTTCAAATAAACCAAGAAATTCTTCCCTGTGAGGGTGGGGAGGCCCTGGCACAGGGTGCCCAGAGAAGCTGTGGCTGCCCCACCCCTGGAAGCGTCCAAGGCCAGGCTGGATGGGGCTGGGAGCAACCTGGGGTAGTGGAAGGTGATCTTTAAGGTCCTTTCTAACCCAAACCATTCTGTGATTGTTTGATGAGGCAGCTTTATCTCTTGCTGCTTAAATAAAGTTCATTTTTCTTAACATGACAGTTTTAATCTCATTCAACCGAAAATTCTGTTCAACAGTATTTAATAAACCCAGTACTACCCAGAGACACATATACTACACAGAAATGATACCATTTATAGGAGTAAGTTATATGGCACATTTTTCAAAGTCAGTGATTGGTGACAGGCTTGTTTACTGCTCATTAATAAAAAATAAAGGCATTGCTCCTGCTGGATACTACTAAGGTTTCTTGTTTAGTTCTCCCTCCAATTACTGTAATTGACCTATAACTCACTGGAGTTCTGAGCATTTATTCTAAACTTTGCACAGAATGCAGCAACAATCCTTCAACATGGCAGCTAAATCTGTCAGGATTAACATTCTGCTAAATATTCCAAGAGAAATTACACTAGTGTTGTAAGCTGGGGGTTTATGAGAGGTTTTATACAATTTGTGGATTCTGATCACATCTGGGACAATATTAAAGGTCTATCACAAATCTGTGTTTATCTCTCTGCTAAGCTGAAAATAAAAATCCGACCAAATCTGAAAGTCTGGTTTGGGAAAGAATTATGTAATAGTTTGCTGCGTTTCCATAGGTTTATCTCATTTGATGTCAAGCAACCACAGGGTAACGAGACCGTTTGATCACACAGGGATGCTCTTCCATCCCTGCTTTCTGCAAAGTTTGTTCTCATACATGAACTAAAACATCAATTCCTGCCTTCCAGAAAGATTTTTTTTGATCACCAGATATAAGGACCCGAGATGTGCTTAGACAAGTGGCTGTAGATGAGACATCTCGAAAATCCAAACTAATTTTAAGCACCCGGAGCAAAAATCCTCTCAGCACTAGGACTTGCAGGGTGCACCACGCAGCTGTCGGGCAACAGCCTCCAAAGCTCCACAGCCAGCACTTGTCTGACAGCTGTGGATTACAAACCTCTTCCAAAACTGGCCTAGCAAACATCTACACTGCACCCTGCAACCCCTTGGCAATTTCGTAGCTGCCTCAAATTGTTTTTCAAAGCAGATTTCTCCCTTCGCATAGCAATGGAATAAACACAAACTCTTCTAATTCAGTAATCAGGACAGATAATTACATCCTCTTAATTGTTTTCTTTTTCCAGCTTAGGTTCGTGTTGATGGGAGATGGTAAAATTAGTCCACGAGCCATCTGAAGTTTGCCACTTGCTGATTAAACCCTTAATTGATTCAGAATGTTTTACAAATCAATCTCTGAATTACTTCGGGATCATGGTGGCATATTGTAAAAAGGAATTCAAACGTGCACATACTCCCCTTGTGAATGAGAATCACATTCCCATAAATCCTTAACTGCATAAACAACTTGGTTATGTTGTTTCAAAATTCACTGTTACACAAATTCAGAGGAAAACAGCAAAATGAAAAGTGCCTAAAATACAACCTGCTGTGACTTACAGAGGATTCTTATTCCTTCTTAAGCTTACTTTGCAATTTCTGAATGGATTGCAATCTTGAGGGAATGGATACAATCTTGAGGGGAAAAAAAAGAAAAAAAGTAAAACTGTCCCCATCTTCTGCAAACTCATAAAACTGTGATCTACAACCCAATGGAAGCAATGCATTCTGAGCCAGATGTTTTTTTCTGATTCAATGCACTCCTCCTTCCCTCAATCAGGATCCACACTTTCCACTGAGATTTTATATTCCCTATCATGCAGTTCTGGTGAGCTTGGTACATTTCCAGAGATTGCTACCCAGGATTTCCTTCTGAAACAGAGATTTTAGAGTTCTCTTGGTGATCAAGGATGAAAAGCAGAGATCTTTTACATTGTTCTTAAGGGCTCATCAAAAGGAACAACTCTGGCTGTAAGGACAAGCCCCTCCCTCCCCAGTGCTGAATTTGCAGAGGTCAGAGTGAGCCTTAGACAACTCTGATGTCTCTCTTCATCCAGAACTGATCACTCAGTTCAGCTCACCTTTGTCTCAGTCTAACCACAGGTTCACTACACCTGAGGACATGGAGACCCCTGAAAACACACCACTGTGCCCTTAAAAAAAGAAAAGAGCTTCTATCCTATATTTCAAAAGCTGACAGATTTCACAAAACATCCTAATTTTTACAACACACACAGTCTATAAAAACTGTGTTTCCCCCTGTTTTTGTGATAACTGTGTCTGATAAACACAATTGGATGCCAAAGTGAGCTGGACTGCAGAGGTTTTCAATGCAGGCAGTGTTTTTTCAGGGACCCTTTCCTCTGGAGGCAGAAGGGTGGGCAGCACAGTCAGGGCTGGTGTCTGCATTCATGGACAGAACTTCCTACAGACCACACACCTTTATGCCTCGCCATAAAGGTTAAATTTACTTTGGAAAATTCTTATTCAAGGATGGAACTGACAAACTTTTATGCCACAAATATTACTCAGGTAATTCATATTCACTTCTGATGAATATTTAAAGAAAACCACTCAGTTAAGGACAAGGATTTATGACAAACACACCACCTCCAGCATTAACACACAAATGAGGTTTGTGCTCCCCGTTCTGCTGCTGTGCTGTGCCATGAAGCATCTGTAAATATGGTATTAAGATACTAAAAAGTCATCAAAGTTGTTTGTGACATTGTGAAGTGAAACTGAAATCAAGTACCTGACCCACACAAACCGAATATGGACTCGTTAAAACCCAGTCTTTCAAAAATTGCAATAAAGTCTTGTCAGCTGACTTCATAAACCTCCACTTGAAACACACAGAAAATAGCTTTATTGCTTTAAAAGCAGCAAAATACAGTTCTGAAAGGAAGTTGCCTTAAAGAACCAGTGTGTGCAAAGGCTGCAGGAAAACAGCTTGGTCATTATTCACAGTAAACTCGTAACTTGTATGTTTCAAGGCTCACAACTCGGAAATATTTTGACAAAATTAAAAACACCTCCTCTTGTATGTGCAGTGAAAGAATGAACCAAGAAAAACACCATCTACCTGCATCTGCTAGCCATAAACTCGAGATAAACAGTGTTCCTTCATCCCTCTCACAGCTGCTACAGCCTCATGCTGCCACGCTAATTAGAGGTCTGTCACTTCTTCCATTACAAACACCCTCCGAAAGCATTTGTAACAGCCTTGTAAAAAAAGATTTATCTGTGAATTTTAAGAATTCCACTGCTTTCTCCACCTTTAAATCATCAAAGAAAGCCCTCCTCAAGTAGCCCAGCTGACTGCAGTGACACCGTTACAAGCTGCAACAGAAGTGCACAACCACCCCAGACCGGTTTGTTCAAAATGCGTTCTGCACTATGCTCAGCAGTCACTACCAAGTGCTAAAAGATCTGCCAGGTTCCATATTTCACCCCGTTAGCCTCTGAGGTGCAAACCCCCCTGTCCTGCAGTGGGCACACAGAGCTGTCAGCCACAACTGAAGCGGAGTCTTCCTCTCCTCACCACCTCTGCAGCAGGGCTGTGCTTGCTGATGCCATGGCCCACGGTTCTACTTTTAAAAGCACGCCAGGCCCTCGAAGTTGAAACACACCACACCAATCACATGAAAGAAGTGATCAATATCCTTCCCCAAAAGCAACTGGCAACTGTTAATCCAAACTCTATTAAGATGCTTTCAATATTAAGCAGCCCGACCCATTGGCTGTGCTTACATTTTGCACAAGACACTTCTTGAAGAGTTAAAATTGAGACAAGAGTTAAAATTTATATGGCACCTCGAGAGTGGAAAAACATAATATTGCCTTCCTCTAATTCATTGTTTCTTTCACTAGAAAAAAAATCCTCCTCTTTTTTAATTCCCCATAACGTCTTGGGCGTTGGCTATTTACATTTCCTGTCTTTCCACAGTTAAAGGGAAATGTTGAACATCTGGTTAAACCTCCTCTCCCTTAAAAAACACACCTGTTGCATTGACAAGAAATCAACCAAGCACTCAAGTTGAACAATTTTTAGAAAACCTTGTAAAATACTTGCACAGTACAAAAGGTTTTTTAAACACTGGTAAGGTACAGACTTTTGTCATGGAGGACACAGACCAGTTCCTAAGCTAATGTGGTTAAAAATCTGTGTTATTGTAGTGGAATGAGCAGAATTCTCTATCAAATTTACCAAGGGAATACCCATAAGTGAAAGAATATTAATTTACATGAAGAATCAATATGCAACAAAACCACTGACATTACAATGCCCACAAAATTCAGGTAAGCAGAAATATTGTCTGATGCGGAAAGTGCTCCTCAAATGATCAAACAAATGATCCCTGTTGCACCAAAGATAATAAATAATAATTGCAAAGCACATTTATATAAATCTTCAGAATCAATCCCATGGTGTTTTACAGTTTAAGAGCAGATTAGATGGGTCAGCGTGATGTTTGAGATCAATACAATAATAATATGTTGAAGTATAAGCACCCATACCAAATTCTATTTGAAAGCATGAAATTGGTCTGAAAGTGATGAGTCCATAATCACAATATGCAAGGGAAAACCAGCCCTCAGGCCCCAAGTTCACAAGCTATTTAGACATATATGAAAGCACTCTGCACTTGTATTAAAATTAAGTCAGCAGGGCTCAAAATGAAGACATTTATTTTTCAGTTTTCTTTATCTCTGTTTGCATCTGAAGTTTCCAGCTTCAAGCACAGAACAAAATGAACTTTAGATTTCTCAGCTAAAAAAGAACTCCTGTATAACCTTTGCTTTGTGAGATGAAGATCACCAGATGAAATTAAGTCACTTTACAGTATTCCTTGGCCTTGTTCCAGGGCGATGTGGTAAAGAAACATTTGTCATAATCACTTAGAACTGGGAAAGAACAGGAAGAGATCACTGTTAATGACACAGCACTGCCTGGCACAGGGGGCTCTGCAGAGCCATCACTGCTCAGTGAACAGCCACGGACCTGGGGTAAAGATCTGCATAAAAGGGGAGTGAGATGCACTGGGTTCTGTGCACAGAGGAATTCACAGCCTGAAAAGGGAGATATTTCATTCCACCTCCTTTAATACAATAAACCCATTTGAATTATCTGGCTTGCTGGGGGTTTGTTGGTTGGTTGGATGGGCTGGGGGGTTGGATGAGCATGGCATGCCTGCAAGAGCCACTTCTCATGCCATTATCCTCAGCACATTCACTTTTTGGTTTCATGGGCCTTTTTAGCTAGCTTTTACTGACTTGATTTAATATTCATAATCACCTTGAAAAGGCCATCTGCAATTTAATCACTCACTACCAATTACTTTCTTTAATAGCTCTGAAAGTATCACTCACAGATACCTGATAAATCCACGAGGATGGCTGAAGGCAGCACAGGCCTTGCAGTTCCTTTCCCAGCATTTGCAGAAGGCACAGAACTTCTGGCTTTTTAAGCCTTCACCAAGTCTTTACTAAGTCAGGTTTATGAGCAGACCAAAATGCAGCCACATGGAGTGAAAAAGCAAAATTTTCTTTTTATCCCTCCTTAGTGCATAGGGAATGAGTGGGGAATAAAAAAGAAGCACCAGATACAATTACTCTGTTTTTCCTTCTTTATCCAACACATTTTCCACTGTAGTATTTTCCCTACACACAAACAGCAGAGTACTCGTCCTCAGCTTGTAGAGATATTTAACAGCAAACATGGCTGGACAAAATTTAGTAACAATTTTGCACAAATAGGGCCTCAGAGACCAGGACATTGTGTGCGTTCTCCTGGTTGCTGTGCTCCATTTTTCTCACAGAGATCTTGCAGTCCTTTAAAGACGTGCTATTTAACAATGATGTTCTCCAGCATTACAGGAGCTGTAACCTTGTTCCTACATTCCATAGCTAGAATGATTTATCCACCCTGAAAAATAATCCATAATCCCAAACTCTGCCTTTTTAAGGGCTTGAAAGCGTAGACCAAAGTCTGTACATGAAAAGAAAGCAGCATTTCCAAAACCTTATAGCAGGGTCTGTAGGGAAAAAAAAAAAAAATCAAATTTTGGATTACTCCAATGTCTAAACCACTCCCCAGCTGCACACAACAATATGTGAAACGGAGCAGTACAAAACCAAAGGATAGCAAACATCCTGGATTGGCAATTTACAGCTCCCAGGGCACAGCCAGGGGGACAGGAAATCAATGCAGCTCTTACACAGATCAGGTGAAGCAACCCAGGTTACGGCCAGGTCTGAGTTTCTCTTCCTCTTACAAACGGGGTAGGAAGGACCAATTATTCTAAATTACTTTAAAATTCATAGCAAGTCCTTACTAAAATCCAAAAGAATATTTATAGCTGTACAGATGACCTTGAATCCTGCCTGTCCTGCCTCTCCAGTGCTTGGGTTGCAGTTGTAATCACAATTTTTCCATTTTTTCCCATAGACAGGCTGTTGCCTGCACTCCCACAATTACTCGGACAAATCACGTCTCTCTGGCAGAAGGCTGAGACAGACATCTGAGGGTTTTCCATTCTTATTCAATTTTCCTGTTTTATGATGTGTATTGAGGAGAAATTAAAAACATCTTTAATATGAAGAGCTTTAAAAATGATAACCCTCAAGCAACCGTATGTCTGTGAAAGCTGGAGATGAAAATTAGCTTTTGTGGAGGCGCTGGGAGGGCAGCTCTGCCACGCAGACCTTTGGCATGTGCAGGAATCTTTAGGACACATTTAGGCTTTTGCAGTAACTCAGTGCAGAACATCCTCTACTAAACATCTGTTTTGACCACTTTTACTCTTTTACCTCTATTGTTTAGAAGACATTCCAAGCTTGCCTGACATGACAGTTTAAAAAAATACTATCAAATAGTTCCTAAATTATTTCTTTTCCACATTGAAGAGTCCTTCTCCTATGACTAAAAAAATCCTCAAAACACCCTACGTGCTGCACATTTATCTGGCTCATAGGAAATAAATGCTTGTCACTGTTTTCCTAAGCAAGAACCTTGTACCTCTTGACTCTCTCCCTCACAGACCAGCCAGGACAACTTGTCTCACTGCAGACCAGGACAGAGCTGCCACAGCCACAGATCAGAGAGTCATTGATTATCCTCAGTTGAAAGGGGCCCACAAGGATCATTGAAGTCCAGCTCTTGGATGTTTTTCTTTAAATGGGGTTGTTTGTTTGTTTTTCCTTAAAATACCATATTTAACCTCAAGTTCGCATCAGTAAGTTACAGGCTCTTTCTCAGTAAAAAGCACCTTCAGAAGGGTTTGGCAACTTAAAATAAATGGGAATTATACTTTAAATACATCCCACTGTGTAAAGATGGGAATCAAAGCAAAATACTTGAAGTCAGCTCCCTGGAAAACTCCAGGAGTTTGGCACAGCAGAAAGGGACTGACAGGAAACCAGGAGTTAATGTTCAAAAGGGGTGAATTGATGCAGCAGCCTCCAGTAGCTGCTCCTTCTAAAGCTTCAGCATTACTATCCTTGCAGGAACTGAAATGCAAAGCCCTTTACAAATGCCCACAAATCACTGGGCTTCTGTCTGCTCTGGGAGTTTTTAGACAGTGCAGTTGGATCTGGGGTGTAAAGGATAAAGAAATAAATATTTCCAGGGAAAAGATTGTTTGCCAGACTGACGGGCCCGGGAAGCTGCCAACACTGAATGTTGTTTGACTTAAATCTTCTCAGTTTTATGATTTCTATTACTGTTATTATTCATCTATACACTCGTTTTTATAGCATTATCAGTATGTATTAAAAAGCTTTTCCAAGATCCCACAGTAGTGCTTAAACTCACAAGTACGGACAGGAGCTACTACTCTCCTGCCAACAATTAGAACTAATCATGAGCACAAAGTACTTACACAAGAGTGAGAAAATTAGTTCACTTATCACTGCACTGCAATGGAAAAGAGAAACTAAACAGAAATATGTTCATGATAGAACGTGGTTAAATTGGATTATACTATCAATTTTACCATTTCTGCCCATGAAAGATGATTCAATCTCGAGTAACCAACATCGTCTTTTTATGTCTCATCAAAACAATGTTTATTTCAACAGCTCCCTTTCATCTTATTCCACTCTGAAGTATTAGTACAAGATTGACTGGAGAAAAACACGGATCAAAAATGATACTTTCTTTGTAAATTCTACAGTAGTATTTAAAAACACTGTAGGTGGACCAATGAGATTGAAAAGTCTGTCTGTTGCACCAGCAATACTTTTCTGTCTAGAAAAGTTTTCTGGCATTTCTCTTCTGCTGATCTTCCAACAAATCATCGCAGTTTGTTCAAGATGGCATTTTCCTGGATGGCATGTATAATTGATGGGTGTCACATTTTATAAGATGATTGCAAGGTAAATTCAATTTTCCCTTTTCCTTGTTTGTGTCCTCTAAGAATCCCTTATCTCCACATATCAATTACCGAGCAGTGACAGAGATAGGATACAAATCACTCCGATGAATGTAATAGCAAAAGTGATTAGAGATAGGGAAAGATTAATTGCATGTGTCAGATATAAATAAAGGGTTTAGGAGACAACGCAGGATTTGGAGCCTGTGTGGGTGTGTGTGTGCATTCCAGCTCCCTCACAGACACCATAACCCCCAAAACCTTGTAAACAGACAAGTGCAACAAGAAGCCATGTTAAAGTAATAAGTTTGATTATAGAAACCTCAGCATTTGCCATTTTTTTTTTTCCAGAGCAACATGCATAATGGATGTGCATCTGCTGAGGGAACAGACACTCAGTTCGAGTGCAGTTCTGTGGTTTCACCAGCCAGTGAGGAGTCCCCATAACAACAGGGTTGTTCTGTTGCACTTGGGAGAAAAGGAAACAGCTATTCTTCCCATAAACCACGCATTTGAAGCTTCATTACATTTGTTGATGCGATATGATGAAAATTAAGTGCCAGATATTTGAATAGGTTTTATGCTGATTTAGGCTGCTCAAGTTCTTTTTAACGGTAAGACTGGAATGATCTTACAGAAAGTTCATTTCATCATCTTTCCGTGTCAAAAGCTACCAGCAGAGGAGACCCTGCTTGCCTGGGGCAGATGCACCATGTGTGGCACTAAGTTTTATCAAAAATAGTCCAGAGGAAGATGCAACTGGAGACCAATCAATATTTCTACTATTTATCAGGAAGAGCACTGATAGAATATTTGGAAAAAAACAAAACAAAAAAAAACCCAAAAAACCGAACCCCAGCTTGAGCTGCCACAAAGGCTTCTTGGCTCACCTTTATTATTCCTGCAGTTTAGCAATCTATCATTTTAACCACAGGCTTCCTTCTCCATCACTACAGTTAAAAGTGAGCAAAGTTTTCCTTTAAGGAGAAGAAAGACAGAGAATTATGGAAGAGATCTGGCTGATGCTTTAGAAAAACCTAACAATGAAATTTGGAGTCCAAGAAGGCTGATAAATCCTGAACATCATCTCTTACTTCTTTGTAATGCATATAAAATCACTCTACACTGCAGTACAGTGTCGCTTTTTGCAGTAGATAATAGGGTGAAACACTGAGGATAGCAGCCTCCACTGAAATTTCCAGCTCTGGATAAAGCTTAAACTAACATTTGTTCCAATATATCAAATCCAAATCTTTAATACTAAGTCAATTTAGTCCTTTTCCTTACAGCTATTATTGTTATTAAAATGTGTTTAACTTAAACACATAACCATGCATTTGAGATGTGTGTAAGTTGCACTGTATTCTCAAAATAATAAGAAAAAAGATCCCCATTTAAAAATATACATCCTTGAGTACAGAGCAACAACAGAAGAAAAAGCACTTTGACAGTATTTTACCAGGGTATTAAAGATGGCTTTTACACAAAATGTGTCCTTAGGGTTTAGTATTAGACCCCAAACACTTCCTTCAAATTAACATTTTGGATAACAGAGACTTGTTCAGTGTCAATCAAATGTTAATGTCACTCAAAGCCAAAGGCACTCGTGGAACCCCACCACGATATCCGTCCTGGAAATCCTGCTTGACAAAGAGAGAGTAAAACCTTTGAGGAAACGGGAAAGAAATGTGATCTTTTCAAAAAGTGACTTAAAACCAGTGGGCTGAGCTCTGCTATGTTGAGCTTCCGCAATATTTGGCCACAACCTCAGGCAATCAGGTACAGTTATGGCACAGAAATGCAATTTTTTCTCATCCCATATTTCTTCTTTTTCCCCCTCACCAAAATGTCACCAAAAAGTAAAAAAAAAAAACAAAAAAAACCACCATCATAGAAGCACTAAACTCACCTCTACAGCACTGACCCAGAGAGGCTAAAAGAAGTCAATTCTCTTGGCATGAACTAAAACCAGTTTGACAAGTCCATAGAGCCTGTGTGAATTTGATGTCAGAATAGAAATATCTGTTCCCTGGGGGTGCCAGCCCATTCCTTTTCTCCTTTTTCCTGCCTACACCTGAAAGCTGGGACTGGTTATGAAAAATTCATGCCATTTGTGCTTCAAACAAATCCATGAAGGATCCTCAGCATCTGCTGACTTGAACAAACCCTGATGGTTAATACGAAAAATCATGTTAGTGAAATGCTCCTCCAGAGAGGAAAATGTCTACTCAGAATCTTCTGAAAACTCATCTTCTTACCTCACCTGACAGAAGGGTGTCAGGAGGAACATCCTATCAAACTCTGACAGGTAAGGGGGCACTTTCCCTTCACCTCTCTCTTTCCTGACAACATAAAGAATATTTCATTCTTACAGACACTAAAAGTGACCTAAATGTCCTGTGCAATCATGAGAGCTTTCCTTTCCAGTTGAAAACTAAACAAACAAGAACTTTGAGGTAAATTCAGTCCCTGTGAGCCTGAAATGGGACTTCTGCCTTCTGTAAAATTTATGTCTTGATACATTAAGTTGAAGAACAAAATAGGCACCAAGCAGAATCAAACAGGGTCTATTTAGCCTCATGTCAATGTCTGCCATAACAGAATAAAACTCCTCTGGTTGCAAGTGGAAGTTGGGCAGAACAACCTGACACCCTCAGACTTTAAATTAATTGCAATGCAACCAAGCCAGGAGCTTAATTTTCAGTCCCCAACTTTTTTCTTTCCCTACTATTTTTTTTTAAAGCATTGCAGTGCCCAAGGGAAAAAATTTATCTTCGTTAAATGATAATTGGCTTTATTATCTTTGACTCTTCAGAAATGCTGGCTGGCAAGGTTTTTAAAATTTTCATCAATCTTGTTTTCTGTTTTCACAACGCCTGCATCAGAAAATGACATCAGGCTGCAGAACACTCTGTATCTCCTGGTGCTACCAAGAGGTCTGGGGACTATCTAATTTACTAATAAATCTGTTGAAGTGACATGCATCTCAATATTTCACAGCTTAACAAGGAGGTGCAGGAGCAAGGCCCTGAATTGCAGTTCCGGACGATTAGCGCCGCAAAACCAATTGAAGCAGGAGCATCCAAACTGTCACAACAGCTTACACACACCCACCTCCTGCAAACCAGCCATTTAAATCATTTACTGAGGCTCACATTTCTCATAAAACGCTTCGACCGGACTCAGAAAAAGCCAAACACGCCGTTCAAAGTTTCCAGGACCGGGCCAGTGGTGCTCACATAAAACTGAAGTCAAGAATGGAAACATCTCACCAGGGCTTTGCCAACTTCTTCCCAAGTGGCTCCAAAGTCTGGCCATGGAGTCACATCATAAAGTAGAAGGACACAGACTGAGTACCCTGAGGGGAATAGCTCAGCCAGCTCCTCACAGCAATAAAAAGCTCCCTATGAATCTTTCTTTTTTTCCCCTCCCTTCTAATAAACCCACTTAAACTCTTGACTTACATACTAAAATCCCTCATGGTTTCATTAAGAAGCTCTAAACACTCCTGCTCCCCCTTTACCCTCAAAAAATCCTAGTGCAAAAGTGGCACAGCCAACTGCAAAGTACCATGTGCTAATGTTTTTTGTTTGTTTGGGTTTTTCTGGGGGTTTTTGGTTCATGGGGTTTTTAACATGATTTTGGGAGGATTTGGGGATTTGAGTTTTTTTGTTTGTTTGGATTTTTTTTGTTTGGGATTCTTTTAAGTTCCTTACTACAACCAGAAGAGTTTTGATGCCGTTTCACAGATATTTAGCTGTTACACTGAGAATGGCCTTCAAGGAAATAAGAGTTTTATGACGGCCTTACTCGAACGAACACTTCAATCTTTAAGTGCCCTGCCAACACTGGTAAGATCAAAGATGTCACTTTATTCCCTGACAAGCTCCAATCCTTAGGAATGGACCTGACCATCTGTGCTGCAGGGTACGTCTGGCTGCGGGAGAAAGGGCACACGAAGGAAAAAACCTAAAGAATTAAGGATCCCTTTATGATACCATCATCAAACCTACTGCTCAGTAGATGGAAACAGGACAGAACATTTAGGATTTTCCAGCTGTTGTTACTGAAAAGCAGTATTTACATCCCAAAAGCTTGTACCAGCCCTGAGATAGATTAATTCTCACACCACTCCAATCAAGTTAGGAACTTCCAGCAATGGAGTTAACACTGAAATTCTCCCAAGCAGCAATAGTGAATTCTCAACAAGGAGTAAGTGAGTAATTTGAGTTAAAACTCAGAGTGAGTGTTGTTACTATTTTCACTGCCAAACTCTCAACTCCCAGACTTTCCGATTCTCCAAGCCAAAATTTAGTGTTATTTACATGAAAGCTTTGACATATGGTTAAAAAGAGAAAAAAAAAGTGGCAAGATTTTCATTAGTGTAGTACACAGTTCAACTCATTTTAAGACATTTTAAATTTAGGACTAATTTATGACATCTCACACTAATTTCAGATGTGACGTTATTCCCAATATGCTGCCTGTTGGACATAATTTTTATTTCCCCAGAGCCTGTCACCTCAGAGATGACCTAATCCTCCTGAAATCAGTAGAAATAAGTCCACTTGAAAGAAACAACCATGGTTTTCAAGCACAGCTGGGTGGACCTCACGTTGTGTCACATTCAGACACGTGGGTTTAGGGCAGGCATGTAGAACTGGGGTGTTCAGCCAAGCTGGGGACTCAGCTGTGAAGGAAAAACACTGCTCAATATTTGGATCTGCTCACAGAGTGACCAGATCTACTGGGAAAAAAATCTTGAGTGCCTTGGCACCAAGGACTGAGCTGGCACGGCGATGGGGACTGGGCATGTACCTGAAACACCCAAATGTCCCCAAAAACTGAGCGTTCCCCTAAGCCCTGGCACTGTGCTGCCTTCATTTCCCACGTGTGGCCAACCTCAGAACATGGAGAAAAGCAAAGCCAAGCACAGCCAAAGCAGCTCTGACAAGCCTGCAGGCTTTCTCTGGGAGCTGTTTCCCAACTTCCCCGCGTGTTTGCAATCAGGGGTGACGGGTGGGTGTGAGACTTCACAGTGTTGGACTCAGTGAGCTGCAGTTTAGACTGACAAGAAAAAAAAAAAAAGTCTTTACTATTAATACTCAGAGCCCCACTAGAGAATTCACTGTGATTGGGGTTTTTAGACTGTTTTTGAAACATGTTCAACATCCTCTAATCTTTTTACACCGCATGTATCAAACATAGTTATTAATTGCAGGACAGTTCCATGGATTTTCCAGGTGATGCTCCAGCTCCATTTACCTTCAGCCACAATTCAACAGTGACTTTAATCTGCAATATAAGGCCCTGTAACTCATCTTCTGCTCAGCTCAGAGCCAGACCTTTCTCCTGCTGTCAGTCTTGTACCTTGGTGCAGAACAGGACAGCTTACAGCTTTCTCAGCTGTTAGAATGATTCTGCAAATATGCTTTTCGTACAGGCTGAAGCAAATCTGACACCGGTCTCCTTCAAGGAATAACGAGCTGTGCATATCTAGCACCGTTCTCAGTGAATGGCTGCCCTGGGAATTACCTGTAGGGTTTTTTTGCTCCTGCCCTCAGTAACAGTGGCAGTGTGCACGCCGAGTCATGCAGCAAGGTTGTGCTCAATAATTAATATATAATCTGCTTGCACAGAGATTGGCTGTTGCGCTTCACTTGGGGTTTATTGGATTTTGATTAAACTCTTTTTAAATTTTATACGTGTCCTAATGGAAAATTACAAGTGTCATCACTCCTAACATCCCACAAGATTCAGACAGTGACAAGTCAATGCAGTATTCTCCTCATCTGTGTTACCTTTAACAATCTGTTTCCAACCTCTTGCTTGAATTTTTTATTGCTCTTCCAAAATATGTCATTTTCTGCAACTAACCATTCTCTGCATATTGCTTCAGGACGGTATTTTTGCCTGATTATTTTCTGTTACTGGACCAAAAATGTTTGTTCATTTCTGTGTAACGTATCACATAAGTTTCCTCCCCAGATCAAAGTTCAGAACGATGACGTTAATCCAATTTTCTTTACAGACTCCAGTGCCTTACAGCCAGTGCCTTCCTTCAACACACACACAGCCTTAATAACCCTGGATATCAAGGTGTCAATTTGAAAACCTCATTGGCTGACATTAATTCTAAAAGCAAATCCATTTTTTGCTTTCCACCTTGTCTCATGCTTCATTTTCTTTTATCCATTTTATCTCTCCTATTTGCCACATTCCAGGCAGACTTTGCATTCATGGTGTCAAGTCTGTGAGCGTTTTGGAGTGCTTTCTTTTCCATATGCCCATATTACCTTCTGCTTTGCATAGCACTTGTTATGCATGCATGATCACAGACTATTTCTAGCATTAATTAAGACATGAAATTAAAGTGGGAAGTATGCTATTGGTCACATAATACAAACAACTCAAATTTGCTTTAAAAATGAAATTACTAAAGTGTTAGCAAACCTCTTCATACTGTCAGAAATAATAATGTTTACAATCTACATGCCACAGTACAGCCGGAATTCACAAGTGGATTTGGAATATTATTTCCACTTCAGAAATATACACATAAAACCCCTGAGCAGTTCATTTAGTTTAGATAGTTGTCTGGAAGAAAACAGAGGTTTGTGTCTCCTGCTGCCCCCAGTGATCCCAGCCCCACTACCAGGGCTCCCAGTGTTTGTCTAAGAACAGCTTTCCTTGAAACCCAATTAGGAATTTTAGCAGAAAAGTCATATTTTCTTAGAAATTAAATGTTTCACAGGTCTGCAATGTTCTAGATGAACTTCTGACAAACACAACCATAGTTGCAAAAGCAATTTCCCAGATGTCCTCCCCAGAAACCCAGACTCCCAAGTTTTGCTATTATAAGGAAATGAGCCAACAGGGATTGTCCCAAATCTAATGGTACCCAAGATCAGGAGATCTGGGGCATCTCATCCTTCCATTGATCTAGAGCTGAGCCCTGCATCTTCTAGAGGCCCACACTCTATGGGCAGCCACTACCATCAGTGATTTACTCCATCACCTCTTCCTTGTCTCTACAAGCAAAACCAGAAACTTCCCCATTGCCACAGCACTAACACGCTCCCTCCTCTCACTGCTACATAAATAATACCTTTATCAAGTGCCTCATACAAGGATTCAAACCATTCCACATGTTTAGAATATTAATTTTTCATACAAGCAGGTTTACTGGATGTTTTACAAGAGTTTGCACGTGCACATTTGTGCTGAATGTGCACCCTGGCAGACTCAGCGTGCAGCCAGCTCCCTGACCCCAGTGCTCTGCTGCTGTTCCCTCTGCTCTGCTGCAAAACCCACTCGTGGAATACCTCTGTAGTGGTGGTGTTAATACAACCTGTGTAATGTAAAATAATAAAGTAATAACAATGAAATGCATGTTCCCTGGGACTCTGTGATAACTCCAGGTAAAAATAATGCCATAAACTGGGAATAGATTCATAAATAAATTTGCACTCGGAAGGATGACTTGTTTACTTAGGCACAGTGGAAAACAACACGTTATAAACACCTGCATTAAAAAGAAATTACAATCACAACTTCACAATAAACGGTGAGGGATATCATCATGTACCTGCCTTGCACAAAGTAAACCACCAGACAAAAGGTTTTGAGGGTGATTTGTGGAGGGCATCGCCTCTCTTAGGTCCCTTTTTCACACAAGGAGTTCAGTGTGCTCCAAACCAAGCAGGGAACGTTGACCTCCTTTAGAGGTCCAATCCTTTGTTAGCGAGGTTGTTTTCATCAGGGCAGCCTTTGTGAGTCCTGTCTGCAGCCTCAGTGTGACAGCACATTCTCAAAATTGGGATACTCACGGGTTACGCTGAGATGAATGAAGGGACTGGTCTTGTTCTCCCCGTTCTTCTCGTTGACTGCCTGGACATAGTAACCTCCTGCATCCGTCACTGACGTCCCCAGGATCACCAGCTGGTTCTCCAGAGTGATGGCTCTGTTTAGGAAAAAGAAAGAGCACATTAAAACCAGAAGAATGTTATCCACTAGGCAAAAACCACACAACACTTCAGACAGCCTGATAAGATATTCACTGGTCATATAAATCAAGATGTTGTGGAATCAAAACCAGCCCCATTTCAAATACACTTACAGGAAATAAAGATCTCAGATGCCTCTAGGCATTTTTTCTGTTTAGATCATTTAAGATGTTATGGTGACACAGAAGAAGCTCCAATATGTGAAATTGGGACAGTTTAAATGGCAAGAAGAAGTTATGCAAGAAACAGCAAATGATACCAGCAACCACCAGGCTACAAACTCCATCTTTGTGGGGTGACAACAGTCCTGGCAATCATAGGATGTGGCAAAGCCAGATTTATTGCAAACCTTCTCAACCACTGAAAGGCAGCCTATCAAAGAGTGACAGTCAAGGAACAACACACAGTTCATTAAAATAAAGTAAAAATCAAAGGCAGCAGAACCTCCAAAGGTAAACTTTCTGCATTTATGGCATCGTCAATCTTCACCTCATCACAGACCAGACCAGGGGAAGTTGGAGCCAAAGGGCTGTGACAGAGATGATCTGTGTGTGGATAGGGAGGGGTTTCCATTCTGCCCAAGGCAGGTAGGACAGCACAACCCTGTGGGTGACTGGTGTGGGCCTGAAGGAGTCAATAAATGTCATTGTGTAACACAAGTCTGCTCTTAGAGCTGCTGCAGAACAAAGGTTCCTGTGAACTCCCCGGCAGGCAGCACTACCCACTCGGTTACTTTACTTGCCACATGGATAAGATGCCCTTTTCTTGACTATAAAAGATAAAGGATTAACCTAGGGAAAATATGTCAATATTCAAGGGCTTGACTGAACAGGACACAGGAAGCTCAAAACCAGGTAAGATAAAAGAAAATGTACAATTCCAGGGAAAGCCTGTGGAGCAAAGAGCAGACCTACGGCAGCCTGGGACAGGCACAGACTTGGAAATGGGAGTGTAAGGCTGGGAGGAAGAAATTCCCTTCACTCCTAGTACTTGATGAGAAGCCATGCTGAGTTCAGCTGTGTTATTAGACATATCACTGAGCAAGAGGGTGAAACAACTTCTGAAATTATTATACTGGAAGAAACAAGTTCACACATCAATAGGCTCAAAAAGAGTCAGCACCGAGTCAAAGCATTTGTGCACTAATCAGTCAATAATCAACACCCCTGCATTCCATCCTCCTGTTTTGGCATGGGGTGGTTACCCTTAATAATAAACAGCTATTTGGCTGAGGAAAAGCATTTAAAGTGGAAATTACACATTCCTAGTGCAGCATACTGGGTTTTGTATATAGGGAGGGCATAAAGAACTACAGTGAGAACAGAGCCATGTACAAAGCCAGGCATTTCATTCACAACACTTCAATTTTCTGATGTAGATACAAAGAAACCTGAACCTCTGTAAAGCTATCATGGAACCAGAGAACCATTCAGGCTGGAAAAGATCTTTAAGACCATGGAGTCCAGCACTGGCAATGCCACCACTGACCCATGCCCCAAGTGCCACATCCTCACAGCTTTTAAATCCCTCCAGGGATGGAGACTCCACCACTGCCCTGGGCAGCTGTGCCAGGGCTTGAGAACCCTTTTGGTGAAGAAATTTTCCCTAATTTCCAACCTAAATCTTCCCTGATGCAACTTTAGGTTGTTTCTTCTTGTCCTGTCAGGTAATTGCAGAGAGCAAGAAGGTCCCCCCGAGCCTCCTTTCCTCCAGGCTGAGCCCCCCCAGCTCCCTCAGCCACTCCTCAGACTTCTGCTCCAGACAATAATAAAAAATACCTGCTGAAAAATGAAGCTAAATGTTCAGCTCTGAAATCAGTCAGCACACATCGCCTAAAGATCCTGCTCACACTATCTTCATTGGCAATTTTTATGATAAAAACTACAAAAAAAAAGAATCACAGTATTTTTTTTGTTTTATTCAATGAGACTGTACTAGTTTAATTGATTTCGAAAATTAATCAAAGAAACTCTGATAGATTTACAGAGTGGGGATATAAAATACAATTAATAAGACATTTGATAGAGCAAATAAAGATAAAATTCCAGTGCAGTGCTAATAATTGAATATTACAAGACAATTACATTTACACTCATTTCTATTTTAATTCTAAAGAAAGCAGCAGTAGAAAGATTCTTTGAAAATACTGAAATATATTTCAAGCTGCTTTGATGCCAGGTACAGCTGCACCCAAAATTTTCAAGATGATCCTTGAATACTGCCGAGATGGACACTGTTACTTTCTGCATTAAATTGGCTGAAAATTTTGACACTTAAACCATTAAACTCATTATATAATAATGAAGAGCAAAGGAAGTGCAAATGTATTTATTAAGGAAAGTGTTGAAAATGAAGTGGGGCTTTTTCATTATAATATATAAATTTTTACCGGCATGTGAGCAAAATGTAACATTTGTGAATGAAAAGCAAATAAATTTTAGAATTTCATGAACATAAGCGTAAAAGTTTGATATTAATCTGTATAGCAAAAAAAAAAAAAAGAAGATAATGCAACTCCTGAAGGCAACTCTTAGGGGTCATCAATTACATGGTCAAAGTTAAATTAAAACTCCCCAAATGAGTTATTGATATCTTAATAGTTCTGTGAAAAATGGAACGTTCTGAGTTCATTAAGTGAAGGCAGGTACGGAGCCAGCCAGGAGCCCTCCCCGCCTGCGGAGTCTGGAGTTGTATTTGGATCACGCGTGAGCCTCGTGCATCAGGAAAATCAATTAGTCACATTTTAAGGACTCATTAATTGCAATGTTTCTGAGCCATCTGAAGCTCCAGGCCCCAGCCCTTCCAGGGCTGCAGCCACTTTCTGCACAACAGCAGCACAGAGTGCCCGAGAACTGGCTGCACGCGTTTTCCTGGGCTTATTGTTTGTTTTCATTGTCTGATATAACTTTTAAATTCTGACAGCACCACTCTAATGTTCCAAAGAAAATCTGATTCCTGGGTGCTCAGCTTAGCAGCACATTTGAGGAAGATGACTGCAGCAGATGGAGTGGACCTGTCAGTAATTCATACCCAGTGTGGAATTCATGAAAAATATAAATATTGCTTTTTTAAAGCAGTATTGAACTTAACTCAATCTAACATTTTTGAGACAGGAGCAACCAGCAAGCAAACTAAGCAGACTGATCCTCTGGGGTTTCTGAAGCGCAGGAAAGGAGCATTTTAAAGCACACGTTTTAATAGAAGAATTTTTCGGATTTCCCTGGAGCCCAGCAGAAGCCTGGAGGGAAGAGCAGCGGACAGGGCTGGCAGTGGGAGGTGGTTTAACAGTGGATCCGGGGTTATCATGTCCATAAACATCTCAGTGGCACCTTCACCACAAAAGCAGATGGAGACTAAACCTGACTGATCTCAAAGCAAAGGTGAAGGGGGCCTTTGAGATGACAAGTTGTGTTTAGGGGATGGGAAAAGGCAGCAGTGATGGGCACAGATCATTTACAGCCCGTTATTCCCAACATCAAACACAGACACTGCACCTCCTGAGGTTTCCCTCTCTTCCACTCACTGCAGCCAGAATTTAGCACTTGGATACCTGGTCTAAAGTAAAGCTTCCCTGCCCATGGCACAGGGGTTGGAAATAGATCATCTTTATGGTCCCTTCCAACCCCAACCATTCTATGGCTCTGTGCAGTCTGGAATATTTAATTGCACCTTTTCAAGTTGTCCAAATACTATAAACTCTACTGCAAATAATCTCTAAGCTTGATCTAAAGCTTATGGGAATTCTTTTGTTAAAATCAATGGACCATGAATCAGACTTTTACAAGTAAAGGTAATTTTTCAAAGGGGATACCATTCTTATGGCCTTTAAGAGAAAGATTTTGGAGTTAACGCTGCAAATGAACCCTTCAGTATCTCAAATAGGTGGATTTAGATTAATAATGTTTTTATGTGAAAATACCAAGATCTACTCTACAAGTGGATAATTCCCCACAGTTAGATATTTGTTATGTTATTAGTCTACCAGATTACACAAAAAGTAGATAATACTGGGTTATAAAAACTCAAAATGAAAATCAGAGTAACCTGATTAGGTTCTCTCTCAGAAGGCACCATCTGCTCCTGAGCCAGCATGCAATATTTTAGTACAAAGCCCTTCACAAAGCCTCTTTTCCAATATTACCTCCAGCTAATACGATTATCAATCCCCCTATAACAGATATTTTTTTACTGGAAAGCCTCTGTTCCCCTTTCAGAAACTTTTGTCCACACTACACAGCAAGGCCTGATGTCCCTATGACCCGGACACCACGGAGTAACGATGATACCAACAGAAAAGGGAGAGATTGCACAGTAATAACAAAAGAATTACTGCAAGGCTTCCCCCATGGGTTCCCCTCTTGGAAGAGCAGGGATCTGCTGAAGTTGCACACACAGCTGTTCCAGGGGATCCCTGTGCATGCACAGCTTAACCCAGCCAGCACTTCACCACCCTCGTGTCTCCCAGTGCTGAGGGGGAATTATTAATCAGAATTATTTAAAAACAGCCCCTGTTTCTCAGGTCTCAATCACAGGGAAAAATATTTGTGTATGTGCCACAGAGCAGCACCTGCAGAGGGACAGAGCAGCAAGAGCTGGGAGTGGATGGCAGTTTCATGGGATATTATTCAGGTTCCAGGTACATTGTTACTGCAAATCAACCACCTATTAATAAAAATGTTATACTTACACAGGCACTGAATATTAAGTACAACTGCATGGAGTTGACAATCAGGGCAGTTCATACATTGCTTCTTACCTGTGTCAGGGCACTACACCTGTTTCTGGGAAGTGACTGGGATTTCTAGTCACAAAAATAACCAAGACAGTCCTAACAGCCAGGCAGAGGACAAACACTATCATAAAATGAAGGACAAGCAGCTATTGAGGGGTTTAGCAGATGTTTTTCCAGGAGGAATCGAGAGAAACAGCAGAATTTCCACATTTTATGATTGGCTTCCCTATATTCTCTGGGTTTGGGGCTTGCGAGGTCTTGGTTCAATAAGGCTGTAGCCATCACTCCCTGTGCTCCTTCATGAACACGTTACACTAAATCTGTTCTGTGTAAAGCAAGTGTAAGGCTGGAAAACTGCACTTGACAAATCATGAGTGATCCACCACCTGACTGGAAAGTGAGATCAGGTACAAACCCCCCGGGTCTGTCTTTGGCCTGGCCTGGCTTAATATTTCCATTGGTGTTTGTTGACTGAATATAGATTTCACTCACTAAATCTGCTGATAAAGTCCCAAAGACTCTGAAAGACAGAATCAGAATTACAAATGCAGGAGACCTGCTCAAGACTGAGGTTTGCAGTTCAGTGAGCAAGCTCAAAACATCATATCTGGAAGAATAAGTGACTGAGCAACAGGCAAACCTCACGAGGGGGTGTGCAAACAGCAGGATCACTGGGAAAGCTAAGAAGTAACCCTGTTTCTCACCCAGCACGGCCTCCACTCAGTCCTGGCTATTAAATTTAAATGTGTGGGTAAGGCAAGAAGAATCCAAACAGCACCAAAACAGCATCACAACCATCCACTCCCCTCCTCTCCCACCCATCTGATGCAAACAATCATCCAGAGAATGTGACATGCAGGAAAACACTCAAAACAAACAGAAAAAACCCCTCCAATTCATCACAAGCATCTTCATATATGTACAGGACTGCTACAAAAAATCTCAGATTTAAGTAGAATGACCAAATATTGAGTCTTGTTATAAAAATCTTAGCAGCTCACCCTCAGAAAGCTTATTTTTGGTCTTTGGAGATAGAAGCTCCCAGAAAAGATGCTCAGATGAATTATCCCAAATGTATATTTTTAAATCATGCCCATATCAAGCAATTACTTGTCTAGAGATTAAAAACCCCACAAAAGAAAACCCAAGATAATCACTATGTAATTGATCATGAGAGAGATGTTTACAGGGAGACAATACTGCCAATCCAGAGACAAGGAATTACAGCAACAAACTAAGAAATAATATTCCTAAGTGTGCTATTTATGTTAAAACATTGTTTTTTCTTCCCAGCTTTTCAGAATTCAAAGTTCTTACTTAATGCAGCTTAATTATTATCACACAACTTTGCTCCTTTGGTTTTGTTTGGTTTTTTAAAAAAAAATATGATTACATTTTAAGCAGCAAGAGTTAGTGCAGCTGACAGAAGACCCTGGATGTGTTTAAATCCCAGCTCCTGGGTGTTATCTTGCTGAACCACACCGAGGTGTGGCTGGATGTGCTGCACCAGCAACAGCACTTCTCAAGGTAATAGAAAAAACCCCAGACTTTCAAGACAAAATACACATCTCAGTCAATAACAGAAACCAAAGAAAAAACAGAATAAAATAAGTCAATTTTCTCCAGCCTCCTCGTCTTATAAAACTCTTAGAGCATTCAAGACATTTGTAAGCAGGGTGTTTATTTTTCTTCCCTCTCCAGTTTCTGGTGTAATCAACACATTGAACTCCACTTGTGCCATCACCAGCTGTTGCTATGGACATGGCTGGCAACCAGGGGGACGAAGAAGAGTGGAATTTTATTTTTTTTTTTTTTAGTACAAATGGGTTATTTAAACAAAACATTGCCGTTAAAAAGTACCATAGGCTGTTGATCTACACAGCTCGCTGACTTCACTGACAGCGAGCACAAAGACTATTTGTAATCATTTGGGATTTTATAGTTCAATTTTCTGAGACAGACATGAATATTGCTTCACTTTATGATAGTTCTCCTGAATTGATTATTCAAGGTGCTGTGGGTTTTTAAAACACTGATTTGTTCCCCTTTCCTTCACTGTGGAAGGAAAACTTGTGTTACTAAATTATATCTTCATTTCTGATAAAACGTGTCAGCATAATGGGGTGTGTTCTAGTGCTTTGTGGTGGAGTGTGGAAGGGTTTCCTGTTGAATATTGTATATTCATAGCATTACTTCACTGAGACACATTTGTTTTTATTCTGAGTACATAAGCCATGGCTGGGAACTGCACTAACTATAAAACAAATTAGCAGCAGCACGGCTCTGTCACAGGGCAGTGCCCTGAAGGGATAATTGATCATGCAACAATGACAAAGAAAACTTCAACCTCTTAACAGCATCTTTAACACATATATTTAGACATGCCACAACTGTGCCTGCTTAAATGCTCCCAACTTTCCTTTATTAATGTTCCGGGATCTGCCCCAGTGCCATCTCTGCCTTTTTAATTCCTGATTTCACACATCTCTCATTCAGAACCATCTCCATTTTCACACAGGTGTAGCTGAGAATAAGATTTGGCACAGCTAGGTATGAGAACACCTAGTGTGGGGGACTCAGAAATCTGTATCACAGCAACTGAAATATCCACACCATTTGAAAATAAAATATCAAATCTTGGATGGGTCAATGTATTTGCTCGGTTTTCTCAGATGAAAAAAGTCCTTCAGCAGATAAATACATGCACATGAGTACACTTAAAGCTCATATCCAGAGCAGTGACAGCTGCTGCCAGTCACCAGCAAACCTCATGGCAGCTGATTTTCATCACTGAAGATGAAACCCACAGGTGGAAGACATCAGAGGGCCAGTACCTGCAATAGTTACTTGTTATTATATGAGCCAAAAGCTTTGGTTTCTTTTTAGTGCCAGAAAGATGTATCTCCAGCTTAAAAACAGCACAATAAACATCCAGGTGTACCACACTTGCTCTCCAAGCAAGAGAAACAGCACCAACCTGGCCACTCAGCTCCTTCAGGTGGTGACAAACACTCCAAGGGATAGGAAAAGCTGTACAAGACATAACTTGTAGTAGGGAACCTTGTACCTCAGGACTGACTGTCTGGTAGCCCGTTAGTTTTTAGATCTATTACCTGTCCTTTCAATGGTACCAAATCTTTAAACAAAGAGAAAGGATATGGTAAAAAGTGGCCACTGACCCAAGCATCAACCTCTGCTGCTGCCAAAGAGTAACAGCACTACAGCAATTTATTTAGACAGGTTTTACTATGAAAGATAATTAAAGATTTAGAGGCACGGATCGATACAGCAGCAAACACTATCTGTGTACAGCACTGCAGTTTGCCAAGACCAGCATTTGTGTTACTGCTGCAGATTCATCATACAGGGCTATTACACAGTCTCAGGTTTGCTGTCTACATCAAAAAAGGGATTTTGTGGGGTCATTTCTACTCACACACTACTGCTGTGCAGCAGAAACTGAGCACAGCCCCTGGAGCCAGGTACATCCAGGCTGGGTTATGAAGCCTTGGGTGAGTTATTCAGCCTTTCAGTCTCTATGTTTTGCCAGGAGAGAAAAAGGATAACACATGTTTATCTTCCTTTCTATGCAGAAAAAAATTTTCTAGAGGCTCAAATAGTTAATACCTCTGGCACTCAAAAGAGGTAGAAGATTGTGTAAGTGCTAAACCTTAACACTCTTTACTTCCCCTTGCATTCCAGTTTGACTGTCAGGCATTTGGTTACAGCTTCAGGTAAAGCACTGATGTTCAACTGCTTCAACATCTCCTCAGCTAAACTCAGCAGGTAGGTGAGCATTGCTTTCCAAACACCAGACTTCCAGTAACTCATGGAACTGCCCGAGTTCCTTCAGCAGAATCCCCTCATTCTGGATGCAGATGCACTCAATAACAAACACACAGACTCCACAAAATCCTGGTTATTACTGACAGTGAGTCAGCAGTAGAAACTCCAAGCCAGTCAAGCACAGATTTACTGTTTTTAATGTCCTTTTAATGCCCCTACTGCAAACATTTCCAAGCTCTTCAAGCTGGCAACAATAAATCATAAAACCACTGGTTAAAGAGAAGAAATAAGCAGAAATTTAAAAGGAAGCAGCAACTCCTTGTTTCTATCACAAATAGGCCGTGCAGTGACACAAAGTCAAAGCCAGGCTGGATTCATTCAACTAAATGTTGATCAAACATATGAAGAAGCCAAACACTGGAAACTATGGAATGAAAAGAAAACTGTAACATCAGAGCAGCATTTTCTGTTGTGGTTTCTGCCCAAACATGATTTCATGTCAATAGTGTGTGAAACAGCCCAATAAACTACTGGAAAATATTGTTCTATCAATAGCACTTTATCTTTTAAGTTAGGGCTATATTACCAGTCAAAAAGAATACAAGTGGAAAATTTTTCAGAAATAAAAGGAGGAATAATATTTCTTTCCAATTAATGAGCCACACAAACACAAAGCTGTTGTGTAGCAAAGCTGTGGAATTCTAAAAGGTGGAAAGCAAAATGATGAGAATTTTTATATAAGAAACTGAGAAGACAAAAAGAACTATACCTGCACCTAAGCATTTGATGATCCCAGTCCCAGGCAACATAGCAATACCTACAGTAAAATCTGTGAAACCTCAAGGTGAACACCAGCATCATTTACAATAAAGTGTCCCAGAACAGAGGCTTTAGACATCCCAAAGTAAAGCTTTTTTGGGATCCATTTGTATGTCATACTTGAAACCCTGTACAGCCCCTGTCTCCAACTCATCAAGAACACTTCAGTGGCCAACTCAAGTGTACATGACACATGATTAAAGGACCAGGCAGATTTTTATGCTTTCAACATGGGTGGTGTTGCCAAATCTGGGCACACAGGTACCCTCTCAACTCCACTGATTTTTAAATTACTTGAAATCAAGACACAGGTGTTTCTGTATGACTTAGTGCAGATTTGACTTCTGAGTCTAATGACACAAATCTCCTTGCCCTAGAGCAATGAAATATATTCAAGACTTCTGGCTGTAAAGCTTAAGGAAGTCAGAAGGCCAAAGCTCCTGCAGTAAATCTGGCCAGTCCTCCGGTGGAATGACAGCAACTTCTACTTCAGAAATAGTCCCAGAGGTAAAATAGAAAGTGAAGAACTTCAACTCCCTCCCAGTACTGCAGCTTTAAGCACCACACGTTCCCTCTAATGAAGAGCAATAAAGAGGCTGCATCCCCAACCCTGCCTTGCTTGCATTTGCTGCATGATCCATAAACACCGTGCCCAGCGAGCAGGCCAAGGAAACCCTGACGTGTCAGGAGATGCAGCGTGGTTTCTTTGATTTTTATGGCTACAAGAGGCCTTGCAGAGCGTTTTTATTCTCAGTGCTGAAGAAACACTCAGCTGAGTTCTGTGGCAGAACAGAAAAATCCTGGGGAAGAGGCACAGCTGATGCCAGCCCAGCTCGTGTTCCTGGGGCTGGGAGCAGAGTGCTCCACACCCTGCCGATGCAAGTAATTCCACATAAGAGTTGGAGCAGAACAGAAAACCTCTGGTGCCCCCAAAGTCTCTGCTGCAATCCGTCTCCACATATTTATCTCCGTTCTCGCAGACATCCCTGCTGCAGAGGTTTTAGGGATTTGCTCCTGCAACGCAGCAAAATGCTGCTCCCTGCGATTCCCTCGTCTGGAGGAGAGGTTCTATTACCAAGTTAATGGCCAGGAGACACAACAGTTCCATCACCCTCAGTTACTGACTCTTTTTATCCACTTTGCCCTGTAATGAGGATCTCTGCTTGCTCACATTTACACAGCGGCAGCATCAGCTCTCCCCTAATCCTGCCACACATAAAAAAGGGAAGATAGATGCAAGAAAACATTAAAATGCCCTTATCACTTGGCTGCAGGGGTATAAACTTAAAATAGGAGACTGTTTTCCTGTTGGAAACAAACAAATAAATACATTTACTTAATTTTCTTCTTAAATAATCCTTATAAGCATTGAAAGGAGCCTTTGATTATTACTGTAAAGATAAACACTGGAACATTCCATTCCATCTTACCCAGGTTAGATAGAAACAAATCCAATTCCTTCCTGTACATGTTTTTCCCAGGTGCATTAACACGCTCTTTACATTCAAGAACCAACTTTTATTACAAGCTGAGTGTGTAGGGAACAGGGAGATAGGGAAAGAACACAGAATGAACAGAATGCTAATGAGAAAGAAAAATACAGCCCCGACAGCCAATTCCTTTAATTAGACAGACGTCTACATTTTTAACTTCCAAGTTTTTAATCCTGTTGTTACTGAACTCGAAAGATGGAAAATAGAAACAATGCTCAAATAAACCCTGCAGGCTACCTTGCTAAAGGAAATGGAAAAATTAACCTCTTATCTGCTAAGATAAAAATATGGTACAAAAAAAAGGAAAAATTAAGCATTTTATGAGAGCCAGAGCCATGAGGCCAATAATAACAATACACAAACTACAGAATGAAGCCTTGAAAACAGAAGTAACAAACAGGGGACATGGAACAAGCCACACAGGATGGGGAGGTAAATGTGCTGTTTTCTCCCATGTATTCTTCACCCAATAACTAAGACATAAAATATGTATTTAGTTATATTGCAGCCCTTCCTCAACGTGCAAAACAATCAGAAAAAATGACCATATGCAACAAGTCCTGCTAAATTAAGAATAATAAAGGAACAGAAAGATAGCTTCTTGCAGGTTTGTAGTATTTAAGTCTCAGTTCTTGATAAGGATCTTTATACAAAGGGCACAAATAAGTTCACAGTTTCCAAGGCAGTAAAAGCACATTGTTTAAGTGGTTAATATTCAACCCACAAAAGAAGTCAAACGGGTACCCAGGGATTGTAACTTAAAGCTAAAACTCAGAATTACATTCCACAGACGTGCAGGCCCACAGTTCCTCAATCCATACAAGCCTACACTTCAGCTCCACACACTCTGCACAGACAGAGAGACCACAGGGAAAAAGGGAGCCATGGCACAGCTCGTGTCTAATTGAGTGCTTGTGTATGAGAATGAGCAGGAGAGAGGGCACACATCCCACTAAAACACACAGACACATCTCAGGAGAGGTGTCAGAGCTGCCTTTTGATTGATCCCTCTGTCAACTCAAGCACTGAAGTTTCTCCTTCAGCTCATTCAACAGCCTGGGTTTTTGAAGTAGATACTTTAAATTCTGTTCCCCGGTGCCACAAATGAGCCAGTAGTGTCTACACGAGGGTAGGGTTTGTTATCATGCCAGAATCAAGCTTTAAGACCTAACAATATCGCTCCACAGATAATTCCAGCCTGCTCAGTTTAGATGACTTCACCCAAAAGGTCACAAATGTACCGTGTTCCTTTTTCTCCCTCTTTCTTTACTCTTCAATGCAGAGTGGCAGCTGAAAAGGAATATTTGAGAGGAGAACATGAGTTACCTCTCAAGAGCAGAGGCAGCACCAACACCACAGCACTGTTCTCCCTCCTACAGCAGCAGAGGGGCTGTCTCACTTTAAAGAAAGCTCCTTACTCTGATAGCGCTGGAGACAGAGAAAAACTCTTCACCAAAATCCAACACTTCTGTAAGGAAATTTTTTTCCTGCACTTCTATTGTCACTCAGAAGCTGCATCTCTGGTGCCTCAAGGATGTATCAAAATTATATTTGTTGGTAATCTCCATGACAAGAGCAATGTTAATAGAAAACATTCTCCTAAGAACACAATTCTCTTCTTCCCACAGAGAGCAGCTGGAGGTTTATCAGAGTTACTGAGCCCCCTGAAACCCTGTTCTTCCACCCATCACCCTTTCCTGCTGCACACACTCCCAGCCTGCGACACAGCAGGGACTCTGGACAGCCACAGCTCAGGCTGTGTGTCCTGTCCAAACCCTGGGACAAATTGCCAGTGCACCCACTTCTGGCAGCCAGCAGCACAAATGTAAAGAATGATGTTAAGATGACCTGGGAAGATGGATGAGCAACCCCCAAAGCTCTGCATTTCTATGCTGTGTTGCCTTACACCATATTTCATCCACTTAATGTAGATTTAAAACAGGTCCTTGGGACTCCTTTCAACCAGGAGCTTATTTTAAAAAAATAAAGGTGACAAAAAATTTGCTGAAACATAACTGTAATTCCACATTCTCATTATTTACTGCAACCATTTAGCTTAGTACCAACAAATACAAAACTCTGCATGTTTCTTGTTCAACTGGAATTACCTGACAGGGGAAACTGGTGCAGTTTGAACACCAGCAGCAGCTCCACTGCCCTGGGTTGCAGCCACACAAACACAGCCTGCACAGCCAGGCAGCACCTGACCCTCAGGGGACAAATCTCAAGTAGAAGAATTAATGCCTTTTCTCTCACAAGTTGCATCTTATGCCCTTAAATCTTCACACCATCACCAAAATTAAAAAAAAAATAAAATCAAGTAGGACCTTTACCTTCTTTAAAACCGACATCACAGCCACACTTTGTTTCTTTGATGCCTCCAGCCATGAAACGTCCCAAAAAAACCAGAAACTCTGCCTTCAATCCTGCCAGCAGGAGCCACCCCAAGCCTTTTGAGCCCTGGGTTCCTCACCTCCCCTGGCTGAGCAAGTGGCAGCACCTGCAGCTCATCTGGAGGTAACTCAGCTCAGCTGAGCCCTGTCCTGCACTGAGGCACCTCGTTGGGACTTTCTCTAACCCAGCATCTGATTCCCACAAAGATTTTTGGCAACTTCTACAGGTGCCCTCTGCTCAGTGGGGTGAATTTTATGTCATAGATTCCGAAAGGTTTTGCAGGAAGAAACCAGAAGCAGCTGTGGACAAACAGAACAATCAATACCACAGAAGCTTCAGGTGTTTCAGGAGGAGTCTTGGTAAAGATCTCCTCACCATTCCAGATCCCGTTGATTCCTCCATGGCTGCTCTCTTTGCACAGCACTGCAGTGAGTTCTGTGGGTAATTATCATTTCATCACAATTTCCAGTGCTCCCAGCACCTCAGAGCACAAAGATCCAGAACAGAAATCCATGTTTATGTGACTTTTTTCCATGCCTGGCTAACAGATTCAAACTTGTGATTCCAGGGTATAAATTCTCTCTATACACTGAATATACCTCTAGATACTGTACATCTATAGACTGGATATACAGAAGTACACATATATAGAGAGAGACTGTAATATGCTGCAGATTATAGAATATATCTACAGATATTCTATATTCTACAGGCTATAGCTATAGATATTCTATAAATATTCTATCTATAACAGGACATCTGTAACATTCTCTGTCTACAGGCAAGTTTCTGTTTGAAGGTCTGTGTTGCAGAGTCTAAGGCACTGTTAATTAAAAAAGACACCACTCAAATTATATTTTACTCTAGTCCTTCATTTGTGTCTTCACACTGCCTGCATTTCATTCCTCAGTCAGTTGCTTCAAGAACTCCAGGGAGAAAAATAATGTGTTGCTGTGAGGATACGCCTGTGCTCCTATTTAAGCTTTAAAGTTGGCTTCCAACAGTCGAATAAGTAGCAGGAAAGTGGAAGGTTAAAAACTTTGCTTTTCATCTCTGCCAAAACAGTAAAAGAAAAATGAGATTGCTGAATAGCTGACTGACTGCAGAATCAACACAGCAGTGATCTGCCTATAAGCTGCAAAGGGCAAACCCAAGGCATCTGCTTAAAAGCTTATGCCAACTGTGGGATAAAAAGTAAGGAAGCCACAATAAAACATAATTATTACAGGAGCTATAATTATGGCATTATTCTTTGGTGTATTCAATGTTGTGCACATTAAACCTTGTACACTGTGAATATTTAATGATTATATGCTTACTCAGAGCCTTTTCATATCCTTAAAATACAGGTATTTTTCATGTATTAAGAAAAAATTACACATAATTTTTGTCCTAAGGATCTGCAGTTGAAAGAGATGGACAACACTCTGGGAGTCTTCTGCAAATTTAAATCTCAAAGCCTTGGAAGCTGTGTGTTTACAGCCACTGCACACCAATTTTGAGTAGGTTTTGGAACAATACCCCACCGTCTTGACCTCAAGAAAACAAAATGTTAACCTGTGAGTGGTCAACTGCAGCTGCTCTGTCTTGTCTTCTGTCAAAACTTTTGATCAAAAGTAGCAGCAGGTCTCTAAGGAGTCTGAAAAACTTTGGATACATGCAAACATTCTTCACAGTAACAAGCCAAAGATGTATTTGTGCACTGAGCAGCAGCAGGAAGGAAGATTCACAAAGTGCCAGCAGAGCATAAAGCACAGGAGCTTCTGCTGAACTGCCTCTCTATAAACCAGGCACCCAGCAACCATGTAAAGAAGACAGGTTTTAGTATGTAATGCAGTATAACAGGGCCAGACGTGGAGTTTTCAGTATTTTATAAGGATATAAGTGAAAAAGTACCAGATTTTTCTGGTATGCATCGAGGCTTTAGTACAGTAAATACTGGCAATGGATTTATGGCATTTTGCATGTTCTACCCTTACCTGAATGGAGAGCACAACTTGATCTGGCTGGGTTTTTATATTAGAAAAGACTGACTTTTAAAACAGCTTATTGATTTTTTTGGGGGGGGGAAGCATTCTGGGCAGTTGTAAGATTGCCAATGGCTTTGCTCAAATTTTGACTTTTTCCAAACAGCCACCTTTTAATCACTGCAAGTGAAAGCAGAAGAAACAGCTTCCAGGAGTGCTGGTTGGCTCATCCTATCAGGATAGGAACTTTGCAAACCACCCAGCACTGAACTGCTGCTGCTAACTCTTCTGAAAGTACGATTTCCCAGTTTTCCATCCCTTTGCTGGTAACTTTTGGCAGACCAGAGCTTCCTACAACTCACAATGCAGTAATGAAAGCCCTGCTGATATTAAGATGTGTGACTGCTGCTCCACTTGTATCTACCAACCACAGGAGGGTCCAACACAGCCTATTTCTGAAATATATTTGTTGTTAAATGACCTTTCTTTTTTTTTGTTGTTTAGGAGATTACAGTTAGTCCTTTTGGTTGCTTATTACAGTATTTTTCCAGGAATAAGAGATGAACTCACTGACATTTAATTTCCAGATTTCTTTTTTCCCCTTCCCAAAAGCAGGCATGACATTTCCTGGTGTTTTGCATCCCAGGCTCACATCCTGCATTCATTCCCCAGGACAACTGCTAACCATCCCAAAATCCTTCAGTGGGTTCTCCACGTAACCTAGATAAAGATCACCTGTCCAATTGATTAAGAAATATTTAAGCTATGACATCAAGTACGAGGGATGGTTATACATGCAATAAAGATGAAATACTGCTTGTTTTCAAAAGCACCGTGATGTTCTCATGTTTTTTATTATTACTTATTTCCAATTTATTACCTCAGCAACGCCGCCTGCTCTATCATTCCAGCTAGCCAGGGAGCACTTCTGATCCCCGGGATATGGTCTGTGGCCTTGAAAGGATATCGAGTTAAAAAGAAAATTAATGGGAACTAAATTAAGCCCCTCAATGCATGTCTCACTTTTTAAAACTGAAGCTAAATCACAGAACCACAGGCTCCCAGGTTGGGAGGGGACCTCAAGGGCGATGATGTTGGATAATGCTTCCCAAGGCTCCTTGGCAATCCAGCCCTGAGCATTTGCTGCTTGCTCTGTGCTGCAGCTGCTCCCAGTTCTCCATCTGGAGGACTCCAGCCATCCAACACCAGTCCCAAGGTAAATCTCGGGCTGGGAGCTCCTGAGGAAGTAATTTAGATGCTTGCTAGAGCAGCTGATTAAAATATGAGATTTCCTCATCCCATGCTTCGTACCACTCCGGACCAGGACAGAGGGAATGGAGAACAGGAGATCCAGGGAGAGGTTTCCCTGTCCTGGGAGACCCAGAAGATCAGAACACACCAAGCCCCATGTCTGGAAGCCAGACTTTGTCTTTCCCTGCTCTAGAAAATGAGGAATGGAGAGACAGAGATGAAGGCAGAGGTGTGAAGAGAATTTTTGCTTGTCTTCTGTGATTCTGGTACAACAGAACAGGATCCATGTAGGAATGTGCTCCATAGCGTTGCTTGGGGTCTCTTGACCATCAATTTCTTGTTCTCAAACTACAAAAAGCCAGCTGATGTCCTGCTTTAAAGTCATGCAAACCATTAAAACGTTGACAAATGTAGTTCTATGCAGAAAAGAACAGCAGCAGAGAAGCAACACAGCCCCCCAGAACACCCGGGTATGTCATACACGGAATATTAATGCAAATTCCACACTCAGATCACTCTTCAGTGGACTTAACTACTGAAAGTAACTAAATGCAATAAAGAGGTCTTTTACACAAGTCTAGTTGTTTGTAGAATTTCTTCAAGCAAGTTCCAAGTGCTCTGGGGTTAGGAGTCTGAATTCTTTTGTCTTAAGAAGAAGATGTTGAACACAATCTTATTTGCAAAGTCTCTCCATTTCCTGCTCAGCTCTGGTGTCTGGGGTCACAGAAGTGGCATTTTAGTTTTGTTTTTGCAAAGCAATGACTGTTTTAACATTTTCCATCAGTAGTATTTGTAGTGTCCAAGGCTGGCCTGTTCCATGGCCTTCTACCACTTGATATTTAAAGGCTTGTAGATAATTGTGGAATATTTTGCATATTACTTGGTGCTGTGTGTACTGTTCATAAATATGTATTACCTGGCACAGTGTGTGTACCAGTCATAAAAATTTAATGGATCTAAGAATTACCTTAAGAAGAACAAAGATTGTGCTGGATATTTGTGCATTTATGAGCACATACACCCTACCCTTGTAAGTACGTTTGCAAATGAAAAAGGAAATAGAATGGAAAAGGGATTTTTCTAATCACACCTTTGACAAAATAATGGCATCATTATCTTTCCTACATTAGGTAACCGTAGAATATTTCACTTCCAATGATTTATCCTCACTGTTTGTTTCTGTAAAATCTCTCTTATACCTGAGTAAATTGCAAAATGTAATTTCAGAACTCTAAAAAATCTGCTAATTCGAGAATGTTGTGCTCTAAAAATATCTCTGCTATCAGGGGTTTCCAGGAAGTAGATGTAAAAGGGAGAACTAATTCTTAGATTATGCAGTGTACTGATATGAAATCCATTTGATTAAAAATACAGAAAAACTATTTTTTTTTTCCCACCAAGCCATAAATTTGATTTGTCTCCTTCCCTCAATTTTTAAACTAACAGCTCCCACTTGTTGCTTCATCCCAGCCTCTTTTATGCCTCCAAGTCTAATGGAAAAGATCCGTAGTCACCTCAAACATCCCTTTGTCACTCTGCAGCACCAGCACCACTCGGAACTTCAAAGCATCAGGACAGACCAAATTGGGATCCTTCTTTTTGAAAAGCACTGGCTCCACGAGATAAGAAAATCTTCATTAGCTGCTCTCTTTATGGAGACGATGAATCAATTAAGGAATTGCGGCTGCACGCAGCGAGGGGCCGGAATGTGAACGTACACCCCAGATAACTCCGCTTCAAACTTGTAAAAGTTCCAGTGCTCTAGATACTGCTGATATTGGAGCTGCGTCTGTGACAGATCTGGGTTTACTGCTCTCGTGGCAGTTTGGTTTTATTGAACAGCACTGGGGCATGGCCATAGCAGGAGCTGCTCACTTTGTCCTTCTGGAGCTTTCCAGAGAGAAGGATTTGCTTGAGTGTTGGGTTTTGGGTTTTTTTTTTTTATTTTCAATGAAATGGTTCACAGATGAGAAAAATTCAAATGATGTATGGTAAACATTGCATCCCACAGAAAGCGTCTTGTGTGATAAGACCATCCTTAGTTTTCATAAGTGGAAGGATTCCAATTCCCGTTCTGGTGTTTGCAATTGAGCTGCTGAGAAGATACTGCTCAAAGATCCCTACCGTGGGAAATAAATTTGAATAGTTCCTTTTCTGGAAGGCCTTGAATAAGTAGCTTTCTTATGCATTCATTCTTTAAAATTACTCAGTTTAATACAGTCAGTGCCACTGTTTTATTGTTCCCCTTTTAAATTTATTTTTAGCACCAACATCCAAACAAAGCATTACGACTATAAACCCCCACAGGCTGGTTCGACTTGGAATTAAAAAAATGCAATGTTAGCAGGGGCAAATGGGAAGATATTTTTAAGTCACACACATAAATTAGGCAGAAGGAAAACAGGTTGCATTAGATAAGTTTAAATTTAGATCCGGTGCTGCAGTTCTCAGTAGCACTTTGCAGTACATCAGCCTGAATAAATACAACAGCAGGGTGGAGTTATTAGAAACCTCCAGGTAAATTCCAGCTCCATCCACAGCTGATAATGTGCAATGCCCAAGTTATTCTACTTTATGAAAGTGAAGCCCCATCTGGAAAAAATTACACTTCTGCAAAGTTTTTCTCAAAAAAGCCCCCGATACCTCCTGATTCAAGATACTGATTTCAGTTAAAGTCAAAGCACTCTTGCATGTCTGCTGAAACAATTATTTCACCAGTGCATAAAGGGGCCATCACTGGGAATTTTCCATGGGAAAGGAATGAATCTATAAAATATTACAGGGAAAACTCACCTAAGAGTGATATAGAAAATTATTGAAAACTTATTTTGGAACAATAATAGAGGGAAGAAAGTCTCTTTTTTGTTTCTCTTAAGGAAAAGTGTTTGCTTCCTGAATTATGAATCTGAATTTAGTATCTGACAAAGTCACGATTATTCTCAAAATCACAGTGAGCAAATTTGTGATTCACATTTTGGGCTTTTTTTTGCCACCTTTTCTGCACGTAAGCTGCCAGCAATATGGATATGTGTGCAGGCTGTATATGAGTGTACAAATTAAGCTAATCCCTTGACAAAAACAGAAATAAAAATGAAAGACTGAAACACATTTCTTGTCAACTAGGGCAAATATAAATTGTAACTTCTGCGATTAAAGCCAAATTTTGGTCTTCCTATATGATATTGGCCCCTGTATTCTCCTTATAAATATCAGTTTTTCCAACACAAGCCTTAATGCCTTCATTACAGTCTTTTTTTGCTTTCTCTGCTTCAATCTTTGCACCTTTTCAGGAGAAGTTTTGAGGATTTCTTAACAGTTGAACCAATTGGTGCAAATGTTGTGGATTACAGGAGAACAGAACTTTCCACGTGGCATTAAACAGGACTTCAGCTCCACAAAAACATCCCTGTGTTTCCCTCTCAGTCTAAAAACAACCAAACATTCCCCAAACCCCTGGTCAGTGTGTTCTTTTTAAAAATAAGTATGGCAAACACGTGGGGTGTCATATAGAACTTGGTTTCTGATACTAAAGTTTGGAGTTGTGGCTCTAGATGAAAAATGGAGAATTAATTAATGAGGATTTAAACGGAACTTTAAAATCCAAAAACTACAGGTTGGAAACCCTGTGGAAGGTGGCCTACAAAGGAGAAGTCCCAGATTTGTGAGGGTAGGAGGCAAAAGCCCACCCATGCCCACATGCAGCCACTGAGATACAGTTATTAAAGGTGCTGAGAGGAATTCAATTTCCAGGCTGGAAGCAGAAATATCAGGCATGAGAGGGGATTTCTGCGGAGACTCGAGTCACTGCTCCGGCTCACAGATATTGATCAGAGCATGCAGATGAAAGGCAAACACAGAGCTGGTGTAACAGACAAGCCAAAATGTTATTACTGTCACAAAATCAAGACATGTCCCTTTCCCCCTTTTTAATTAGGCACTTCAGAAAGTGGGGAGTGTACGGCTCCTCCTAATTTCACCAACAACTGCGAATCAATTCCCTGTTCAGTTTAAATGCAGGATTAAGCTGGTTGCTGAATCAGCTCACTCTGCCTCTGGAACAGCTCAGACTGATACAAATTTAGGGACTACTTCTTAGAGATGCAGACTTAGTCAGAATAAATCCTGTATCTCAGTTCCCTCAGTCACTAGGCCTTTTAGCTTTTGCTTTTAAGGGACACAGGCAATGAATTGCAGCAAGTCAAGCTTCCCGTGTTCTTCTAACATTTATTTTCTTTCTATTACAGTTGTTTGGAAAGCAACTGTGGCACAGCAATCTTGCCAGGAAACCCCGAAAGCCCACCTGGACTCTGAAAAGCTGACATTGCTGCTGGACTCCAGAGTTAACTGGTCAGACTCACCTTATCCCGGGAACACAGAAAATAACCTGTAACAGAGTATTATGGTGTATACAGTATGTGGTATTTTATATATATATATTTTTATGTATAGGATTTATATGGTGTATTTACTCTAGAGGGCAGGGCTGGGTAATTAGGGATAGAGACATAATTTCCTTCATGTCCCACCCTGTTCCATATGGAAAGAATTGAACATGTTCTGGCTTTTCTGGCATTTATAATATTATACACACACACACACATATATATATATATATATATAATTACAGAAGTATCAGGAACTTTCTGGTTCCTGCAGACAATTAATGCCCAAACACACAATGTATCTGCCACAAACAGCCTCCCTCAGCAGATTCAGGGCCGGGGCCATTCCATTAATCAGTGTTTGCCCGAGGCACAGCACATGAACTTACCCAAACTGCTGCCAGGGTTCCTCGATCATCCTTTGGCTTCGGAATGAGAATGACTCCACAGTCACAGCCCCACTCAGCACAGCCATTCCCACCCCGCAGATGTGCAGGACACACAGCCCTGGCAGCTGCTCTCAGGGATGTGAATTAAGTTTCCCAAGACGAGGTGCAGGGAGAGAAAGTGGCTTGTTACGGACAAGAAGTGGTGAAGGGGATGTGACAAAGGAGTCCAAACCTGACTGTAAACGATCATTCCTTTAAGGCAGAACTTGACAAGAATTCTGAAAATGCTGCCAGGTAATTAAAGACAGATGCTGAAATTCCTCACTTTAAACAAAGTCGAGACCATTTAACACTTTGCACGATCAGAATATTAAACAAATATCAGAGAGGATTGTATCACACATGAGAAACAAGGGGTTATGCTCTGCATCCTTCCTGCAGCTCTATTAAAATCAAAAGCCTTGTCCAGCCTAAGTAGAAATATTCAAAGGTTTCAGACCTTTGGGTTTCAAAGTGTCTGCTTATCAAAGGTACAGTTCTGTGCACTGTGAATGAACAAATCAGCTGCATAAACTTCAGTTATTTCAAGCACATCTGAGACTCAGAGATGATACCCTTCTCATTTTTAAGTTTAATTCAAAAAAACTTCAATTTTTCGTCTTAAACACATCCCCACACTCTACAGAGCCAGAATACTCAGACACAAGAGTGCAGTGGCTGAAGTCTCCCAGCACTGCCACTCACACCCAGATCCTGGGGAACCTCTTCTTTCTGTTAAAATCACCTCTGATAATTCCATATCATAATCTTCAATAAGTTATACAGCCATTTAATCAAAATTCCATTTCAGAAACTAGACCAGCTTCTCAAGATCTAAATTCTTTAAAATAAAAAAGGTGATTTTTAAATAAGCAATCCAGTAGGAGAGGAAGGCTGAGATGCCTTGAGGAAGAGTATCAGAAGTCCTAAAGGCCACTGCACAATTTCCAATTTCCAATAAAAGAGATCCACAAATAATTAGGTTTAAAAAACCCTCAAAACCCCAAACAACAAACAAACATAAAAGAGGGGAAAAATTCCAGATGTTTAAGGCAAAACAATTTTTTCTCTACACATCAGACCAACGTGAGTTGGCTTTTGACACCAGCTCTGTCTACTTAAAAAGCCCCTTTCGTACCTAACCTGCCAAAACAGCTCTCACTGATCAGTTATGCCACTGCAATGTGGTATTTTGATGTGAGATAAAAAGTCATCCTATTTGTGAACATGTTTGGGAAAATAGCATGAGCAGCACTGAAAAGCAGCTCACTTTGAAAGCTACTGCACTAAGGCAGTTTCATATGGAAAAAAATGTGCTTTTATTTATTTTTACACATCACCTCCCACAAGTGTTAAGATTGTTCACCTTCTGGCATAGACTAAAAGCTCTTGCTGAGTTCACAGACACCAAAGACTCACTGGATTCCACCACACAGCTTAGCTCTTGCACAGAATTATTTCATAATAGTGGAGAAATGCTACTAAGAAGTGACCATAGTTTATGCAGCTGAGAGATCTACCAAGGTGTTTTCTAATTTTCTAGTACTGTATGATATAATTCTAGAATATAAATAACAAGAACAACTTCTAGAAGTTAGCCTGAATTAAAAATTTTCAGTACACTGCATTGGTGTTACCTGAATGGCTGCACACCACCTTTGACACCTACAAAAGGAGTTGAGTTTATCCCCATTTTTTGCCCCTCGGGACCATTTTTGATCCTGGACACCACAGCACAGAGATTTGGCTCCAGCACTGACCCACACCAGAGAAGATTTATCACAGGTTCTTTTTACACAGCTCAGGCCTAATGCAAGTCCCTGCTCCAGCCTCAGATGGACAACTTGGCAACCTCAACATCTGCATTTTTCTATTCAAAATCTATTCCACCGATGGACGTCGAACTGCACTGCAAGACAGATGGGATGTTTATTTCCTAAAAGTGGATGTACAGGGTAAGTTCAGGCAGAAGGACAGAAGAGAACGGGAGGAGGGAAAGAACATCAATAATTTAGCGTTGTCTTTGTTAATTTAATAACTCACTGAGGTATTCTATTAAAGTGTCATGTACTAAAAGCTCCTCTTCAAAAGGGATGCCAAATTCTCTTCAGTGTCAAGGAAGTTTAAGCCTCCAAAACAAACAGATACCTTCGTCTAAGAGCATTTAGCTACTTTGTATTCCTGCCTGCTAATGTCTCATGTGAATTGTTTTTAGTGGTAAAATTTCGTCTATAATGTGCAAGCATTGCAGCACTTTGAAGTAATGAAACCCAATGGACCCTTCATCCTTATTCTGTTTATGTTATATAATTATAAACTCATTATTTTTATATAAAATGCTATTCTAATCTAAAAAAGGATGCTACAAGATACAGCCAATCAATCTGTCAACCCTGCAAACCAAACATAAATCTGTCAACCCCACGCTGATGACAATTGTTGTTTGGAATGGAAAGGAGATATGACTTATGACCATAAATAGCAACACTCAGAAATTAAGCTGAGCATTAGGCTGAGCTGTTTTCCTGCCTCTTTTTCATCCTCACTGGCACTGAAGGTTCTGATAGCTGAGCCCTGCTTGCTCCCACCTGTGCAGCTGCACCGTCTGCACTGTGCATGGGCTCAGCACAGCCACTCAGCCTTGCCTCACATCACAGTCCTGAGCATGGAACTCCTATTCCAAAGGCTCTGGTTACTGCCCACCCTTACACCAGCATTAATATCTAACTGTGAAGCCCCATTGCTATGTATGTAGTCAAACCACTTTTTCAAAAGTGAATTACTTTTCGCTTTTATTTTCAATGCTCCTTATAGGCATGTCCTGGGTTGTTTTGGCTAAATCAGTCAACAAAACTCTGAGGACTGTGTTTAGTCTCTTCTATCTCTCCTCATCACAGTCACTGTCAGAGGAACAGCTTAACATCACTGGGGTTTCTTATGAACTGTGCCAGAAGAATGATCAAGTCACCACCACAGCCATTCCTGTGGTAGTTAAGCATCAGGAAGAGAATCTCAGTGTGCTCTAGGTTTGTACTGCACTGAAAAAAAAAGAGGTAAAGAACAGAATAAGCCTCCATGGCAGCACAACCATCAGCGGTACAAGACCTACCAGCACTAGGAAATCTATTTTCAGCTGGCATCCCACATGAGAAATCCTTACTCATTCATGCAAGAAAACATTTTTGTTGTAGACTTTCAGGAAACTGAAAGCTACTTGTGAGGAAAGAATGGTTTGTCTAGGAACAAATTACATGTGCAAGATGACAACACAGAAATGTGGAGCTGGAAGGGATGTGCAGCATTGCTGTAATCAACGCTGATCGTTAACTTTTTTTTGACACTAGGTTTTGTGAGAGAAGACTATATCCTGCTGTAAGTATCTTGTGCTTACTCCCTTGACCCAAGATCATTTTTTATTCAGCACTGTCATTTTTCTGTTTAAACCTGCTGTCAAAGCACACTGAGACACAAGTCTCAATGAAGAAATAAGGAAAAGGATGCAGTCGACCAATAAATTATTCCTCTATATCACTACTCTTTTTTATCTTAAAGCTTCTCTCTTGCAAGAACTTTAAGCAGTTTATTTTTATGATGTTTTATTTGTTCTGCAGAGTGCTGCTGCCGAGTGGTGTCTCCACTTCAGTTAATGCAGAGTAATCCTGTTATACAATACAAGCCTGTATTCTCCAGAGTTTCAAAGTAACAGCTTTTCAGTTCAGACTCCACAAGATAGAATGTTTTCTCTGCTGCTCTTCACGCTTCCAGCTGCTCTGACAATGATGGTATTTACAGCTGGGGGAAAATGTTTAATAAAATTACAAGTTTCTGCTAGAGGAGGATTCAGGCAGTGATGTGCCATCAGCTTGGTCTCTCTCTGACATGTTTGAGCCATCCTGGAATCAGTCCTGGGTGAAGAAAACTGCACACTTCCAGTCCCACCTGGCTTCCATGTCCAGTCTTTATAGTGCACATCTCATTCTGATTTCAGGCAGGACATGACTCGAGTGCAGGGAAGGACACAGACGATCAGAGAGATCTGCCTCACCTCTCACAGCTGAATTAACCACATCTCCATTTTTACACCGTGTCCCCAGGTCCCTTTGGCAATACCTGAGGTGAAAGCTGCCCTTGCTCCAAACCCACAGCAGCACTGCAAAGGTGAGATGGGTGTTCTGCTGCCTGTGCCGTGCAGAACTTGCTCTGAGGACTGTGAAAGAACGTGTGTGGGACATCCACAAAATTAGTCTTTCGAATTTTTAACCCCAAAGAGAGCTTATGTTGTAGTAAGGGCATAGGAGTAGAGTTGTAGTAGGGCATAGGATGCACACAGATGGCACTGCCTGCTAAAGGCTCTGTTTAAACAGGTCCATCTAGCAGAGGGTCCAAGACTGGGAAGAAAATATGAAAACTATGAGGATACAAGATAAAGCCTTGCCCGCCTATAGGCAAACCCAGCAGGCAGGAGAGACCTCAGGCACAGGAAAACATCCCCAAGCTTTCCCAGATATATATTTCTCAGTCATGAATACAATTTGTCAACAACTGTCCTGTTCCCATCGGCCCATTAACAACAAAAGGGTCCCGTTTATATCCCAGCCATTTTAAAGGTCAGTTTTTATTTTGTGTGTTCTCAGCACAGCTTAGCACTCAAGAAGACTTCTGAACAAGCCCAGTCAGTCTCTGGAGAACGCTTACTTCAGTAGTTTCAAATCTTAAAAAAGTGTAACTTAAATTGACTTTCCAGCTGACACTGTGGTACCTTCCAAAGGGTCTTTTTATTTGAGCTCTTTCTGCCTGTAATCAGCATCCTGGCAGTAATCTTATCACTGTCAATCAGGATGGAGATATTAACTGGGGAAAAACACATCTATTTAGGCATCCTTAGTTTCATCAACTCTCTGGAGTTTAATTATGAATAATTTTAACATACAGGCAGAGATTTAGGAACAGTGTGAATAATACATAGAGATAACAAAAGAAAAGAAACAATCAATAGTTGGCTAAACGACAAGTGTCAGATGAACATTTTCAAAAAAAAGAAAGATTTACTAACTGTTACTCTTCAGTGATCACTTCTGAATAAATTCATATTATCACTAAAAGTAGCATAATTTATTTAGAATAAATGGGTGGAAAGGTAAGAGCCATAAACCAGCTTTTAACTGACAACTCATCAGAGCACACTACTGAAGATGATAATGTGTTTTGAGAAAAGCTTTACGGAGAAAAAAAAGAATTTTAAGGTTGAATAAATATTTGTAGATATGATAGCAGAACCCTCAAGAGTTCTGCTTACATATTGAGGCATATTTTGTCAGCAGAGAAAAGCATATTAAATAAATATATCCCTGTTTTTCCATTGTGCACAATGTGATCTTACAGGAGGGGAATGCAGGAGCCACTGGTCACCATTCCCCACTCCTGTCCCATATAGAGATTCCAAACTGGATTAAAACATTGGAAGGAACAGTTGAGTTAGCAAAGCACACTCCCAGAACTGAGGTTATATTTTACTGCACTGGAGACCATTGATGCACATGGAAAGAACCTGGGACAGTGGGAGGTGTCCCTGCCCATGGCAGGGGTTGGAACTGGATGAGCTTTAAGGTCTCTTCCAACCCAAACCATTCCCTGGTTCTGTGTTCCCAGCCCACTGGATTGACTGGGTCAAGGATTCATGAGAACAGGAGAAGAGAAAAATACAGTGAATGCATTTCTGAGATTGCAGCATTATTCACTAAAACCCCAGCAAAGCAACATAAACCAGATGGGAAATTACATATTAGCTTCCCAAGCAAAGCTCCAGCAGAAAGTGCAAGGTCTGGCTTCTCTCCCCTGAGAATCCAGAATCATCTTCAGATCTTCATCAAAGTACCACTTCTGATGGCAGTGCCTTTTTCCATCCAACACCTTGCCTTTCAGAGCACAAGCCAAGGGAAGGGTGTCTGCCTTTGACTTCTTCTTTGGTGTCTGCATTTGCCTTGTCACCATTTACCAACACAAACAAAATCTCTGTGAAACACCACTCTGCTCTCTGCACTGCCCAGGCTCAGTCTAGCTCTTCACAAAATTATTGACCTTAAAAAATCAGATTTTTAACTGGGTCAAAAAAGCCAAAAATGGACAAATATTTTCTTTCCAGTGGTTTCTGATGATGCCAACAAGAAGCAACATCTAAAGCATAGACAACTTTCAATATTCAATGTTCAGATTTAAAGATCTGATAACTTTTTTCCTGGGCTATTTTTGTGCAAAAGAGAACCAGATGAAAGCACAGTTAACAAACTCCTGGGTCAGAGATTTCTAGTCCTTTCTCACTCTGAATTAGGTGAGGCTCACAGGAAGGCAGTTTGCAGAAAGAACTGATTCTGAAAAAGCTTTCATCAGCTGCACTGGGAAAAGATGTTTGAATATCAAAAAAACATTTTTCTCCATCCCCACAGCACCAGCTAACTCTCTAATCTTAAATCTTTAAAATAAAACATCCAAGGAATGGGAGGACATGCAGTTTGCAGGTAAGGATATTTGGAGTGTACGTCTGAGATGGAGCAGATTAGTCAAGCGTGAACCCACCAAGCATTCCAACTGAGATGGATGAGAAATTACTTTGCATATTTTATATTACCAACCTATAGGAAATACCAAGGAGGTAACGCTGGTCTTACAGGCACTGACAGGATTTTCTGTACAAGGAAAGTTCTCCTCACTTGTTTGTGCAGTGCCAGGTGATGGTCTTCAAGCACAGAACGTCACCTCTGGCATGTGAGGTCCTCACTTCTGTGAGGAACAAACTCCAACCTGCTTATCTTTCACAGCCACTGCAAGCCTAAAAGGTGCCAAACACCCACAAGCCCTCTCAAAGTGATGTCTTTAAACTGTGTGTATGGATTGTTTGAGAATTGTAGTTTCAGTCCATTAATTGTCAACTGATGAGTTTGTTCTTTGGCCTACAGAAAATTAGTAACGAAGATTTACTCCAAAGTTTTCCCCTTTGCATTTCCCATCTGGTTGTTATGATTCTATAAATAAATAGTGGAAAAAATACCGTTGTGCCAGAAAATGCTATAAAAAAGACAAAAATGTGTTTCTCCCAATCTTAAAGAGATAGTCAAGTTTTATACGGCTATAAATGGAATTACATCATAAAATGTGAGAATCCATTCCTAAGTGTAAAAGCTGAAAGCCAAAAACTGTTCTAACAGTCCCATATCTAGCAAAAAAAGAGCAGAAAAATTGTGAAACTCAGCAGCTGACCTATCTCTATTTGAAAATAATTTCATAATTTTAATAAAGCAAAGATGCCCATCAGTGTGTCAGACTTTGTTCAATATTGCCAAAAGAGAGACTGCATTGCATCCATTTGAATGAACCAAATTCAGTCAGCTGCTATTTGATCAATGCTGTCAGGAGACTGACCCTGTTCTAGCTCAGTAGAAACAGTGGATTCCTCTAAAAAACTTATTTTCCTTTGTTTTTCTTTGAGTAGCTAAGGAAAACTAGTCAAGAATCTACATGTGGAATTTCTTTTTGTTCTATCCCATAAATTCAATTATAATTCCAAAGACTGTTTTATTAATAACATTCAGCTTCTTTAGCCAGGCTTCCAAAACAAATTAAATTAATTCTTTTTACTAGAAGACTTCTACATTGTCTCCTCTATCAGAAGAAATTTAATGCAGATCCATAAAGCTGGCTGGATCCTAAGCTGCTCTCAAAGCTCCCAACACTGCGAAGAATTGTGTTCCTGCAGCTCCACTGAGTCCAGTAAAGACAGAAGGGCTTGCAAACTCATCTACAAAATCCCTTCTCTTTGCTTATCCCTGAAATTGTTCAGCGCTTCCCAGCTCCAAATAGCAGACAAACATAATCCAGTCCCTCCAGGAGAAAAGTAAATCTTTACAATTTGCTCAGTTTAAGAAATCTTCGCTATCAATGAGTATAATACTGAGATTTACCACATCATCAAGTTCCAAAGCAACAATTTCATTTCCATCCACTTATTCCTTCTAGAAGTTCTAGTACAGCAAATACTACATAATCTTTTCAGACTTAAATTTCAACACTTTTAAAGTTTGAGGAACTATGTTGCCACTAATTACCATTATATCTGTGTGGCAAATGGATTTTTTAAAGCTTACTTTAGTCCCTGACAGGGAGATGCAAAAAAATGGTTGCAAGAAAACACATTTGTGCTAATTTGAAGAGAACTGGGGTGTCACATCACCTTTCTCTCCAAAACCAAGGGTTGCCATAACCTTCTGCTCTGTCACTAAAACTGAAAATGGGAAATGCTGCACAGAGTGCAGACACGTCCCCACACACACAGACACCAAACACGTGCATGAAACCCTAAATTGTCAGGAATCCCCCTGCACTCTGCACTGTCCGTTCTGTACCCTGAGGAGGACAAGGACATGTTGGTGTAGATGAGTTTCACTGTCAGACTTCCTCTGACAACATTAAAGGGTGGTGGAAGATACTCAGGGTGCTTTTCTCATGGTAGGACATGACAAGAGGTCTCTCACGAGGTCATAGGAAGCTCTAACAATGAATGCAAAATGACAAAGTGAAGACATTTTTGCCCATTGTTATATTTACTTCAAACTCAGAGAAACGGATAGAACCACAGACATTCCTACACATGTGCAGTCACCGGATCATTTAGCTCCAAACTCTTTTAAGTTCCTGATTGTTTCAATGCTGGAAAATTTCAGCTGCTTCTGTTCACCTTCCTGACCCTTCCGGGCTGCCAATGTCTAATTTTTGACCGCTCTAATTTCTGTTTGTCCAGAAGTTACATTTTCGCCCCTGTTTGATGAAAGATAACTTTAGTTCAGGCTGCACAGAGAACAGAGATGAAAAGAAAATTCACTGAAGTAGGAAAGAAGAGTCAAAGCCTAGGCAGCAGGTTAAAAGGGCATAATCAGCTCCATCAGCAGGGAAATGACAGGGCCTCAGCTCATCTCAGCTCCAGGCTGAGCTCCCAGGGGGACACTCCAGTGTCTGAAAAGGGCTGGAGCTTTTCTCACACTGGATGCATTACTGGGCTCTCCCTTCCATCCAGCTTCACATTATCATCAAAACTTTTTAAGATTCAAGACATCTCTCCCTCTTGTCAGCTTCTGTTGGAATCAGCCATGAGCTCCCAGAGGGACTCTGAAGGTCAGGAGTGGGCAGTGTCAGACACAGGAACGTGTGGGACAGGGCGGAACCAAAGGGAGGTGACAGACAACAAGAGGGGAAGTGGGAAGTTGAGGGCTTTTTAAATTATTATTTCATCTCAATGTTCTTTTGATTGTAAAATCATTCATTCTTTCAATTTGAACAATAAATCAATTTACTTAAGTTTCCAGTTTCAAGTTTTGGAGATAGAACAGTTTCTCCTTACTTACCTTTCTGAGTGAGAGACACATTAAAGGCGAGTGAAGCAGAGCGACCAGGGAGTTTATTATCCCTCTGTTACCCTTCTGCTCAATACATGTTTCCATTCTATGCTTAATTTGCAATTCAGTACACTGCTTACTACCACTTGTACTGATCTTTCATATTATTTTAAAAACTAATTAGAGAGATGACAATGTCTGGGTGGAATGTGGTGCTTTTGAGTACTGCTTTAATCCCTTCATATCCACAGCTGCAAGTTCAAGTTAAAACCTTTTTCAGTATTGTCTGCTGGAGAACCCCACATCATTACCTCATTGCTCACAGCTTATCAAACTGTCAACATGTGGACATGATTTTGGTCACTCACAGCCCTGACTGAGCGTCAGTGAATGACAAGAAGTGAGACACCCTCTGAATCTGTGCTTCTCAAGCCAGTGAGCCATCAAACATCTTTCATGGCCCATTCAGCCTCCCTAACTAAATTCCATTAAGGTAATACTGCTGCTGCCTGATTAATTCACTTTCCTATCATTTCCCACTGTAGTGTACCACTCTTGCTTTATTCCACCATCTGAATATTTCAATTTTACATATTTTGCTTCCCTACTGAGTTGCTTCTATAATTTCCCCATCTCTTTGGCTGCACATTGCTTTCATGTTTCCTCCTGCTTCTCCAGATCTCAGTCTTGTGAATCATTTCAGTCCCCTCTGCACATGTTCCACTTTTATACTGTGGGATACTCCCCTTGCTCCCCTGCATCTCTTCATTCCGGGAGATCGTGGACTGACCTCGGGCACAAGCAGTGAAAGCAGCAGGAGAAAATCCAGTGTTCAGTGTACCAGGAAACACACACAACTGAGGGGCTCTGTGGCACACCTGGGGGAGAGGCACTCACTAAAAAAATCGTGGCCAACAGTGCAATCCCTTTGTCATCACACCCAGCAGCTCTCACGTGGCTGGTTCTAACTCACATTGTTGGACACGTTCAGAACAGAGCAGGCTCTGTTTACCTCAGAGACATCAGCCCGTGCACACCTGGAGCGGCCAGAGCTGGGAGCTCGGAGCCATTAGAGGCAATAAAAATCAGAAAACCCACAAAAACTGGCCACAAATAAATAGCAGGCATAGCAACCCATCTCTGAGGAGGAAACTGGTGACAGCTCCCTGTGCTGCCATTCGCTTTCAAAGTCACAAAAACCCCTTTGAACCTCCTGTATTCCCCTGACTAATGCCATCATTATTTCAACACTGGCTGTTCAGAGTGAAACAGGTGCTATCTTGTCAAACGAGCCTCTCAGCTTTCATCAGCCCGGAGTTCTTCATTGTGTATTGTTAAGCTGACAAGGTTTTGGGTTGCCTGGATACCAGGTCATGCTGATATAACTGCTAGTGATCTCTGCATAACCAAACTTTGTGGTGAGAAGCAGGTGAGGGAAGGAAGGGCGTGGAAAAGAATTCTTTTATTCCCATGTCATCCTCCCAGGAAAAGAAGTTCCATGAGTTTATCTCAGAGGGCCGTGGAGAGAGGGCTGGTGGAATGCTTCCAGCACCTGATTAAAATGATTCACTCCATAATAAGCCAGCATTTCTAGTCTCACTTCTAAAAGCTTTACTTCCTCGCTACTTACAACAGTCTGCTAGATTCCCAAATAGAAGGGAGAGATTAATCTGTGCTAAATTACTTGATGCAGGTTTAAAATTATTCTGGCAGAAAAGGAGAACAAAGTTTGCCCAAGGAAGCAAAGAATGCAGCATTCACCCCCCTCCTCCAGTTCAGAGTGCAGCGATGAAAATACCCCAGGAGCTGCAGCACCATCCAAGTCACAGAAATATTTAAACTCAATTGAATCAGATTTTTGTTCTGAATTTTCTTTGTCTCTCTCTCAGGACAGATGGCTCTCAGAAATAAATGTTTTTCAGCCACATGCTTGCCTCAACTTTCCCAGGAAATTTTTCTGTAAACATGATGCTTGTAGAAAGATTGTTACAGGAGAGGGTTTGTTTTATGTAAACTGGTTTTCGGTTTTCATAGCAGTGAAGTTTTATTTAAAAGGCATCATTTTCCACTGAGATGCTGGAGGCTCATCTTGTTCTTGTCCTGGGACAAGACATTTTTTGACAGTATTGCTTTAGACAGAAAAGAGCCCAACCTCACCTGCAATTTCCTGCACAAAATCTATGACTGAATTCCTTAAAGCAACTGGGTTTTAAAAATGTTTCAGACTTTGAAGACACAAGTTGTGAAACTCCAAACTTCTGAAGCCATAAACAAAGCAGGAAATCCATCTTCATCAATGGCTCTCATTCTCCTGTAGCCAAATAAAAAGGATTTGCCTAAATAATACACTTTGGCAGCTTGCTCAGGCATATCAATTGAAATATTGAAGTTGATTGAAATGCTCCTCAAGCCTTTAATGTTTTAAGCTAATGTTATATGAAAGCCATCATCTATCACATGCAAGTTTCGAACCAGGCAGGCTTAGCCAAGTAACAGGTTTTCCTTGGATGATGTCCTGATGATTTTGGGCAGGAAAGGTTTAAAGAAGTCATGAAAAGCACTTTCTCCTAAACGGAGAAAAAGATGTCCAGCCATGCACACAGTTCATCTGCTAATTAATAGGGATCCTCTCAGTACCTTCAAGACAGTTATTATTAAACACAGCAATTAAAAATTATGGAGAAATGCTCTTGACCACAACTGGTGAAAAAAAGATGCTAAATGGGTTGTTTTAATTTCCAACCACGCATTTGAAACTTCATTCAGGCCCTGGGTATCATAAAAAAAAATAAAATTGAAACAGATACAAAGAGCAGGCTTGTAGGACAGGGGAGGGAGGAAGAGAAGGGACGGCAAAGAAGAAAGAACCTGGCACGTGGTGGAAAGGACAGAAACTGAAAATGAAACAATACAACAAATTAGATCAAAAAGATGTGACTTAATACGAATTAATATAAAGAAATCACAGGGATGTTGGTGGGTTGTTTTAAAAATCACAAACCATATTGAATGCATCGCTGTTTAAAAGGCAACAACTTTCTTCTTAAGTCTTCAACAAAAACTTGTGTTGCTGGCAGCCAGAGAGAAGCCAAAATAGAGGTACTGGGGTCAGAGTTCACGTGTGAGTGTCTCCCAGATCTGATGGCAGGAGTTCATCCGACCTCCTCCTCCTCCTATCACGGCTCTACAGCTGGAAAACGAAAACCCTACGCAGGGAAAACGGTGATGATGCAACTTTAAAGTGCAGCAGAACGTATTTTCAGAATTGAAATTAAACGGGAGGAGAATTTCAGCAAATGTACACATCAAGGGGCTTCCTACCCAAAGCCTTTCGAGTTTTTTGAACATGAACCCCTGGCTCCAAAGTAGAGCCATAAAATTCCTCGAGCTCCTGATGGGCAATGCTAATAGGCATGCAACTTGCAATGCTTTTTAACATGTATTTTTAATTTAATCCATTAAAACCACAAAGGAATAATGTATTAAAGTGATAAGTCTGTACATTCAGTAAATAAATATCAAAGTGAGAGTCATGAAAGCTTTAGGAAAAAAAAAATACAGTCAGAAAAGAAAAAAAAAAAAGAAGAAAATTAAAGCCCTTGAAGGAATGCATCACAGAAAAAATAAATTGATCTACTAAATTAATTAAGTAAATTGATTGTAAAAATTTACTACCCTATGCAGTATAGAATAAATCTCATGGGAGGTAAGTTAGCAGAGTCAATTTGAGCTTTTCAACCATGAGAAACTTGTAAAGCACCTCATAAACCCTCTCAATAATACCATGGAAGAAAAATAAAAACTTTCTGTACATGCTGAATACCTCAAGCAATAATCTGCAGAGTACCATCCTGCACTGCTTTTTGCTACATGTTCTGAGCCTGTCCATTTTTATTAAATCCAAAATAACAAAATATATGTTTCCTCCAAAGCACATTTATTTAATTACGCTCTCAGGATATGAAAATTTTAAAATAAAAAGGATCTGCTTGTTCTCCTTCTTTCAGTTGACTTGTTGAGCCTTTTATTCATTAGATATAAATAAAATAATAACTTCAGAACTCAGCACTTTTGGGAAGCGAGCGCCTTTCTAAATTTCCCACCCCGAGCTTCTGACAGAAGAACTGCCTATGAATAATAACCAATTCCTCTTAATCAGAGAGCCATGAATCACAGAATCAGCTGTTTCTAGAGCAATCAGAAGAGATCATCTGGATAAATCCTCCAGTTTAGGGCCTGACAGCAATACCTGGGTTATCACATAGAGAAATTCATCTTATACTTACAAGAATTACCTGGAAAGGCCTTGTCAAAAGCTCCTCCCAAAGCAAAATATCTGTACCCATTATTTCTGTTGTTTAGAAAAGCTTGCCTAACCCAAATCTCCCTTATAATAAATTATGCTCCTTTATTTTCTTGTTCTATCTCCTTTCCCCACCAGCTATACAGAAGAACTGAACATCATCTACTTAATAATCTAATATGTGCTAGAAAACGTTATCATGTTCCTTTTCTAATCTTCTCAAACTAAACAAATCCCATTCCTTCATCTTTTCATCATTTGCCAGTTCTTCTGGGAGAATTTCTTGCTCCACACTGACAGTGTCTCACAGCTTTGAGGAGATTTGATCTTTTTCCAGTTAACCCAGCAACAGACACGAGGAAATAATTTCTAAATTCATAAAGAACCGGTTGTGATCATGAAAAGCACTTCAGTCAATGCTTCTAACAGATATGCTAATTAACAGAGATAACCAGTCTTAATCAAACTAATTACATTGCAGATTAAAGGTATTTGGAATTTAACACAGCTTCCCCTACGTATCTACATTACATTATGGTGACCTTAAGCAGCAACCTGCAATAAATACGTTAATATGTTTCTTTAAAGAATTCTTAACACATAATTTAACTGCAGAATGTAAAAGGCAAACAATGAATAAGACTGAATAATGGTTGTTATGATTTCTGCTCTTGTTTTAACTGTGGGGGGTTTTGCATGAGGCCACCTGACGACGTCTGAGGCACGGAATGATAAACTGATGGCCTATGGAATATTCTCTGTACCCATTTCTTCCTTCTGCACTACGTTTTGTTTGCTTTTGAATTCTCACAATAACAAATGGCATGGCAGGATCAGGGCGTCTTCAATGCCAAGAGGTTTCCATGGTATAGAAAAGTAAGAACATAAAACTGCTAAATATCTGTAGAAGCTGGAAGGAAAACAGTGCAGTAATTTTATTTTAATTGCTGCCCTCACATTGTCTCGTAAGGTCAATTTGAGATGCATTTATTTAAACTAATTAACCAACATACTTATAAACATGGTATTTGTTCTTCTTCTGCAGAGAATAAGAGCTGAGAGTGATAAGGCAAGTACAGCCTCTCTGCACTACATAAATTAATACCCACACATGGACAGGCATGGAAGAAAAACAGCAGGAGAAAGGAATGGTGGAGGAATCCTTTCTGTAGATTGCCATTACAGCAGTAAATGAGGTAAAAACACTGAACATTTCTCAGTATTCCTGACACGACCCTGGTGTCAGCAATGAAATGAGGAAAGAAAAGTTGATTTCAGATGGAAAGGAGTAATGCAGCCATTGGCATGGTCACCCTTAAGCTGATTGTTCATGTACCTAGACGAGGAGATACACCTTGTCTTCCACGAGCAAGTTCAGTATCTTCAGGCCAGAGTAGAAGTTATATTTAACACTGTGTAAATTGCTAGATTTACACTTAGATTCCCTAAAGTCCTTAGGTCTCTCTCACCCTGTTCCTTGTGAGATGTACAAAGACATGAAATGCTTGAAACCCAGGACATACCCATGTGAAGAGGTAAATTAAATGCCTGATTAAAGAAGTTAGCACGCTCACTGTTTGTTCTCATCCTCTTCTTTAATTAGCTTCTTAATTGCTCACTTGTTCGAGCAGCTTGCTAACAGAACACATCTACACCAGCTGCTGCAGGAGCTGTTACTTGTATGGATACACACAGACCCTTGGATTTAGACTTGTTGACCTGTTTGAGATTGATTTCCCCTCGAGATGTGAATCCCTTGCCCAAATCCAGGCACCTGGTGCCAGGAGAGGTGGTTGGGATGATGATATTGGTGGGGCACACACGGCACGAGGCACAGGGCAGAGCTGAGTCCTGCTGGAGCTGCAGCTGGGGAATGTGGGACAGTGGGGATTGTCTAAAACAGCACCAGACCACGACCGAGCCCCTGTCAGCATCCACAGCAAGCAGAGAAGCTGGAAGTCAATGGCAACAGACACAAAGTGGGGAAGAGCTGATGTCTGCTTGGATGATGCTCGTGTAGGAGTCACACAGGTTCACCCAGGCTCTCAGCCACCAGTGCAGCAAGTCCGGGTGTAACAATGCACAGAAATGATTCCACTAAGAGCAGGGAATGACCTTAGACTGTCATAATTGTTAATTTGTATTCATTAATTCAGTTTTTCCTGTAAATACATTCTGGATATGCTTGTTGGGTCCTTACAACAAGTAGCAGGATTAATCTAACACCTATTTCCATGTAAACACTCTTTTAACAGCCAGGTGAAGTTTTGAAGTCTGTCTCAAAGCATCAGTTGAATGTTTCTGCTAGCTCAGAGGATGTTTTTATTCTGTCCTTTCACTTGCTTAGAAAGGCCTCTGGCTTGAACATCCCTGTGAGCCAAGTAATCTGTTCAGAGCTACTTTCTAACAAAAGTAAGAATTTACTGGCATTTCTTCTTGCTGATCTTGATATGGTATCAAAATGAGAACTGAGTTTCTAAGAGAATGCTGGAACACACACAAATAACCCAGAGTTAAAACACAGCTGAACAGCCACAGGCAACAGTAAGAAGGTGCAAAATATCACATGGTAGAGACACTGCTGGAATCAGGAATTTCCTAAATCACACCAACCTACTGAGAGCGAACATAACCCTCAATCCTAAGTGCCCCTGGCCCTGTTATGTGTTTGGTCAGTGCAGTCAGGGCTTGCTCTCTTCTGTTTAATGGGAATCTGGGCAGGACACTGAAGCTGTCCTGATCTGTCTTCCTCTAAGGAATCGTGTTTGCCTGGAAAAATTACTCCAAAAGTCAGATGTAAACTTCAGTGTAACAAATAGGGACATTCCTGTTTTAAGAGATAACAATTACTCTGGCCACCTGTCCTGTCTGCATTCCAGTCCTGTGTATCGGAGGATCAGGAAGAGTAAAGAGGAGATTTCCTTGGACACTTTGTTTGACTAAACACCAATCCACCCCTTCAGTAAATTTAGCTCTTGCTGATTCTGTTATTGATGACTGCACGTAACTACTATAATGCACTAATGACCACCATGTGCTAACTAATATATTAACTGCTGTAATATGTTGACCTTTTGGTTGATACAAGTTCCATGTGCAGGAAATAATTTTCCATTTTCTGACATAATTTCTGATGACCTGCTCTGTTACCCGTAGTAAACTACAGTTACTCTGTGGACACTGTTTTTACTCTATTAACCTGATTAATAAAGGGTTCAACGTGAAAAACTCCTAAACTCCTCAGCTTCCAGACCAAGTTAAAAGCATTCATTAGCTTGTAGGAGTAGCCAACAATGAACTGCCACTAGATAAAGGTTTGTAAGTGTTCTAAAATTGCTTTGAGCTAGGAAGTATTAACCTTAAAACTGGACTGGAACTGAAGTACAAAAACAACAAAAGCAGGAAAAACCAAAATGCTCCTACAAGATGCAATAGCTTGCAAAGGAAGCTGCTGATAAACATGGCCTCATCAACAGCCTCATCAAATGCCACTCTACTGAAAAACTAAATTTGATTTTTTTTCCCTTATTCTGAATGACAATGAGTTTGTGATGAAAAAATTACCATTCTTTCCCATAGGTTATGAATGTCATCGAAGGAACACTAATGCCAAAAATCTGCTTTAATTACTGCATCTGATCGTGGTTAATTTAACCAATTTTAAAAGTAAAAAAAAAAATCATGAAGTGTGTTTTTTCACAGCAACAAAAGCACTCGAGTTCTAGTCCAAGCTTACCAGCAGTATCTTCTGAGGAATATCTGTAGTGAATCACTCCAAGACAAGTGGCATTTTACACACTCCTGGCACAACATTAATGTCAGTGTCTGCCCAGCTGCACTTCTTGCTCTGTGAGCTGGTGATGCCCAACATGAACAGGGACTAAAGGCAGAAAAGAACAACTGGTATCATTTACCACCGTGGTTTTGGGGTACTGTTCAATGGGAGCTGCACTCTGAACCGGCCTCTTCTGCTCATGTTGGACAGCACCTCACTCGTGAATAGTTCTCAGGGACTTCAGGGTCCCTGCAGCCCTACACCACATCAGCCATTTTCCTGTTAGCTGTCACTGCAACTTGAGAATAATCATCCAGTGCGGGTTACCAGCACTCCTGATTCACACATATCCTCATTCTCCTTAAAATCCACATCTGGGCTCACTCTTTAACCTGCCTGCAACTCTTCCAGCCCACCCCTCCTCCCTCTGAGTCTCTATAATACATACTTAGAAAAATTTCTGAGTACTGATATTTTATCTTCACAACCTTTTATTTACATCAGCTAAAGACACAGTGTTCAAGTGATATTTATATTCTTGTGATTTCTATCATCTCATTGTAGCAGATGACAAGTTGACTGCAAGATGTGAAATTCATCTGCATAAAACCCTTTGTGAAGATGCACAGGAAGGTGAATCTCAGTTACAAAGTAAATTAAAACACACTGCATTTGAGCACAATGAATGAACATGTCAGAACACGCAGAGGAGAAAGCAGATCTGTCATCATGACAACCGCAAGCTTCAGAGGTGCTGCTTTTCATTTCACCATCAGAAAATTAATATCACAGAGCCACAGAAACATTTAGGTTGGAAAAGCCCTCTGAGATCATCAAGTCCAACCCATTAACCCAGCACTGGCAAGGCCAGCACTGAACCCCGTTCCCACGTGCCACACCTGCGTGTCTTAAATCCCTCCAGGGAGGGGGACTCCACTGCCTGTTCCGACACCTGGCAACCTTTTGGTGAAGGAATTGTTCCTAATGTCCAACTTAAACCTTCCCTGGTGCAACCTGAGACCATTTCCTCTCATCCTGTCCCTGTTCCCTGGGAGCAGATCCCGATCCCTGCTGGCTGCCCCCTCCTCTCAGGGGGCAGAGCTGGAAGGTTCTGCTCTCTTGTGCAGAGCCAGAGGGTTCCCCCTGAGCCTCCTTTTCTCCAGGCTGAGCCCTCCCAGCTCCCTCAGCCTCTCCTGGTGCTCCAGACTCTTCCTCAGCCCCATTCCCTTCTCTGGACACGCTCCAGCCCCTCAGTGTCCTTCCTGGAGTGAGGGGTGCTGACCATTCCCACCCCTCGTGTCTGTGCTGGCCGTGGATCTCTATCCCCACCTGCCCGGAGCCAGGAGACCCAAGGAGCTCCTTAGCACAGCCTTCCTCAAACTCTGCTGCCTCCAGGCTCATCTCCAGGGAGCCTGGTTTTATCCCTTTCCCACTCCAAATCTAGTGTACTACGAAGGAAGAAATTCTCCAAATAGGATGTGTTTTGAGGAGCAAGGAGATTGTGCCAAGCTGACCTCTAAAATTACAGAAATTGGCTGCTTTCATTTCAATTATGGCTCATGTTCACCCTGTAGCACCCTGTGAAATCATTTACGTGTTGGCCTGTTTCAGGACTCAGTGTATTTGACCTCATTAAAGAGGGATTCTGTTTTCCAAACATATGAAATAGCATTCATAAACATACCCCTTAGAAAACCAGAAGCAACCTGTTTAGCTGGGAATGGTCTTTTAGAAATGCTGATCCAGCTACCAATATTTTTCTCATCTTTATTGATACACTTATTATTTCTAAATAACTTCATCCATCTATGATGCTGAGTTTTGTAATTGCTAGTGGCTGTAACTCCCCAACATTAATCTTTCTCAAATTATGTGGAGTTGCTGTGTTTATTTTAAACCATCTCTGGTTAAGCAGATCTCAAAAATATCATTTCATGCATTGCCGTATTTGCATTGTCACCCTGATCCTTCCATGTTTACAGTTCCAGTTTCAATGGGACAGCTCACAAATCTCTCAGCATACAGACAGATGTTCAGAAGTGTCAAATTACTGCAGCTTAGAGAGTCTCCACGAGTCACCTGAGCCACGACAGCTGACTCTGTGTATCCTCTTAATCTGCTCGATTTACCAAGCAAATCATATAAACTGATTTATCTTCAAGGTTGTCACCAAAGGCTTATAATTATGTATGACAAAAATAATTTAAGCTACACATTATAGTTTGCAACTGGAGTGAGGAAACTAAATCTCACATCGTTACTAAATCTCACAAGAACCTTTAGTTTCTCTTTTAGATTTCTAACAAGGACCATCCTCCTCACGCAGTTGTGGCTTTGTTCTCCCCCTAGGAGGGAAGTGTGGTTGCAGTTTTGGATTCAGAATTGCAAATACTAAAATGAAAGTTTTCCAATTAACTTCTCCAAAGCCAGAAAGCATTGAACCAGAAGCGCTGCTGGTTCTGGGATGGGGGCAAAGCAAGGAGCGGAGCACTGGGCACTGCTGACCCTGCTTGGGAGCCAGTAAGAGATGAAAGTCAACACAGGTCATGGAACAGGACATCCCAAAGGATGCAAAGAAGCCACTGGAAGTCCAACAGCCCTTGATTATGTCAGAGTGTTGAACCATCTGCAGTGTGAAGCGAGGTTAAGCCACAGCTCTTGAGGAGAGTTTCTCGAGCTCAGCCCTGCACCTCTGGCTGTACAAATTCTCTCGAGCCCTTCCTCAGCTGCACCCTCCTGAGAGGCCTTTGTGCCTGGCCCACAGGGAGCTCCGGGATCAGCCAGAAGCTGAATGGCAGGAGAAGGGAAGAGAAGCTTCAGGAAAGAGAGAGACTGGGTTTTGCCTTTTTGCTTTAACACAAAGCTCACGTTCTGGAGACCAAGTTGATAAATACAGCACAGAGCCCACAGCTGCTCGCCCGCTTGGACCAGCTCAGTGCACACTTTGAAGGACACAAACCCATGGATGAAAAGCACTTCTGGGGGAACTGGGGTGTCTGACAGGAGGGCTGGAACATCACTACTCAGGTGGCAGGATGATGACAAGTCTTGCAAAGATACTCTTCCTCTTTTGACTTAGCTGGGGGGGAAAAAAAGCAGCTCAGGAAACCAAAAAATCTGTAGAAAGGTCTGTGGCAAACCCAAAAGAGACCAAGGAACTCCCAGGTGAGCTGGGCCTTGCCACTGCTCCTGGGCTGGTTACTGCAAATATGATCTAATGCATGGAAAGGCCTCCTGAAAGAAAGGCCAATTTATGGATCGTGGCTTCAAAATGGGCAGGGGAAGATGCACTGAAGAAATGATGGATAGAAAGATGAAGAGAAAAGATGTGGAAGGTAAAGGAAAACTGAGACCTGTAAGAATCAATAAGGAAGTAATAAGTATTTGTATAATAAGGTTGGAAAAAAGGTGGAGATTAATAAAAAAATAATTACCAGCATTGGAAATTAATCTTAGTATTTTTTGCTGCACTTTTCAATATTTTCCACTTCTTTAAGTCTTCGTAGCACCTCATCTTTCATTCTAATTCTGGGCTTTTCTCCTTAAAAGCCAATGAAGCCTTGCAAACAGGTTTTCATCTTTTTAACTGGATGAGAAATATATCTCTGATGTCTCCTAAGTGGTTGCTTACTTTCAGTTCTTTATTCCTGTGACACTCTCCTTCAAGGACTTTTCTGTATTAGAAGACACTGAATGACAATTAATTTAGTGCACTTATCACATTTGTACTGGCTAGATACTCTCCAGATTCTTGAGCAGGGATAATTCTGCTCTCAACGAAGGCTGATCCAGTATTTTTGGTGCAACAGTAAGAACATGTTATTTAATAAGTGAAAATTCTTCCCAGGAGATTAAAATGAAAACCATGAAGAATTGGTTGAGATGGCAAATGGCTACAAAATTTTATTTGAAGTTCTGTTTTCCCTCAGCAGTATAATTCTGTGTGACAATTTGAGCATGAATCTTGACTATAATGCAAACACTTACAATGATTAAAGTATTTAGATGAAAAGTCTTCCTAATTTAACAGACATTTTTGACACGAAGAGAAGGCGTAGAAACCTACAGTTGGTGTTTAAGGGGAAAAAATGTGACTATATCTCAGAATCTTCATTTCCTGGTCACTGCACTGCTGAACTGTTCACATTTTCAGTGGCTATTTGGACAAATCAAAGCCAAATTTTATGTCACAGTTCTAAATAGTGACCTTATACTTTCTGCCCCTGTAAAACAACGTCTAATGCCGTTTGCTGTGTTCCCTGGTTAGTGATGCTGATTGTACATTAGATCTGTGCTCAGGAACAAACAGCAGTCAGATAAAATCAATGCAGAAACAAGATTCCTGCTTAAACGAAAAGCATCTCAACCCTGCTTTGCCATGCAAACAATCACTGAGCGGGACTTTTTCTCAATTTCTGCTTATGATGCAAGACAAAATGGGAAAATCAATGCCCTTCAACAGAGGGAGCATCAGTGTCTCTCTGCAAGCACAGCCAACGACCCATTCCTGTTCCTTATCACAGCCACGGCGCTCTCGTAGAGCTTAAAAAGCACATTCCCAGGAATGTCAGTCAGCAGAGGAAACCTCTTTAGTGATCCTTCACCAGGAAAGGGGTTATAAAGCTTTCCACAAACGGTTCTTATGTTCTGCTCACAGACCGGGCAAAATCTCCCGGGATAGTGATTGGTTTATTCCACCAGAAAGCAGAAAGTGAGAAGTATATAAATATAAAATCCCCTGATAACACCAAAATTCACTGGAAATGCTACTTTTTGAAACAAATGCTGTTATTTTTTGAGTTTGGTCATACAATTAATCCTTATTTCTAATAAAAGAATAATTTTACCCAGCTCAATTGAAGTGACTCACAAAATATTAGAGATTTGGAGACGGGCAGAAGTAAAGTCGTTCAAGGTATTTAATTCTGAACAAATTTGTCCAAAAAATCTTGCACTGGGGCTTAACAGAAGCTACACAATGTACACATTTGCCTCTGCTGGTAATTATATCCTGCTGTACATCTTCCTGATCTTGACTACATTTGTAAATGAATGGTGTAAGCCAACCCATTTATCTCTGAAGTCATTAACTACTTAAGACTGTTCAGAAAGCTACTGAGAGAGCGCTGCTAAAATTAAAAATAGAATGATTTCATGTAATTTTCAACATCAGTATAATGCATAAAAACACTGAATGAAGGGTTAATTTGTTCTAGGAAAAAAAGCCAAATAAGAGATGACACTTGGGCTATGAGACCATCTTCAGGCTGTGGAAAAAAACTGGAATATATTTTCTCATAGCCCTAAGAAGAGCTTACAGCTGAAATGTCTTCTCTAATCTTATTGTTTATTTATAATCTGCATTTATTATCCTCTTTGCTTTTATTTTGCAGCTAACATCCTCCTGCAGGACCCTATTTGTCTCCAGATGTTGATCAGTATACATTCTTTTTGCTAAATGTCTTCTGGATCTAAAGCCTTTTTCATACTGGGATTTGGTAATCAAACCCTTTTCTATCTTCACTGCTCGGGTGAAGCCTCCTCCTGCAGGAACAAGAACTGGCACTCACTGGAGTTGCACGTCATGTGAGCACATGCTATGGAATTTTTCTGTATGAGATTTTTGCAAATATGCTTCATTGTAACATTCTGGCTGGGAAGAAAAAACGGAAAAATTAAGAGTTCATTCCGCTTCCTTCCTTAGTGTGGTGTCAGTGCACTCTAAGGCAGACTCCATTTGATGTTTTATGAAACTGGATTTTGACTGCTGTAATTTCAGACACTTAATTACAGTTACAAGCTCTGTTTTTAGAGAAGCTGTAATTCAGTCACACTGTCCAAAGGGCTTCCTCCTGAAGAAAGCAGTAAATATAATATTGCCCAGAATTCTTTACCTAATAATGTCTTAGATGTCTTTGCTATTTAGCTTAGAAAATAATCATCAGGCATGGAAGTACTCCCAGAATCCCAGAATGGTTTGAGGTGGAAAAGACTTTTAGGGATTGTCCAGTCCCACCCCTGCCATGGGCAGGGACACCTTCCACTATCCCAGGCTGCTCCAAGCCCCGTCCAGCCTGGCCTTGGACACCTCCAGGGATCCAGGGGCAGCCACAGCTTCTCTGGACACCCTGTGCCAGGGCCTCCCCACCCTCACAGGGAACAATTTCTTCCCAATATCCCATCTATCCCTGCCCTCTGGCAGTGGGAAGCCATTCCTCTTGTCCTGTCTCTCCATCCCCTTGTCCAAAGTCCCTCTCCAGCTCTCTGGGAGCCCCTTTAGGACCTGGAAGGGGCTCTGAGGTCTCCCTGGAACTTCTCTTCTCCAGGCTGGTCACTCCCTGCCCTTGGAGCATCTCTGTGGCCTCCTCTGGACTCTCTCCAGCAGCTCCATGTCCTTCCTGTGCTGGGACCCCAGAGCTGGAGGCAGCTCTGCAGGTCTCACCTGAGCAGAGCAGAGGGGCAGAATCGCCCCCTCCACCTGCTGGGCAGCCTGGTTTTGGTGCAGTTTTACAAGTATTCAACAAATTCCTCCTAAGAAAAATGCCATTTGTTTAGTTCTACATTTTCATCTGCCCTTCCCTGACTGAGGAAGGAGGTTTCAAGGGCTGACCTTCAAATCACCCGGGGAACTGCTAAAGTTTGAAATCTCTTCAAGAGATGAAGAAGTGGATGAGCTGTGTTTTAACCCAGGAAAACATCCCATGCCAAGCATGGCTGCTCAGTGCCTCTTCTGGTGGTCCATGAGTTCTTGCTGTGGATTGATGCACAGCTAATCCCCCTCCCGAGGAAAGTGTCTTCACAACACATCAAACCTTAATCAGCTCACGGCAGTGATCAGGGGGCAGACTGGGAAAATGCTGCAGCCCGTGTACAGTGGAGTAAAAGAGCTCAGGACATTTCTGCCACTTTTATTAGCAAAGGCTCAGAATTTTTGTCAACTCAGTAAATTTGCTTAGAGATTTCAAGGCATTTCTGTGTCAGCAAAAGCCACGATGTGTAAGCAGTTCTATCAGTAACATCTGTAGAGGGGTGGGCGAATCCTAACCCTCAGAAAAGGCTGGGTTTCAGTGATGAAGGGACAATTTATTCCAGGTATAAAATATCCAGGTATAAGCATTCCCACATCACTAAGGCCCAGCTCTATCTGTTAGGAGACACCATCAGTGTCACACCCAGGGAACGTTTTCTATCTTAGTCCTTTGGGGAACAGCCCAGAACAAAGATGCAAGAAATAAGAGAAACAAGAGAAGCATCGATTGCCCTCTTTCTGAATCAAGTTTACAGAGTCTAATGATTACCCTGGAGGTTCCTATGAAGAGTTTTTACTTTCTATTTTTTGCCCTCCAGAATTCCTGGACTCAAACACTCTACCAGAGAAAGTGCCATCTCTTTAACATTAAATTGCTGGCCAAGTTTGGGTTTCTTTCCTGCTTTGTCAGTGCCCAAGGTACAGAGAATCCGTTTGTTTTTTTGCAATAATCCTCATGTGATCTGTTCTAAAGAAATCAAATTTATGATTACATAAAGCTGCATCATAATTTTAGTGATATTTAATGACAGAATAAAAAAAAAAAACAGGGTAAACTTATGGAGACTGACAACATCAGCAGGTTCAAAGGAGGATTAGACAAACTCATGGACAGCAGGGCTATACTCAGATACTAAAAGAACTGGGCAGGAATTAACCCTCCAGCATTCCTAATCCAAAAATTCTGGATGCTGGAGGAGAGCAAGGGACAACAAGGGCCTCCTCTCCCCGAGGAACATCTCATTTTCCTGGTGGCAGGACAGAATGTTTGGCTCAATGGACCATTAGTCTGAGCCAATAGGGCATTTCTTTTGTTCTCGTGGAAAACCTCATTTATCCCTTCTAAAAGCCAATTAGACACCATAAAAGATGGATAATTATTATCAAGTTAGGACAATCTGTAAATGGAGATTCCAAGTTAGTAGCAGTCAGAGAAATGTAACTCGTGTTAATTGAATACTAATTATAGGTGCAATTATTCTGGATTACGCTGAGCAGTGAGACAGTGAGGTAAAGCTGGTGTTCAGTGGCAGTCCCTCATCTGAAAATTCAAAGTTAAATGACTGGGTTTCCCCTGTATCATTTTAACACATATTTTTCTTCAGTTTTTCCTGTTGCATGATCCAAGTTCATGTACAAAACTCCTCTCCCATAATCTGTATTTCAAGGGCAATTATAGCAAATGTGCAGGGGTGGAGAAATGCTCCCTTTTTGCCTTGTAGGGTTCCAATGCAGGAAACACAACTGATGTGGGAAATTCCTGAGGCATATGGGCAAATGGGATTTCCATCATCCTACTTCAGGTAGTATTTTAGAGAATTATCTGAAATACCTCCTGAAGTTCCCAACTCATCACTCAGAAAGGGTCAAAATGCTGTAATTTCTGGGGTTGTGCAAACAGCATCTTCAAGAGCCAGAAGTGCAGAGCACTACAAGCCTTAGAATAGAAACTCAGATCCTGGAGCTGCAGGGCAACATAATTTGAATTCCATTATATGAATCTAAGCCAGCAAATTTCTGAAAATCATCTACAAAAGGTAAAATGGCGATTTATGCAGCAAATGATGAAATCTTACAATCCACGTATTGCTAGTGAGAGAGAAAAAGGGAAAGAAAGGCAGAAACAGTGAAGGAAGGAAAAAAGGATAGATTCGGTATTATAAAATTCTTTGTATTTCTACTGTTCATGACTTTTATTTTTCTGATTCTGTATCATTTCATTGAAGTCGCTTTAGAGGACAGGGTTGTCTTAACTAAATTTCTATGCCTGACAATCCAAATGGGATTTCACGAGAGAAAATATTATCCTTTGCACATCTTATTGCTAATTTCTTCCTTAAGTTTAAATGGAAAAACATTGGGTCAATCTATAACACAGCTACCTTGGAATTAATGTTGCATTTGCCAATTTAGCAACTTTTTCACAGGTTTCATTGATCTGTCTTTGTGTCACCTCAAAAAAAGAGAAAAGATGTACAGGTTTCATTAAAAAAAAAATTCCTTAGATCACAGAATGTGACGTTATCACAGCAGAAAAGAAAATAGTTTCCTATGTCTTGAATGCTACAGAGGAGGCCAGAGAATGCAAACAAGAAATAGATCCTTCAGAAAGGTTTTAAAGCCAAACATTTCAGACAAGATTTTTAAACAGTTGCTTCCTCTTTTCAGTTTCAGTAAAGCAATGGTAGAAATAACGAATCCAGTAACACAGTTTCAAGAGTCACGTTGTGTGACTGGTCAGAGGAAAAGCTCCCTAAGCAGCCAAAAGTGAACGTGGGTATCGTTTTCTGTCCTGGCACCCATCAGCTTAGGGCTGGACCAAGAGAGACTTAGGGGGAGGTAATTGACCTGGTACAGCCCTGGGCCAGCAGAAAAACCTCACAGTGACAGCAACACGTGCTCTGTGCCCAACAGCAGCTGTTCCAGCGGTGCCAACATCAGGCAAGAGAGTCAGGAGAGGAGAGAAAAATTACCCCAGACTTCCCATTGTTTCCAAAGTCTATCTCACAGCTGAATCTGCATACACAAAACCAGAGCTCCAGCAGAAACAGATCAGTAAATGGCACTCTAAGGAATTAAATTAGGATGAATTTACCAGTTTTTGCTGCTGCAGTGCCAACAGAGCCATTCAGCTCCTCTGCCCAGGAGTGATGGCCCCTAATGAGATTCCCATTCCAGTCATTTTTTTTGTTTCTTTGAGGACTGGGATTCCAGCAGCCACATGAGCCTTTGAGTTTTACCAGGCTCTGAAAGATTTGTTAAAAACCAACCTTTCCAGGTGAGAACCCATCAGCTGGGTCCTTCAACACGATTGGAATCAATTAGCAGGTAAAACTTCTATTTATTCCACACGATCATGTGGGTTCTCCTTATCCATCCATCTAACTCCAAAGTACTTTTTCTAAATACAGAACCCTTATGTCTATTCCAAATAATACCTAACAATAGGTCCACACCTGATTTAGTCCAAATTTGCTACAATGTAAAGCTTTTGCACTCCCCAACACTTTGCAATGGAGCCAGCTATTAGCTAAGCCTGAAATTTCTCCATCAGAGCCACCAGCTGGCAATTTGTAGAGAGGAAACCTCTTTCCAGGCAATTCCATGGCACGTCAGTGACGGCTGCAGCAGCCTGAGATTCTCAGACCATTTCTATGGAACAGCTGAAGCACAGCAAAGTAGGTCAAGCATCATCCACCGGCCCCAAGGTTCGTCAGGAGGATCCCCAGGTGAGAACTCAAACACGAGATCAAAGCCACACCTCAGACTGACACACTCGAGGATCCCTGTCGGATGTGCTTCCTCACAAAAAACTCCTGTCAGGTTCCACAGGAGCTCAGAGCCTGCACAAATGGAGCAGCAGCACTTCCTTGTTGCTGTACTTCACAGCTCCTTGAAACGCTGTTATTCCCTCCGAAGACGGTAATTGAAAGTTATAAGTTACAAAAACTGATTTATTCTTGCTGAAGGACTATTTAAAATGATCTGAACTAACTGAAATTTAAAGTTTAAGAACCACATCAATAGTTCTACCCTCAACATTTATTTAAAAGAGTTTTCGAATGGAACAATATGATATAATTTAGAAAGGAATTCAACAGTTGTTTTTACTCCCTCCGAGAGCAGTTATTGCCTGTCAGATAATTAAGTGACTCTGCCAGTGACAGAATACACAAAGCAGCAGGGAGCACAGGAAAATGCTGAAGCTTCTTGCAGTCCATGAGCTTTCAGCGAGAACAACCAGTCTAACATATTAGAGAGAGAGAGAGAATTAAAAGACATGATCAGAAAAACAAGAAATCACCATGGAAACGCTCGATCAGTGTATTTCATTCTAGGTGTGATCAATTCCGATGACTCTCAGCAAATTTTATGACACGTTACAAAACATGCTGTAACACTCTATCTCACATAAACATTTAGTTAAAATCGATGAGTCAACTAAAAATAATAATATACCTTGAGTAGCTACACTGAATGAACAAAAGGTGTTCATGGAGCTTCATTCCTCACTGAAGACTCACATCAAGCATCCAGCCACTCTATTCAAGCCAAACTAATGTGTATGTGCAACTCTAGACACCTCTGAAATTTTTTTTCTTCAATTATGAGACACTCCATGAAAAATAAAAGGAAATAGCAGGTTCTGCTTCATCTCTAGACAGGAATGAAGTGAATAGGAAGTCTTGGATTGCTGAATTTTGCTTCTGAAACAAACATCATAATTTTAAATATCCAGATTCCTCAAAACACACAGGATGTTTAACACTGCAAGTGCGAACCCCTGGGAGATACAAAACTGGCTTTAGCACGTGGGTTTTGGACACAGTCAGGTGGGATTCCCAGAACAGCCAGTCCTTAAACTGAGCTGAGCAGCCCTGTGACCACAGGCTGGGACAGGCCAGGGAATGGCCGTGTCCAGGGGCATTTCCAGGGGCTGTGGAGGAGACAGGCACAGGGGAGCGCCAGCTCTGGGTTTTCCTCGTGGTCTCCTGCTTCAGGGGAACTTGGAGAGAGGGTATTTCTTCTATGGTGATTTCTCCACGGCATTATTTACCTCTGTATTCTGTAAATAAATTTACTGATTTTTTTAAAATCTGTTATTGAAAATTCTGAAGAAATTTTGTGAAAAAACACCTTCAGAAACTTAGGCCACACCAGCAGAAGGTAGAATTGAAACCCCAGCACAGAAGTTATTGTGTGAGCAAAGCTGAGAACACACCAAGTGCTTCTCAGGAGCGGAGCAGATCCCCACACTCCTGCCAGGGGACAGAAGCAGTCACAGAAAGCTGAACCCCGACAGGACCTAACGTGGCACCACAGGCACTGGCACTCCCTGCATGTGGCCATGTCCTGCTGCTGAGGTATCTGGGAACCAGGATATTTTCTGAAGGAACATATGGTTTCTGACAGAAGTGGAGGTGTTTTCTCAGAGGTGAGCTGCTGTTGTAGCACCTGGGATGAATTCCTCTCCTCAGAACACAGAATTAAGCAGCAAATTTGGGTCCTGTGACTCTGCTTGCTCCAATGTTTCACATATTGAGAACATTTTTCTGGAAGATTCCAATTACCATGAAATTCTTCTCGGGGATTTTTTTGTGCCGCTGATTAAAGTTAATCACGAGAAGAAAACGATGGCTACTAATTGTTGAAATTGTAAGGGAATATATTGAGATGATTATCGACTTAATGAAGCTGGCATTGAAATACATTTTCCTGATCTGCTTACTCTGTGTACTGTCTCCTAACTGGATAATACACTGTGATTTACTCAGCCTCAGTAAATAACAGACTGATCTCTCTTGTTTGCAAATGACAGCAAACACAGTTCCAGGAAAAATCATAAAACAAACAAGCACAACATGCAATGCAAGTATCAACCATTTCGGGCTCCGTGAAAATAAGCTTCAGAGAGAAATGCATGTTTCAACATACTTAAACTTGGTGCCAATTTGTAATTGCAAATCTCATTCTGAGCTATTTTACTAATTAAAAATAATATGGGCTGAAAATCTTATATTCATGTCTTTTTTTTTTCTAGTGCAAATCCACACAGACTGAGTAACAAATTATGTGATGTGCATCTTTTGAGGAGGAAAAACTGAAATGATCAGTGAAAGCAGTGCAGCCCTTCCCCTAATTTCAGTCAAGGTTATTATCCCTGAGCAAGTTTCTGAAAGCATTTTTTTATTATTTGCTTTTCTTTACTCTGAGCATTGAGAATAACCTTTTTTTCACTGAGGGAACACTGGTTGGGTTTGGTTTCCTCCCCCCAATCTACCACAACTATTCAAAATTCTGTTTGTGAACATCCACTCTTCTACTACATGAATATATTCCAGCTTCACTTCTCATCTTCCCAATACAAAACCTGCTTTCCAGGAAATTTTGCAGGATACATCTCAAACCACTTCTGATCCTTTCATGGACAGAAGATCACCCTTGCAAGAAAAAGCAGCTCTGGTTCTGTACTGTGAGGAGGAAGGGTGAATCCAAAGCATTTCAAAGTGCCTCCCAGAGTTCATCAGGCAGCTGTGATCTCATGATCCAACTAACCAGGATTAGTTGTTCTTTAAACAAGCTAAATGTAGCAGATATTGCTCTTGTGGGACAAATGACCTGTCAGTAACAAACACAGACGATGTAAAAAATTAATGTTGTTCTTAATTTCCACAGCGTATACAGAAGAAATTAACTCTTGAGTTCCACAGATGATCAGTCTGTAGCAATTCTTGGTGTAAATTTAAAATGAATGATGCTCTAAATGCTGAACACATATTAACTAATTAATCTCACAAAACGTGAAATAGATTTGTAGGCATTAGCATATGCCCTGAAGCATGAGATTTCATTACCTTTGCCATTATTTCAGCTTTCAGGAAGAGAAGAGTGCGCAGTAACACGGAATGATCCAAAGGAAAAAGAGGTGGTTACCTGCACCCAGAGCATTTGGTTTGAAAATCTTCCAGGAGCTGCAATACTCCAAAGCTTGAGTGCAAACACACAAATGAACATTTATGTAAATCCACCAAACACATCACTGGTACAACTCACGGTAAAAAAACCCCAAACAAACCCAAACTCAAACCCCAGACAATTCCCTTTTGTCGTTCATGATGCAGACCCTGGGCTCGATTTGGAAAAAAATAAAATGAGCCATTTACAGCCCGAAATGGCTCAGGACAATTCTGATGTAAATCAGAGGGCAGCCAGATCTTCTGTGATCCTCTGCAATGGTTAAAAGGTTGAAGTACAAAGAGCTTCTTAAGTGTGACTTTATTAAAGGAGTAGGAACTGTTGGAAAAGAAAGCGAATGTCAAAGGGAGAGGGTGCACCTTCAAAGCTCCCTCAATGAACTCAAAAATGTAAATTTAAAAACCTTATTAAAATACTAGATTTTATATTAGCATTTATAAAGCACGAGCTCAGAGTTCTTTTCATAATTCTGGTAAATCCCTTTTGCAATTTAATAAAAAAAGCGATTCAACATTTGCATCTGAGGAACGACCCAATGGATTTTTTTTTTAATAAGATCTGCGGGTGTGTAAAAACTGCAACCCTATGGAAAGAATTTTGATGTTATACAAAGGGAGGTTTTATTACTATGTTATTTCAGGGGTGTAAATGAAGCACTAGGAAATTTAAAAGTTTGAATTCGTAGGAAACCACCTGGCAGCTGGCTGGGTAGCTTGGATCTGTGGCTGTGCTGTTGGACTGTTTCACATGGTGCAGATGCTCTTTGCACTCACGAGTTACAGAAAAGCCAAAGTGCACCAATAGAATGTGTTGTCTTTGCTCTTGGTGCAGAGAAATCCATCTGTGCCATCTCAAACAAACCTATCAAACGAGCGAAAATGTGCTGCATCTGATGAAAAGGAGTATTTCACTACAGAAACGATTAAAATTCACACCTCCCAGTCACAGGATGTGTTAGAGCAGATTCAGGGAATATCCCATGGCGTGCAGCAGGTTCCAGAGGCACCGGCAGCGCTCAGACACCCCACAATTCACTGACAGAGACCTCCCAGCAAGGAAAAGAGAACTCTCAAAGCCAATCCGCAATCAGGACTTTTCCTACTGATGAAATAAGTTTGCTTAAATAAATCAAAAATCCAGGTGTGATGTCCAGGTTCTTTATCCATCCAGCATCACCTTAAAGGTTTCAAGAGAAAAAGCAAAGTGTATTTTGCACACACAGTTTTCTACTTTATGCTTGGTATTTTTTTCCACTCAGGAATGGTTTCGTGAATAAAAGTGGCTTCCCAAAGAGACAAGAGGATGACAACAGGAATTGTACCTTTATGAATCTTGATTAGTGAACTTCCAGCACCATAAAGTCTTTTCTGCAGTGAAATTAGCACTGACAGCTATGGATTAGAAGCTATCAGGCATTCTAATATTAAAGCAACGCTTCTCTTTATTTCTCCGAAACAAGAAGGTTTTGCCAACTCCCTGTTTTTATTAAATTATGAGTGGCATATTAGTTTATTTCTTGTGTTGGAATATTTAAATCATCATCATACAATACAAATCTATTTACAGGATTTTTTCAAGGTATTTTAACTGCTTCTTCTAAATTAAAAATTCTTAAAAATAAATTAATTTACTCTCCAAACAATGCTGTTAAAACCAGAGCTGGGTGGAGTCAGTACCAGATCCAGATCTCAGCAAAGTGGCTGCACAATATTCTCTGCTCTCACCCTCTTGCTGTGCACCCTCAGCCATTTCTCACCAGGCATTCATCATCCACCTTGTGCAGCAGGTTTTTAACTACACGTGAGTGCAGAAAGATCCATCTGTATGAAAATATAGCTGGAATTGTTCACAGTTATGCTAAAGGCGAATAAATTATTGATAAACACTCTGACACAAAGACGTGAGGGCAGGTATTTCGTTTGGAAAGTGGTTTTTTTGCTAAACGCTGCACCAGTGATGACGTGATCTGAGATCAGCCCTGTGAAAGCACAGAAAAAAGCAAGAACTGAGAATTTTCAAGGCACTTCCACTCAACTTCCTCCCAGGTTAAATATGGGACAGAAGGAGTTTGTGATGAGGGACAGTCAAAGATACAAAGACTCACTGGACTTGCAGCAGAATTAGGAATTCTTTTATTGAGGGGTCACCCAACAAATCAGGGAACTGGGTCACTTCACTAAAGAACAGTCAATTTATGTGAACTTAACCAAGATCCAGTGCTGTAGTAGCTGACAAACAGAGATAGGCAGTGGTTTCACCAGATTCTGCAGCAGTTTATGAGATGCCTCACATGAGTGGAAACTCCTTAGAGATCATTTTGGAGTCAGAGAAAATCAGCATTTCTCCCCTTGGACCTCAGCACTAAATGGAGCCTCAAACAGCCCCTCTCTCCCCCTGTTTTGCAAGACAAATCATCTTCAATTTCATTCCAGCACATTCGTTACTAAATATGATCTATTTTGTCCCAAAATGCTTCCTTGTGTCAGATTCCCCCTGTGATGGCAAAACCGGCATTAAAAGATGGGAGAGGATTGTTTGTTTCATATAAGGTCTGGTAGGAGAAAAGCTTTTCAAGATTTGAGATTTGTCTTCAATGGCTGCCTCACTTCCGAACCAAAATAATGTCAAACTCCAAAATAATGATTTGCACTCTAAAGCAGCTGGAAGAAAAGAAAAAAAGCTGATACATATTCATATCAATACTATATTCAATTAGTTGCCCAGTTACTGTCTTTGATACTGAAATAATCCACACAAATCCATAGCAGAACAGCATTTTCAAATCCACACTGCTACTCCTTGCTGATTTGCTCAATGGGGTTTATAAATGGTGGTGAGATAGCAAGAATTAGGAGAATTTGAGCTCTGGAGCAGAAAGATGAGCTGCAGACTTGGGGAAATGGTTATTCTGGGGCAAGAGGTATGGAGGAAATCAGACTTTGGGAAGCAGAAACTCTTGGATAAGATTACCAAGGGACAATACTGCACCTGAAAAGTGGGAGCCTCCTCCTGTTTTTAGCCCACTCTAGGCAGGGCATTTTTCCTTTCTTTTTTGTCACAGCCCTAGCTAAAACAATAGTAAAGCCACTTGCTGGAAACATCCAATATTGACTGCATATGATGGAAATTACTGACATTTTCCCTCTCCTCCATCATAACATTTCTGCTAAGTTGTGAAAAATATGAATAAAGACATAAATGCATTAAAATGAAATGTACATAGAATTTTAAAAGTGTATTATGAGGTTGTTGCTGCAATATCTGTTGGGTAAACAGAAAATGCAGCTGTCTAACAACAGCCATTGAAATGTGTAAGTATCCCAATAAACTCTGCTGCTAAGGCCAGTTTGAGTTCCCATGGAAACAGATGATGGATTGCCAAAAATGAGATTTGATGTTTTAAAATAATCAGTGATTTGAACTAGTGATTACTATGAAAGTATTGCAGTCCTCTTGCAGCGAGGAGGTTTTGTGCAGGGAGCAGGCAAGGAGCACGTGGCAGCTGGCAGGCAGCAGCAGAGCTGTTAAAATTCTTGTAAATGGTCGTGGTTGCTGAATGACAACAGCAAATGCAGTTGCTTGAAAAATCATTGAGTAAAATCCAGCAAAGCCCTATTTTATAAAGTGAATAGGCTTTGAGGTTTTAGAAAAAAATACAAAAAAAAAAATGTTGTTGTACAGCCCTTAGATGCAATGCTTTCAAGTGCTTTTCTTAAATAAGGTCTCCTTTAGACCTCAGGTATGAGAATTCAAGTAGCCAGGCACACACGAGGTAGAAATTGCTGGATATTTGTTCTCCTCTGTTATTTCTCAATGACACATTAGGTCCTGATTCTACAAATAAGCCACAGCAAACAGAAATAAGATGCAGTTCGGTTTTCCAGGGACTGGAGGGGAGTTCCAGGGGGGACACGAGTTTGGGATGGATCAGTGGAAATAGAGGGGGGTTAGTGGGAGTTTGGGTTGAGAAGCTCAGCAAGATTCTTTGGGGAAGAAACCAAAGAAAAGTGAGGGCCACAGTCCTGGGACTCTGACAGTCCTGAGAGGTGAGGGGAGGAAGAGATTTCCTCCAGGGTTACCACTCCTTATCCTTTCCCTTTGCCCCACTATGGTGAAAAGCAGGTGGATCTATTCCACTCTTTCCCCACTCAAGTGGCAGGAATTTAGAGAGAAGCAGAGAGGGTGAAGCTGAGAAAGCAACTGATGGCTGAGGTCACCCCAAAACCAGTTACCTTGTTTGTCTGTGTCTAGAGTTGGTCCTTCCATGTAAAACAAGGGATTTGTGTCACACATAAAAACAGCCACAGGTGTGTATTAAGAAACAAAAGGTAGCCTTAGCAAGCAGCAGACAAACAGATTTCATACAAATGCTGGCAGAATTCGACTGTTTTCTCACTTCTAATCGCAAGATGCCTCTGCAAAGTTTCACCAGAGCCAAAAATGCCTCCTCTCCCAGGGATCAGACTGACCCAGGCAGGCAGCACGCTTGCAGGGTGTTTGAATTCATTTGGAACCTGTTTGATGCAGGCCAAGCACAAAGCAGCTCCACTCACGCTCTGGACACCCGGGACAAGGCACAGCTCCTGCCTCTCTCTGCAGCACTAATTAATGTAAAACGGCTTCACATTTGCTCCCATGTAGCAAATTCTTTAAATTCAAGTTGAATACTGTTAACAAAGTAGACTTGAGGCAAATCAACCACAAAAGCCACAATACATCCCCAGAGTGCCAGGTTCTGTGGTTTTGGGTTGGTTTTTTTTTCCCTTCCTGAATCACACAGCAGTGTTCACTGTGAAAGTAAATCTGCCACAATGACAGGCTTTTAAAGTATTCCACATAAACCTGTATTTTAAAGTTACAAACTTATATGTTTTAGCACCTTTTCACATCACATAAAAATCCACTGGACTCATGAGGCAAGACAGAATTTGTCCTTTCCTGCACAGAAAGAAAATTAACAATCCTTTGTAGTACAGAGAGAGAAGTACTGACAGATATATTTTACTTCGGTCAGTTTTGATTAATAAAAGTTGATTGGTAAACATAAGACATTACCTTTTGCTATATTTGATAAGTCACAAGCATTTTGCATCTATTTCCCTAAAAGCAGAGATCTGTGAGGGGCCACGGGAGATAAATTGCTCCCGGGGATTTGGGAACAATTGCCACTTTTTAAACATAAAGCAATAGTTTTCTTTTGCATATTTTTTCTTAAGAATGACTGCGACACTTTTAAATAGTCTTATCTTGGCTGCATATTAAACTATTTCCATAGTTGTAGGCAAAGTAGTTCAAAGATTGACAGAAAAATGGTTCTCCACAAAAGCACATTAGTTATTAAAGGATTATATTCATGATTTGTCCCTAATAGCATCTTTAGTTCTGATTAGGAAATGCAGCAGATGCAAAAAGTGAGCCTCAAAATACGATGACAATGAGGCTTCATATTTACCCACCTCTGGATTGAGGATGATTTTTAAAATTTAGTATATAGTTCACTTTCAAAGAGCAATGCTATTAACACTTCTTGCACAGTCCATATTTTCTCTCTCAAAGTACATTTGTCCCCAGAAAGCAACAAACTTATAAATCAATTTCTACTGCAAGCTGTGATAAGTAAATCACACTTAGAGCAAAAAAAGGTTTCCTTCTAGTGACACTTCCATTGCCTTTGTTTTACAAATTCCAAATCTATGATTAATAAGGGTGGTAGCACATAAAATGATTTTGTTCTTTATATGTGATCATCTTAGGAAAAACAATATCCAGCAGTCAGATTTTCCTCTTAGACAGTGATCTTTGAAGTTTTATTGAAATTTACAGCTGCTGAAGATTGTCCTCAAAGATACTGTGAGCAGCTGAGACCCATTAAAACACAATATTAGTTCCAGGCATCCACTCTTTTCCAGCAAAAAATATGGATTTTACAGTGCTACCGTAACGGCAGCAACTTCCCCTGGCTCATGAAAAAAATATATATTAAAAAACCCTCTGTGGTTTGTGGTCCAGATTTGTAATGAAACATATTGGTCAAATCCCAAAATGTGCCTCTCATCTCATCAGCCCGAGTGCCTCTCCCGGGAAGAATCCCCTTCCAAACGAGCCTTGCTGAAAGGCATTTTCTTTGGCAGCAGTGGTTGTTGTCTGCTGTCCCTCTCCCACCTCCCGTGGGCTGTGCTGCTCCCACCCACTCTGCACTCAGCATCTCATGGTCCCCAGGTGCCACCTCAGCCTTCCTCCCCCTCCATCAAACCAACACAGTTTCGCCCCAGAAGCTGAGAGGTCTGAATAAATTAATTTCTGGAAACACACGTTTAAAACCTGTGGCAAACAAATTATGTGCGGAGAAGAAAGCAGCGAGGTTGGATCCAGACAAGTCAAACAGCTTTGGGAAATAATCCTGGGATTTGCTTCCCCTGGGGTGCTGCTGTTTGCCTCTGCTGAGCACAGCACACAGCAATCCCCAGCCCAGCCCTGACAGACAACAATGCTCACACAGCCCCTGACAGTGCCAGGACTCCTCAGCCTGAGCGCTCCAAGAGACGATGGGAGATTTCCCTGCAGTCCTTCATACCCATACAGGCCTTGGGGATAACAGTGAAACCACTGGAAGATGATTCCCAGTGCTGCCTGTTCCTCCAAACTGAAGTTTCTCAATGCAGAACTTTGGTTAAATAAATTAATTACAGGGTGGTGATGGGTTTTAGTTTAAGGGAATAATTTAATTCTACCAAATATTGTTCTTTTTCAGGTACTGACTTTGATGTGAAGCCTGCGAAAGGCACACACGGATAAACCCAATATTACAGGGGTTTTCCACATCTCTTACTCCATAACATCAACAGACAAGTGATCTGCAAATTTTTATTTTTTAAAAATTATTGCTCGGCTAATACATCACGGGGTTGACAGTCTCTGAATTTATTGTTTAGTAATGATAATCATCACAATCTTAATGAAAGTATTATCCCGTGTATGTGAAAAGTAATTATGTGCAACTAGCTGAAGTCGTATGACAGGCTGGTATTTGCAGAGAAATGCATTGTGCCACCAGAACTGCTCATACAAAAATGAACTGGTGTTTGTTTTACAGTGAAAAATATATACATGGCACATAAATCAGCTGCTATCATCAAAGCAATACTTAATCTAATGCTATTATCAGCCCCAAATTTCATGTACTATTCCTAGATACTTTAATTTTTCTCATCTTTTAAAGCCTACTTAGCTACAGCTACTTTTTTTTTTTGAGACTGCCATTAATATATTTATAATTTTACTTTAACAGATGTCTAACAAATTTGCACCAGCTTTGCTTATTTGCAAGATATTGTGAGTTTTCAAAACCACAGCAAGGCATAGGTGACAGTTGCTTGTGCTTAATGTATTTTGATTTCCACAATCTGCCAGCAACTTCAGGCTCTAAGAGTTAATAATGACCACATACATCCAATAATGAGTTGATCTAAGTGCAAAACACAGATATTAACCCTAAAGGCAGTGCAATTCACCATCCCTGCCCAGTGGGATGAAGTGCATTTGTGCAGTCTTTTGGTTCCTCAGGAGTTAATTAAATGACTGAATGTCCATCCCGCTGAAAGGGACACCCCAGAAATGCTTTTATACACCAAAAATGAACTTTCCTGCTTTGTGTCAGACATAGTTCCACTATCAAAAGACATGAGGGAATATTCATCTAACTGCAGCTTACATGGGAAGAGTAGTTTCACTGTAAGGAAGTCAATGAAGACAGTAATAATGTCTGCATAGAAGTTTCCTTCTTAAAGAGTGTGAATTAAATGAATTGATGGCTGGAATGAACCTTTTCTCTGAAAAGTGCTTCACTTAGAGAAAGGTAAAAAATCTTCTAAGAGTACTAAGAATTTAATTCCTCAATGCCACAAGTGAAAGGCAATTGTAGACCTTGATGGTGCTACTGTCCTTTGTGCCTCTCCAAGGTACTGTTTGTGCTCGTGTAAAGAAAGTTAAATGTGCTTTGCTTTTAAGCCTGATGAAGTACAGCCAGGCAAGGCAAGCTGAATACTTGACATCCCAGAGCAGCAATTTCTTTTGATGCAGTCACCTTTAGAGAGCTACTGGTTTTGGTAAGATGTGCAGGGAAACAGGCAAAATCATCCCATCAGTCAAGACCCCCGATAACAGTGCAGCTGTAACTCCACATTTCCCTGCTGGTGTATTTGTAAATGAGTCTGTCTGGGTGTCATGTGAAGTCACTTCTAGAACTTCTTGGGGAATGTAGAATAATAGCAAACAGCTCAAACCCTAATCCTTCTCCTTGCTCATTTTCTCTTGTTCTTGATCTTTTGATTTTCTCTCCAATTCTCCACTTCTTACTTTTCTAGCACGTAGAGCTTTTTCTGGTCTGGAAACACCTCTTGAAAATAGCAAGCTGAGGATTTGGTGACGGATAATGCATAAAAGCCAAAATGAATGTACACCCACACTGCACTAAGCGAGGAGGGAGGACGACAGTGACTTTTAGGACTTAAATTTTTAAACACACACCATCATGTCCCACTGACTCTGCTGCAGATTTGTTAGTTGCCTTAAGTCATAAACTATAACAACAACCCCAGGAGTATGTGCAGGCCATTTGCTCCACATTCATATATTATACAGGGAGTTGTTGATTTTACATGCCCACTCATTTAAGAGCAACTCGTCATCCTATTCCTGTTTTTATGTGGAGGCTTTAACAAAATATTACAGCACCATTAGAATAGGTACTAATCCATAGCTATTTGCTGCAAAATTCCACCATGAGTAACACCAGCAGTTAAATTAAATAGAGGATGCAGTTTGAAAAAAATTGCCTGGGTCCCAAAGGAAACTTTCTCCCAGAAAATGTCAGAGCCATGCACGCTCTCAGAGTAGGATTTACCATCACCTAAAAAAAGGTGAAATCAAAGCTATTCACCGAAACTTTTCTTCCCCCACCCCAAACAACTGACAAGGGCACATAGGGATAGGACAAGGGGGAATAGTTTTAAACTAAAAGAGGGCAGATATAGGGAGGAAATTTTTCCTGGTGAGGGTGGTGAGGCCCTGGCAGAGGTTGCCCAGCAATGCTGCACAGCTGGCAGGACCCCACCCCATAAATGTCCTAAATACTGGTACACAGTGAAGGAGAAAGACATCAGCATTTACCACCTTCAATCTGCTAGGAAAGCCTTACTGCAGAGCCAGTTAAATGACATTCACTGAAACATCTCGAGAATTTCTTACTTTTTATTCTCAGAACTCGTGTTACTTTTGATCTTGTGTACCTCTCACCTAAGGACAACTGGTGGCACGCTCTGTTCCCCCAGCAGTGCGATGAATCCTTGCCAGAGCAGCTCTGTGCACACAAACATGAGGATTGTTTTTATGGCAGAAGAGTGGTGCAGTGTTAAGTACATGTAAATTAAGGCTTTTGCATGAGGAAGACTTAACTTGACCAACCATCTGAATGAATTTCACCATAACCACCACCACTCTCCCCATTTTTAGCACTGTTTATGTCCGCACTCCTCGTGCACCACAGCGATGTCACACCTAGAAACCATCATTACAGCTGACACACAAAACTATGGCTGATTGATTCAGCCAAATCACTGTAAGCTTGTTTAAGAGCATTAAAAAAGCTTCATATTGATTTAGCAATATAAGGTACTTTTAATCAGATTAAAGAGCATCGTACAAGGTGGTTGTATCAATTTCCCTGATCAGTTTTGCAGGAGATCCAGTGAGATTGATGCACCAGCCTAACTGGATCACTGGCTAAACTGATCAGGGAAATTGATACCTCCTGGTGCACAAAAAACATGTGAAATTCACAGCTTGCTCCACAGGTAAGAAACAGCTCCCTTAAGATATTTCTACATTTCTCACAGTTTTATAGGCATCCTCTCCACGTCTCAGCTTCCCTGTATTTATAGGGCTGCCATATTTACTTCCCAAATTTCGTGGGCAGCAAGATGTGAGTGGATGCTCTCTGGTTTTTCCAATATTTTGAGACCTACTGCACACAGAGTGCTCTGATGATTGGTATGTGTGCCATAAATCTGTCACTTCCTGAACTTATCAGCCTCACTGGGCACCATCCATCAAACTTCCAAGGAGGCTCACACTTTCAGCATGGGCATTTCTCCTGCAGAAGTACTCAGAGATTCCTCCACAGGCCAGACAAATGTTCTTAAATGTCTCTTTTAGACAGAATTTCTGACCAGGGAAATGAAATTTATATGGAAACCTTGAGGTGTATTTCACCCCTGCTGTGGCCAGTGGTGCAATTCTCCCATTTGTAAGCATGACCACAGAATTACAGGGGATTTTACCCCAGCAATCCCAACAGGGGAAAAGTGCAGTGCAGCAGGTGAAAATCAGGATCTTTATATTAATAAATACATGGCATACACAGCTCTACTTGCAATTTTCCCAGACTGAGGAGAACTCAGGCAAATTTCATCTTCAGGCACTGCAGGCTTGCCTTGGTCACCCTGCTCTGTCCCCTGTAGGGGTTCCCAGGAAACTCTCAGACATCAGGATAACAAGGCCTTGCCACCATCTGCAGATTCCTGATTTGTGTATTATCAGCATCAACAAAATAAAATTTGCAATGTGGCAGAAGTGGAGGAAGTAGATCCTTAATGGTTAATAACTCAGGATTCATCACTTGGCTCACTTCAAGAGATTGCCCAGGAACCCATTGTTTCATCTTCCAGCTGTTTCCCATCAAATTACTATTAAATTATTCATAAATTATTACATCGTTTCTTCACATCCCTGCAATACTAATTTTAACAGTTTCAAAGCTACTGTAATGCCAGCTTTCAGGATTCAAAAAGGCACATCAGCAGCAGTAAAATACACTGTACAGATGAACAAAATTCAAATTTAAGAGAAGTTTTCCCTTTCTAACATGAACTCTAAAGCCTCAGCACTCCTGGTGCACAGCAATATCCCATTACCCTCATTTGCCAGCACATCTTTGAACACACAAAAATGTAATGCACAGTTAAAAACTAACTAGCAACATTCTTGGCATTTCAACAGTTTTCTAATAAATGAGACAAGATTTAATCCACATTTTTTAATGTTACAGCCAAGCCCTTCAGTCTCTGAATGAAACTGTGCAGATAAAAAACATGGGATGGCTTCATAACTGTTTCAGAAAAGGATAAATGAGCACACCTTGAGATAATAACTAATCAAAGTGCAAGTACTGTATCATTAGGGGTGAGCTGCTAATTAGTAAAAAATAAATAAAACTGTCATTGTAGGCTAAAAAATAATGAAAAGAATAAACAATATCTGGGATTTTATTGTGAGGAAAATAGTACTAAGCATAACTCTGCAAAAAAACCCCACACAGATTCATATATTAAAAGAGAAAAACCTCAGAATTCATTAAGTTAGTGCACTCAAGTAAACCTAATTGAGAGATGAACATTTCCATTTCCAAAATGTAGCATGGAAATGAATAGCATGAAGGAAGCTCAGACATTGTGCATATCCAGGCCCTTATGCTGCACCAGGACCATTAAAACCACATGAATTATTTTGTCAAAATGCTTCAGAAGTTCAGAGACGGTCTTAAAATAGCAATTTATCTCAAACTTAGTATGAACACGACTACTTTATTCTCTTTAAACCTTAATTAGTGTACTTAAAATGTAAGCTGTGTTATCAAATATAATTAATCATATTTCAGGGTGGGTGTATTTTGAGCTTTAACTCGACTCACATTCTGCTGCTTGGTATAATCTTGTGCCCATCTCTGAACCAGGTCACTTGGGGCCTTGGGTGGCTGAGGATGTGTGGGAAGTTCAGAACTGCAGCTTGTCCTTCAGTCACTGTTTTTCTCTGGTCTGTGTCCATGAAATCTCCCATGTCTGCAAAGGAAAAAAAGGAGAAGTTTTGTCTTTCTCCCTGTTTCTTTTCAGGGCACAGAGAAATCAGAGCCACCTGCACTGATGATTTCTCAGTGGGTCACTGTGGATCACGGGACAGTTTGGATTTTGGTTTAGAGAGGCCAATGAACACAAGGCATGAAGGAAACCCCAGTGCTGCTGGTGCACACAGGCAGAGCATCCACGAGCAGCCCTGCATGGCCCCTGTGTTCTCGGGCAATAACTGAGGGGTTTTGCTGAAAATTACATTTTAATGGAGGTTTGTTCGCATTGGTTTTTTGTCTGGTTGGGGTTTTTTTTTCGATAAATCATTGCCCAATAAAAAAAACCCCCTGCAACACAAAGGAATGCTCATAGTGTATATAAATGCCTCCATTTTTTGGTCATCTTGGTTTTTTTTTTTTTATCCACAGCTACACAAACAGACAAGCAGCTCTTCCACTGCAGCCAGGCCAGTGGAGAGTCAGACCTGGGCAAGGAAGTGACAGCTCCCAGGAGGATCCTGGAACCCCAAGGTCTCAGCCCTGCTGGGGGCTCTCAGCCCTGCTGGCACCACCCTCCCAAGGCAAGAGTGCATCCCTGGTGTTAGAGAGCAGCTTTTAACAAAAATGTTAATGCAAGAAATGAAACTGCCCTTGCAGAACCTCTGCCTCTGCAGGCTTTGTTTCACAGGCAAGTTCAGGTGTCTGGGGAGACCTTGGAAAAATTCAGTGAGTATTTTTTTTCTTGTTTTCCCATTGCCTTTTGTACTGCATTCTTATCCATTAAAATAAACAGGGCTCTAGGCTCTTACTTCTTCACCCTCCAAAGAACTTCTCTGCATTTTAATTTGATTTAAACTAGGAAACTGACACACAGAGAACCAATTCAGCTTCTGTCATTGAATTCCCTTTTTTTTTAAAGGACAACAGGGTTCTCCACAAGTTCTGTGCTGCAGAGAGGGATGGAAAGGACATGGAAAAGAGAAGACTATCAGGTGTGTGAATGGCAGGAGATGAGAAGAGACAGAACAAGAGCAGAAATTAAAAACACATGGTATTTTAAAGAAGCTTTAATCATCTTTGTGATTTTCAAGTTATTTATTCAGACATAATCAGCATTGTACTTCCTCTGCTGCTCCAGATTCCTTACAACTGTAATCAGATCAGCTACTTGAAAAGAAATTTCAAACTGCGGAGGTGGATCTAATTAACTTCACTGTCGTATGATTATTTTAGTTTTCACAATCCAGGAGTTTTTAAGCCCATCCTGTAATTAAGATTTACTCAGCAGTTTTCTCACATATATCTGTTCCCATGCAGTTAAGTAATATGTTAGCATGTGTTGAGAATATTTTTTAAATTATTTAACAAGTTCCCTGCTACTTCAGATATCTAGGACATGGAAATACCTCAGATCTTTCCCAGTGCCATTATAATTACACCTTTCAATTTTTCACTAGAGAGCTTGAGCTGAAGTGTATTGGGAAGCATCCTCTACTCACTGGCAAAAATAGATAGTTTCTTGTGAATCCTTCTGAGTTAAATGTCTAACATTTAATTCCCCCTAAGTTTTGATGAGTGGCTAAGATGATTTTAGGAACCCGTTTGAACGTTGCTTTCTGATACGTTTTGAAGAATAACCAAAAAGTAATGTAGGATAAAGTACCAGGAACTTCACTACATCCACACAGCTTAAATCAATTAATTTAAATCAAAAACATTAAACACAGAAAACAATCATGTGGCATTGGTAGCTACCCTGAGTGAAGGGGAAAGAGGACATTTTAAACTTGCAGAACACTTTAATCTGCAGGAATAAAGTGCAAATCTGACTGGCAATGTCACTATAGGAGCCATTTATGTCACCAAGGCTCAAGACGAAAGGTCTACCAAGTCACACAGGATCTGCTTTGCTTTGCCTCAATGTCTTTATCAGTGAAAATAAATGAATAAATGAATTAATAAAGACTGCTTAATTTAGACAGATTTAAGAGAGGGTTTTTAGCCTCATTCAGCAATGCAGATCTACAAGTTAAATGGTGGGAAAACTAAAACTGAAGAAAAGTAAACAATTGCACTTCCTTCTCTGTCCAGAACAGCCAAACCCACACACAAACCAGCCTGGAGAGACAAAACTCTGCACTGCAAACCTTCCCCTCCTTCAGAGGGGAATAAAACTGTCATGTCAGGAGACAGAATTCTTCAGCAGCAGCAGCACCAAGGAAAAGTGTTCCTGTGTCTCCTTCTCACTATTGTTCCACAAGAATTTCCTCAGGAATTGCTCCTTCCACTGTGCCAGGACAACTGCTTGCACAGCTGGGCAGGGAGCTGGACAGGGAGGAGTTGGGAGAGAACTCCTTTAACAGCCCAACAAAAGAACTGTTGCTCTTTCAGAAACGTTGGAGAAGTCTCCCAGCCCACAGCTGCACAAACAGGTTTTCCTGCCCAGCCTAAGGGGAGAGTGAGCCACACTGCAGTGCAGGAGAGGGAATGATTGGTGGGATGGAGGAGGAAATGGGCACATTTTAACCTGGGACTGCTACCAAAGCCTTCGTCCCCCGAAACCACACCTGGAGATGCAACTCCAGAGGCACCCAGGCTGCTCCAGTGGCTCAGTGCTGCACAAGGAGAGGCATCTCACCCTCCCCTTGCCCTGCTAAACCTGCTGCTCACCCCACACCTCACTCAAAACTATGTTCACTCACAGCAGCTTTCAGCAGATGCTCCATGACCTGGCATAATTCACTAAATCTGCACAGGGATATTTGGAAAAGTACTTGGAAGGGTGTGACCCAGGTCAGAGTGAGCCCATGGCCAGTGCACAGCAGGGGCACAAGGGCTGGCAGAAGTCAGGGAAGGAAAAACCCATTTTAGCAGCAGTTTATTTTTACTTTAGCTCCCAGCAGCTCTGGAACAATAGAGAGAACAAACACCAAATTACTGATATTACTGGCATTACAGATATAGTAACAAAATCCACTGTAATGCAGTAAACTGATGGACACGATCCCAAAGCTTCCATAATACCATTTGCAACTGGTTTTATTTTAAAGCACAGGAAATTCCATGTAATTTCCCTCATTGACATACTGATTAACTTGAATCAGTTCCTTCAAATTGGATATCTAATAAATAATTCAATTTCTCTAAATTCTACTTATCAAGTGACATTTACTACTACTGAACTTCCAGTTACTGACCCTGAGGAGGAGAAATTTGATCCATGTATGAGACTCCTTAGGCACAGCTGTCTCTTTTTAAATTTCTTTTATGCTTTTACTTTGAAAAAGGAATAAGGCCTAATTTTATTATTATTTCCACAAAAAGTTATTTGAATTGTATTTTTTACATGTTAACTGGAAAAAGGGAAATCAAGGGTATGTGATCACTGCTTTTCTCACTTTCACTAGCACAAACTCCTGAGAAAACCCATTTAACCTTTCCAAATGGCAGCTGGATTTCAAAAATTCTGCACAGCCCAAACTGGAGTGGTGCAAACATTGGGGGGCTTTGCTTCAGAAAGGTGTTGAGAGCAGAATTTTAAAGTTTTATTGTGAAACTGCTGGTTTGGTGTCACAAGGACTATGACGTGGAATCTTCCTGGTGCCATCCCCACCATCCCATTCCCTTTCAGATGCTGCTCCTTTCCTCTGGACTTTTTGTTGTTTGTTGTTGTTTTGATTGATAGTTTCGTGCTGCACAGCCTTGCTTAATCCCTGAAGGTGTTCAGGGTGAGCTGTAACAGTTCTCTCGTGCTGCAGATATCTCCAAACAATCTCATTTTCATGGCTTTGAACAGCTCAAAGACTCAGCATTGCAGTGCTCTGAGCTGCTTCCCCGACTATAACCGAAGTATCAAACTTCTTGTGGGGCAATCATTTAAAAATTCATTCAATCTGCTATCTCACACCTGTTCAGAGCAACAAATGTTATCATACATTGGTTTTTTTTACCCAGAAAGAAGCTAATGAGCCCCAGAGTGCCCCCCACTCAGACATACATGCCACTTGGACTTGAGATCTCCTCTGCAGCAGTGCCCCCATCCTGTTGCGCACGACGCACTGGTAGAAGCCGGCGTCGGCCCTCTGCAGAGCTGGGATGATGTACCTGCCAGGCAAAAGGCACAATTAGAGAGCACTTCTACCTGTTTCACACTCTGTTTTAAATGCTTTTCGTACTTTTTCTTACAAGCAGTATAATCTCTGGTCTTTGGTTAGGATATTGTCTGTTCCATATAGATTTTTAAAAACCAGCTAACAAGAAATGCAAGAAATACTTTTGAATCTTAAGTTCTGTGTATGATAAATGCCAAGTATATCAAAAATTCACATGGAAGACAGATCTAAATTTTTTCCCCTAGTCTTCTCTACCTTCATTCATAAGGCAAAGCAGGTAATTAGTTCAGAGGAGCCACAAGAAGACTAAGTGTGGGTATGAGGAGGACTTGCAAAAATCTCAAAGCTTTCCAATGCTCCACTGTGTAACTCAGAGGGATCCTGGAAGTGCCACCGTGGGCTGTACCTTGTGTTTGCTCTGCCTTTCACTGTGCTCAGACACTCAGTCCACTGCTCTCACCTTCCTCATTCAGCTACATCTGATTGCTCAACATGAAAATGAGCTGATAGGCACCGTTTTAATGGGAATAAAGCACATGAATAATAGAGATAATCCTGCATTAAACAAACATTCATCACAAATGCATATTCCCCCAGTCACCTTCAGGAGATATTGTGGCAAGATTAATGAAAGTCTTCATGGAAGATAAGGAAAACTGCTGAATTTTAATCTTCAAAATTTAATTCCACTAAAAGGAAACATTTCTTCTTAGACTCACATATACTGTACACACCCACGTGCAGAGCTTGATATCTGAGCAGGGTCAGGGAGTGTAAAGACAAAGGAGGCAGAAGGTTCTGGTGTGGGTGCTGAATGCAGGTGTAACCACGAAATACACCCCAGCAAATGGGTCACAGCACCAAAGAGGGAACTAAACCAGAGCCCAACACCATGGGCAAGGCTTTGGCAATTCTGGGATTCCCAGGAGCTCCTGGCTGCCCTTGGATACGAGCTGGGACTCCTGTGACCTCCTCTGGTCACTGCTGTGACCTCCCCAGGAGCCACCAGCACGTTCCCTCCCGTGGCTGTGGCAATTGGCACCAGGAAGAAAAGGAAGCCCCCAGCCTGTGCTCTGTGTGGGGCTCACAACAATCCCAGCACACAAATAATGACTCCGAAGCAGGAATGTTGTTGCCTCTTGCCTGATGAGCCTCACCATGGGGAACGGAGTGAGAAAACAGGTGAAAATACAAGGCAGAGGATAGAAATCAATAGGACAGAAGGCCTCTCTAGTTCCTTACAAAATAATTTCTTTCTCTGCCAGGTAGAAAATAGTTGTAAAACATCACTTAAAAAAAAAAAAACAAAAATAAAAAATTGAAGATTCTGACAAATACTGAAAATTAATTTTTAAAGTTCTTTTTACCAAATAGTTATATATTAACAATCTTTCTTCTTCCCATAAAGATTTAGTGTCCTACTTGGCTAACGTTTATTGCATTGGCTTGTCTATTAAATAAAGCCAAAATTAAAGGTTTTTTTCCTCAGTATTCCTCTGTACTAGGACAGGAATGCAGAGTTAGTTTTGCTGCCACCAGGACAAAACAAATCAATTAGATCAGAAGTGTCCTACTTTGGTTTTCTTTTCTAACTTATTAAAGTTTCAGCAGGAAACATTCTTAACGTGTTGCCTGAAGAAATGAAAACCTTTTAAAAATTTACAGTGAAAATCCCATCTACCTTGGAAATTCCAAGGCAGCCAAAACCTAGAGCAGCTGGATTCTCAATGGACATACTGGGTCCACTGTGCAGGTACAGCAAGTAAAATTGAAATAATTAAATAACAGAAGTGGAAAAAAGAGATAGGACATGTGTTTATACTGTTTGAGACTGACTTGAAAATTGCAAACCTGGGCAAGGGATAAATATTAATGGAGTTTCTAATTCTGTGTTTACAATTTTAAACAGTCTTTATGAACCTCATATGTCTTATTATTTTTTTAAAACCTACTTTTCTATTGACCTAACAGCCATGATACTGCTTTTTGTGCTATGCTTTCCCCATTCCACTTGTTTTCTGATCTGCAAAGGGATATAAATAGTGCTACGTTCTAAATAAAACTTTCTTCCCCAGAATGAATTGGAATCGAAGGTTAATACAATTTCTTACAGTGACAAGCCATAATTTTGCTTTACTTTTTTCTACATTCAAACTTCCAAGATAGATTTCCCCATTGCAGAGATGCCAGGAGGCTCCTTGAGGTTTCTGGGGATCTCTGCAAGGACTTTGGAAAGTCAGCCCCGACTTTTCCCTCATTTTGAATGGCACAGCCAACCAGAACCTGGCGTTTGGGCAGTTTCTGCAGAGGGATGGGAAGTGACAAGTGGAAAAGAGAAGCTTCAGGGGGAGTCTCCCCGAGCGTGACGTGCTCCATCACCACTGCAAGGAGTTCAGTGAGGGAGTGGCATCAGCCACCTAAGCAGAAATCCCAGCTAACTCTTACAGTTCATGCCTAATTTACAATTTAAACCCTCGTTTTAATTTAAAATGCCCTAAGAGTTAAAAGCGAAGCTATAGGGCTGTGGGATTTAATAGTCGTAATTATGGATACAGAATTAAAACTAAATGTATTTTATTAGTTATTCATGTTACTTTTTATCTATTCCAGGTTTCTAACAAAAGACTTATGCATCAACTGATCTAACTTTTTTAATACAGAATAAAGTTAAAATGTGTCCAATGTTAAAAAAACCACAAATATAAAAATCAGATACTTTAAAGTAATTTGTTTGAAAGTGCATGGCTGCTTAGACATAACCTTAGTTTCTTAAATTCCAATAAATCAATATCTCCAGTCCACAAAAGCAAATGTGAAAGACACACCTGGTCCAGAACTTAACTCAAAAGACAACAAAGGACAAAAAAAAAGCAAGAAAACAGAAAAAAGACACTGGCTGAACATTAAAGTCTGTTAACTTACAGACATAACCAAAACTGCTACTGCAGTCAGCAGCATTGATTTGTTTTCATAACGTGCGTCTCAGATCACAAAGAATTCATAAGGTTGTTTTATAAATTCTTAATTCAAAGCAGTGTATGCAGAGTCACCGGGACAGCCGGGCTGTGCACACAGCCAGCTTCGTTAGGCAAGGAGAAGCTGCTCACTCAGGGTCACCAGTGTCACAATGCAGAGACTCCAATTAGTTCTTTACTCACTTGGGGTGTTACAATAATATATTTTCAGCCTGTTACAATATAGACATTACTTTAACTGAGACACACTAAGTAATATCAATTACCAAAAATCTTTGATTGATGATTCAAATTGCAGCAGAAGTCACCTACTCAGGGAAGATTGGTGCATTTAAACAGAGTATTTACCCAAGAGAACTGCACAGCAAACTGTTATGGGGTCAAAGGTTAAATTTTGCTACTGGAATTTTATGTCTGAGCATATCTTTTCCTTGCTTTCATTCATCCTAATGCACCTATGCCATTTTTGGACACTTAAAGCTTTGCATTTCTATAGAATCAAAATCCTGTTTAGCTGATCTCTGACTGTGGGGTAGCAATTTCTAAATTAATATTTTCTATCAATGTTATTTTATTATCATAAACCAGTAGTTTCCTCTGCACCAGATCTTTTAATTAGAAATAGAAATGAGAACAATATAAAAACCGCAGAATTAATAAATGTGGTTTGAATCATGACCTGACATTCACAAGAATAAATTAAATGCAATGATAAGAACCAGGGGACTGATTGCAGGTATGTGCACACACAGCTTGGGAAAGGTGTTCCAATAACTGACTCCAACTCCCACGGCCATACACAGTCAAATTCCAATTTTGTATTAGGATGTCCACTTGTTTAAGAAATACCACGGCATTGTGATCTTATTTCAAAATGTCACACAATCCAACTCAGGCTTCCCCTAATACCATGAAATGTCAGTCTCCCAGTGCCGAGCACACCTACAGGGATGGAGCTCTAACCTTTGCCTGCTCTTCATTCCATGTCCCTGGGTTTGTCCTCCCGCACCATTTCTTCTCCCACTCTCTCAGCATCTTACATGGTCAAGGGCTGCTTTCAGCTCCTTCTCCCAAGCAGCTACAACTGACTCTGCTGCTGTTGATCAAAACAAGTGGCATTTACACAAAGCAATGCTCAAACACTCTCTGATTTGTTGTGCTATTGGAGATCTTTTCATTTTCTACAAAGTATTCACAAATCTCCTCTTTATGGGCGTGTTCCTCGTAATCCACATCCCAAGGCTTGGAAACAGCGACCATTAATAGCTGCAGGGACTCAGGACTAAGAGGGCTCATCCACATCCAAAGTCTTGCATTTCTAGTTAACTTCATATAGAACTAAATGTTTGGATTTCAACAGTTGCTAAATACTTTAAATGTTAAACGACTCCCAAACTTTTTAAGAAGTTTTTTGAGGCTTTTTTTCCCTACTGCTCTGTAAATGTAAATAATATCAAAAATAGAACTAGTGCTAGGTTACAGTTTTAAAAATCTTTGAGAACAGTAATTATGGACTACCTTGTGTAACAATATAGAACTTTATACCATTATCTGCATACCAACTTATACTCTAATTTCTGTCTATAGTGATGGAGCATAACTTTTCCCTACCTTAAGCCATGTGTCCCAAAAATGCAGTTTTTATTTGCAAGTTTCCAAATGGTACAGGTGTTGCACATGGGCTCTCTCTGCCACATACCCACCCCTCACAACTTCTGAACCCACCTGGCAATTTCTACAAAATTTGAAAGCACCGAATAAGTTGCATAAAAATTGAATTTCCGTAAGGTTACAGAAATTTCCATTTGCGTTCAGAAAACCCAGTTAATCCTCCCACATGGGAGAAAAGCAGACAAAACTTGGCTGTCTGACTCCGATACTTGGCCAGCCATGTGCTGCCTATCAGCAGAAATGAGCTCTGATAAAGCCACACTGCGTTTTTTCTCCTGTTTGATGGAATGTCTGTGGGATGGGGAGGGAGGCAGGAGGGAGCTCCTGGGGGCAAACTGCACAATCGTTAAAGAGCAGTTTGTTAAACTGTCAGCTCCATTTTGGCATTCCTAGAATTGAAACAGAAAGTTTTGTGTGGAATTTCAGACAGACCACATTCCTCTAGATCTGATGGAGACGAACAGTCCCAGCGAGCTCGGCTCTGTTCAAGGATGACTTCACACACCACAGGTAACATTTAGCTAAGGAATGTGCCTCCTGTTTATGACAAACACAGCTAAAAGTTACATCTCCAGCCAAGAGCACTTTCGGTACCTAAAAATTTCCATGTTAGAACCCATGTTTTGAAGCGCCAAATCTCATTCTTAGCAAAGGAATCTCATCTGTTTACAAAACCCACTCTTCTTTCATAACAAACCCCCAAGTCCCTGTGTCTGTATCTACAGAGCTGTTCGAGGTATTGGGAAATTGAGGGGGTGGGGTTTGGTTTGGGGTTTTTTTTTTGCAATTATACTTGGAGAAGGTGACTCTGTGGATGTTATTTACTTGTATTCACTGGAGTAGGAGGTTATTTCGCTGTCGTTGTGCAACCACTTGAATTCCAAGGGCCAGCTGCCTTCGGCAAGGCACGTAAGGACCAGGCGGTTTCCTTCCAGGTGGATCTGGGGCAGGCCTGGTTCTGTCTTGAAGAATGGTGCAACATCCCCTGAAACACAAAGGGAAAAATCAGGTTTGGAGGCTATTTAGGAAAATATAGGAGAAACTACCGGTATTTAGCTCATTTCTTCTCAACATGGTCATCGTAAAACAAGAAACAGCATGATTCAGTCGAGGCTTGCACTGGTACGTTCATAACTGAGCTTTATCTTTAGGGGCAGAGTTACCAAGATCTTGATAAATGTTGTCCTTGCCCACTCAGACATGCTTTTGTCCATGTTTCTTGTTTCTCCATATGAGAATTCCAACATTGTCTGCTGTGGCAGGTAGTGAAGAGCCCTATTGGATTTTTTTTTCCCCTTCTCCTTTCTGAGGATTAAATCCACTCAAAGCTTTTTTTTATTTATTTATTTCTTGAATAGAAACCAGAAGAGTAATCTTGGATAGAAATTATCATCACAGCAGGAAAAGTCTCAGGGTAAATGAAGATTCTTGATAGGGAAAAGAATTTAGAAAAAAATACCTCACAAGTTTAATGTGTTTTTCAATGTTCTTGCCAACCAAAATGTGTTAAATTATATTACCTGAAGCCACCAACAGATTTCGAATTAGGCTACTTCAGTAATATGCAAGGGTCACATATAATCTTAAACTCTTGTGTATCACGAATACACTCCAAGCAGCAAAATTCTTGATGGGTAAATTGCCAAAGCTCTGCTCAAACACAGATTGATTCTGAGCCCACACCTGCTGGAGATCTACCTCAGTTACCTCTGGAAGATGAAGGTTTTCACACTTTACATGTCAAATTTCTGCTTGCAACTATAGAGAAACTGTAGGCTTAACTGTAGAATCATACAAATACCTTCTATAACCAAAATTAACATAGAATGGCCTGGGTTGGAAGGGATGTTAAAACTCATCCAGTTCCAACCCCTGCCATGGGCAGGGACACCTCCCACTAGACCAGACTGCTCCATCCAACCTGGCCTGGAACACTTCCAGGGTTTTATGATTATGCATAAAACACAGAAGTTATATTCAAAGTCAGAGATTTAATACAAAATATGAATAATATTCAATAGGCAGACAATACTGAGTTCTGCTTTAAAGAGTGCACATGAGGCGTGTATGCTTCATATATAAAATACAGAAAGAACCCAGGATACACAAATGTCCCAGTGCAAGCAATGGCTCAGTTAAACTGCAAACCTTCCCTTTAGAATTTATTTTTACACAAGCTCAGGCATTTTTATACTTGCTATTTAAAGAGTTTAACCTATTTTTTTACAGTTTGGAGGGAAGTGCCCTCGTGTACTGTTCAAGGCCAGCAGGAACTTTTGAATCCAGAGGTCACAGAATCCCTGACAGCCCCAGGACACCCCCAGGAGCTCGGGGCAGGGGTGCTGGTGGCGGTTTCCCAGTGGCTCTGGTGTTCCACTGGGGTTCACAGCCCAGCCTGGGGATGTCAGAGGCTCCAAGCCTTTATCTTTCACTTCTGCTCAGGGAATTTTTATGGTTTGGCAGAGCACGAGGCAGCACAGACTCGTTATCATTAAAGGGTCCCGGGGCAGAGCTGGGCTGCAGCTGAGCCTGGCCAGGGAGCCCCAGGCCCACTGGTGCCAAAGTATCTCCTGCAAAGGGCTGTAAATCAACCAGAGCTCCCCACCCATCTGATGGTTTGCATTGACAAATTGTCTCCCGAGTTTTTAGAATTTAGTTTCAGAAACACAGTCATTTATGCAGGAAAAAAGAAGCACATAATCTTAAAGCAATGCTTATAAACTATCACACAAACTCTGATCTAACAAACTGAATTAAAATCTGTGTTTTGAGGTAGGGTCCTTTCCTGAGTTGTAGCATTTTAAATAACCTGTCTTTCAAACAATCTGATTTATGGTGAGTGCAGATCAGCAGCATCTTCTTTACATTGGCCATACAGGAAGCTACAACAATTCAACATATGAGAAAACTGGAACAGTTCCAAACCAGCAGATATTCCCAGACAAGCCAAGGATAGGTTTTACATTTCTCCATGCTATTACATGACTGAGAATATATTCTGCACGCTTCTTTTTCAGTTGTTGTTTTAATGACTGCAATTATTGTGAAATCATCTTATCCCAATTCTCATTGTCTCCTAAATAGTAAAATCAACCACTATTTTAAACATTATAAAGAAAAATTCAAGTTGGAGTTAGAGGATGTTCCTGTGAAATAGAGTTATTTAACCCAGAGCGAAAAGCAAATTTATACAAAGGTATTTCTAAACAAGTGAGAAAATGTTAAATCCTGACAAAGGCTTCAGATGCATTTCAGGGAGTCTCTCAGGGGAGTTTCAGACATTCTACCCTGGTAAGATTAAAGGTGTCAGGCTTCCTCTGGAGATGGAAAAGCAGCAGCTGGGAGCAGTGCTGGTGTTCAGGGGAAGATAACAGAGCCCAGTTGGTGAAGTGAAGTGATTAGTGCTGAGTCCCCTGAAAACAACATTTACCTGCTCATGTACAGGGGCTCATGGAATGAGTTTCCTGAACTATTCCTTCCCCAAGAAAGTTCAGTCACTGAGCTCTCCCTCAGTGAAAGTGGTGTCTGCACCAAACTGAGTCATTTGTTGATCCTTGTTTTCAGTGATTTACAGACTCAGCAGCACAACCTCCTTCATTACTTACTCTGAATTATCCACTTGCTCCTAACTTATGTCTTTCCAAGAAAAAACGATGTATTTGGAAGACAAAGTGCTGCCCACAAGTCTGTCATTCAGCCCTACGTTTCCTACTCAAATATTCCAAACCCAGTGATGCTGCAGCCCACTCAGAGCTATCTCCCATTTAAAGCATCACAATCAAGCTGTTATTACATGAAAATGATTCTCAAAACTCAATCCAGTTCTGTTAGAAGCGAAAGTTTAATAGACCTACGGGAATATTTTTATAAAGAGTATAGCATGCTTTATAAATTACCCTGGCTCTCTGGAAGATTTACTTAAACCCTTGAAGTAATTTTATCTTCTAATCCTTTATTCCTGGCTTTCTCATCAATCACATACCATCAGTTTATCAAATTCAATTATGCAATCAGAGCTCACTAAATATTCACTGAAAGCAGAAATGAAAATAAAATACAGAGCAAAGATTCCATGCAGAGAGGCAGCTCTGATGACGTTGGCATTGCTGTAGCACAGGGCTGCTCACACCCCAGGCTCAGCATCAAACCAGGACTGCACCCTGGGCTTTATTTACAGCTTTAAGCTGCAGTGGAAAGCAGAATTTAAAACTGGACCTACAAGGAAAAGTTTGGTTGTTATAGAGCATCCCAGGGAAACAGGAAAATTGGCAGGGAAGAAATCAAAGCTGTCTCAGAAGGGAAGTTGTAGGAAAGAAATAACTGGCTGAGGGATGGAAGACACAAGGGGGCAGTTAATGAGATATTTGCACTTAGTAATTAACTACAGAAAGGGCTCACCAGGAGGGTATCCTTGGCCAACCAAGGGTTTAGAAGCCAGGACGGCACTTTGGGTTTTATACTCTTCAAGAATGGAGTAAAACACTAATAAAAAGCTTATCTGAGTCCTAAAACCAAAAATAATAAAATACTGCAATTATTATTCTTGGCTAGAATACTTTTCTGCCCATCAAAAAAAAAAAAAAAAAAAAAAAAAAAAAAAAAAAAAAAAAGAAGCAAACATTCATGCTATGCACTGTTGTTTTTTTCTAAATGTGTTAATACTTCCAGCCTCCCTGGCTCTTCAGCAATGTTGATTTAAAAACAAAAGTAATGGTAATTAAAGAATTTTTGAGTTGCAAGAGGGAGCAAAGGGACAAGATGCCAATCTGTTGGCACATGTATATTTACAGCTTCAGTAAATTTTCATTAAGTCTGCTTTTACCAAACTCGCCAACATCCCAGCTTGTATCCTTAAAAGGATGCTGCAGATTTATTTTTATGTAAATCTCAGGAAGAAGTAGGATTGAATATGCCAAAATTGTCTGGAAATTTGCTCCACAGCATGTCTGCCTTGCTTTTCTGCATCTCCAAACTGCCTGAGTTTCATGACACTGCTGGGTTGGCCCATCCAGTTTCTTTCTTTGGTACATGCAAGGCGTAGATGGATTTTATCTCAAAATAAAGATTCAGGACCAAATTCAACAACGCTCAGGCAGTTTTTCTTGGACTAATGCTGGCATTTAAATATAAAATGGTGCTGGGGGCAATTGTCCTCCACTCTGGGCTTGTCCTCAGCCCTGGCAGGTAAGAGGCACCACAGGAAAGCTGAAAGCTCCCTCGTGCTCCATTCTCCCTGAAAATCACGTTCAGGCAGAGCTTACAACAGGACCTGTAAGAGGAAAGGGCAGCCTGGCTGAACAGCCTTGTACTGACTGCAATGACAACAAAAATTCCAGGAGTAGATCCTCATTAGAAACCCAAGGAACCCCAGTCTCATCAGAATTGTGTGTGTGAAGGGAACTTCAGAAACAGGAGAGCACCATCTCGAGGACCTCAAACATTCCCTCTAATAAACAAATTAACAAGGCTTGGCTAATGATTCTTAGCCCTTGAAGAGCTTACATTTGTAAAGCACATAAAGCAAAGCCAGATTAAATAGATCTTTCTGTTACTACAAGGGCTTACAAGATCTTGAAAGCTCTAGTTGCACAGTCCTGTCCCTCAGGAATTAATATATTTTAATTAAAGCCACAATTTGATCTTGAGACCCTCTGCCCTGCGGAGAAAAGGAATGTTATAGTACTCCAGAGAAGAACCACATCACCCTCATCAGTAAAACCCACTGCAACTACCCTCTTCAAATCTCAGCATTTTTTTCTCCAGAAATGTTGGATACCAACAGTTACAGGCAAAGTCATGTGCCCACATCCTGAAAAAAATCAGTTTCTGTGGTCCTGAACACTCAGAGGATGGAAACCACAGGGAGTGCTGAGGGCAGGTGGAGCGATCCCCACTGCCACGGCTATTTGTCTTTGTTATGCATCTCTACTTTTAAGTCATTTTTAGGTGAGCTAATATTGAATATTAAAAGTAGTTCAACCTGCACATAAATCAGCAATTCAGAGCAAATGCAGCTCAATCACTTAACAAACAGCACGTGAGCAGCTGCCTTTCCACCGCTCAGTTGGCCCTACAGGTTCAATATTGAAAATAAGGGTTTTGACTGAGCTACATTTTTCAAACTCAAAGAAAAACACAATTGGTTTATTAAGTAGCACACCTCTATTGATTTTACCTTATTAATCTCCAGTCAAAGCATGATGCACATTACTCTTTCTCCATATGCTTCTAAAGCTACGATCAACTGACACGGGAAAACAAAGAACAGAATTATCTCTGAGGAACTCTACAGGAAAATGAGGCAGAGGCTGAACAATCAGCCCAGGAGAAGATCAGCAATGCAGAGATGATTTTGCTCTCAGTGTTTGCCAGGAAAGGAGATCTGAGCCACCTCCAGGTGGGTAAAGGATGACTGCCATGGAAAGAGTATCCCGAAAGGTCGGTCTGGGGCACTGAATGTGTGATACAAAAGTGTGGGTGAAAAGGCTGCTGCAGTCAGGAAAACCAGACTAGAGACAGGAAGAATCTTTTCAGTAATCCATAGAAATTGGTGCAACTGTGGACACAAAATCCCATTCAAGACCAGACTGAAGTTCAGCTGTGACACCGTCGAGCACAGACAGTCGAGCACGAGCTGCTCTGCTCTGACAGCAAGTAACTGCAACCTCCCGGGAAAATGGCTTTTCTTCTTATCCCCAGGTTGGATATGGAAAAGAGTTTTCTCTATTTCCTATCCAAAAGGATCTTTTAGTCTTGCTATCTGAGTTTTTTAATCTTACAGTTTCTGATGTACACGCATACATGCACTAGCTCTGGATGCAAGTTGTATTCTCTTGTGGAAATGAACTTCAATAGCTTCTGTGGCATATGAATTTGGAATTATTACACAGTAAATCCTGGGAAATGTACCAGAAAGTCAGATTGAACTCAGATATATTTGAATCAATCTTCTTTTGAATTCAAACCTTCTAAAATGCATTGGTGAGATGCTGGGGAAGTTAGTGTATGATCTATTCATAAACTGTCAACAATGTCAAACATACATTAGAGCATTCAGTCACTTTAACTGTATTGATTTGCAGGAAGTCTATTTTGCCCAAAATATTGGATCTTTGAGATTCAAATTTTTGTGGCTGGAAGTGTGATATAAATCACCAAGTGCAACAATTAAATTTAAGTTGCATTTTACTACCTCATTCTAAACCTCGATTGCAAAGGACTGATGCATCATAGTGAATATTTCATTAAAATATCAGGTTATTTTTCAAATATACGGCAGCAGCTAAGAATTTTCACACAATGGTATAAAGCATTCTCTCAAAATGGATTTCCTGAACTTTCATCAAAGACGATATCTGATATTATATTGGAAGAGTACTGAAGCAACTGTATTTAAATCAGTCTTTCTTCCTCAATTTCACACACCAAGTAAATGAGCCCATGCTACCCATTTTTGTCATCCTAGAGATTAAAAAGATAACCTTCTTTTTGGGTACCTCCATTATAATCCCTGAATGCAAATACAGTTATCAGCTGAGGTTGATGGATGGTGCTTTTAAAGGTTTAATTGGGGATGGAATTAAATTGTTTTAGGACTCAGCAAGTTCTGTGAGGAAGCCTACATATTTCTAGAATAAGTGACATTTATTTCTTTTAAATGCACAGTCACAGGGAGACAAGATTTCAATGGATAGCTTCTTTTTTTGCCTTGAACAGGGCACATAACTAATTGGCGAGTTAGTTATTGGTTAATTGCCAATCATATATTTGATTTGGATGGAGGAAATATTGAACTAAAGATTGCAAACCTGTTGCAGTCCATCCCAAGAGGAAAACGAAACATTCTGTAATGTATAGTTATGATTAGCTTTCAACAATTCAATGGAATAGGAGTCCCAAGCGGCAAGAATGAGTGTTTCACACTGATACTTAAGTAGATTTAATTAAAAATTCTTTTTTTTTTTTTTAATTGAAGCATTGCTTCTCTATTTCAGAATTACCTAAATGGCTCTGCAGATTCCTGTTGGCTTCTGTGACCCTCATTTCTTGATGCCAACAGACCAAGTGTTTTTCCCAAATCTTGGCTAACTCATAGTATTGCTTAAAAGAACAAACATCCGAATTCATTCCCTTAGAAACTTCTATAATTCTAAGATAAACACCACAAAGTGACTTGCTACAGTAAAACCTGTTTTAATATTTCCAACCTTTCCTGTTTTAAGGCACAAACATTTCCCATTATCTCTCTCAGCCTTCTTCCATTTTTTGCTGTGAACAGCTTTAGACAAACTACAAAAATCCATTTGCATCCTGAGACAACAGAAAAAAGCCAGAGCAGATTTTTTTTATGATAAAAAAAGAGAATCTTACTATCACTGCTTAAAAGTCCTTAAATATAACTTGTTCTTTGCATTCATAAAATCTACTCCCTGACACTCTGCCATCTATTTAAAGACCATCCTTTCATTCACTACAGAATCACTTCTTGAAGAATTCCCTTTTGAGAAAAGATTTCTCAAGTTTTATTAGAAACACTCAAAACAGAACTGAAAGGAGGAGGGCCCCCAGAACCACAGCAGATTTTTTATAGGACCTGGATTCTGATCGAAAAAAAAAAAGACAGTGGTTGGTGACATAATTCCATTAAAATTCAACATAAACCTCTCTCAGTTATCCCCAAATATGCCAAGAAAGACTTTCCCACATGCAATTGTATTACTGTTTTCTTAAAATTGATTTCTTTAGCAGACCAGCCAAGGAGAAAAAAAAATAATGAGCTGGTATCGTTTTAACTGAGCCTCAAGCAGTTCCTGATGTATTAACCTAAAATCCCACTAAGGCTTCCTTTTCCCATTTAATTTCTACACCTCATGTTTTAGTCTCACTTTCTGACCACCTGTAATAATTCAGTTCAGTCAGGGCAAAAAGAAATTATATTGGTTTATTGTATATCAGAAGTCAGCCACTATTCATAGTTTTGTGAATTCATGGAATATCACAGAATCCCAGAATGGTTTGGGTTAGAAAGCACCTTAGAACTTATCTCATTCCACCCCCTGCCATGGCAGGGACACCTTTCACTATCCCAGGCTGCTCCAAGCCCTGTCCAACCTGGCCTTGGACACTCCCAGGGATCCAGGGGCAGCCACAGCTTCTCTGGACACCCTGTGCCAGGGTCTCCCCACCCTCACAGGGAAGGATTTCTTCTCAATATCCCACCTAAAGCCACCCTCTTTCAGCTTAAAGCCATTACCTGCTGCAAGATTAAAAATCAAAAAGCTACATATGATGTTTGCAAATTACGTTAAGTGTAGTTCATCCACAACAAAGGCTCCAGAATTTTATTTTTAAAGTATTCATGAGATGTTTTTAAGAAAGTTGCAAGTGCACTGACAGAAAAAGGCACATCCGTGCAAAGCGGGCAAATGAAAGAGAACCCATTAACTACGAAAACCAAAACAAAATCTCCAAAGAAACCTCCAGCCTCTGAATTTGGCATCAAAGCACAACCTCTGTGCTTTTCATATTCTCTTCCTACAGTGATGTTTACAGAGCCTCACTCAGAGACTCAAGGAAATAAGTTGTTAATGTTTAAATCTCAGCCCACAGCAGGTGGAAGGCAGAGCTGCCTCGCTGAAAGAGAATCCAAATATAGCAGGATTTCCTTCATTATTTTAACCACAAAGGAAGCTATTGTTGCTGCTCCTAATCTATGATCTCCACGACTGGAGGGCAGCCTGATCACACTGATACCTACCCAGCAATTTATAAATATATCCGCTAAATATTCCAGCTGACACCGGCATGAAGGCGAGACGAAACCCCACAGAACACTTAACAGGAGAGAAAAGATGGAAACATAAATGTGCTTTCCTCAAGTTCATCCCTGCTATAAGAGGCATTCTCAGTGTGTGGAAGATAAATGAAATCAAAAAGGTAAACAGGTGAGGAGTGTCTCCAAGTGCCAGAACAGAAACACGAGAGCAGCAGGAGGAAGCACAGGAACAGCGAAGGCACTGCCAGACCTGAAAGCTGTGTCAGGCACATATTTATGTTTTCAAGGAGAATTTATTTCTAAATAGCAATGCAGCTATGAATACCCAGAGAAGATATAAACACATCTCTTTTGATGAAGGGGGTTGGAGGGGAAATGATTCATGCTCAAACCTTTGTTAAAAGCAATGCCTACTGCTCAATGCTATTGTTATTTTGTTTAAATGTAACTTGTAATTTTCTTTTTTTTTTTTTTTACTTGAAAAATGTAAATAGGTTTAGAAACTGGGTAAAACCTGCCTCAAAAAACTCAATTCTAAGGATCTCAGTGGTGTCATTGAATTGGAGGGTGGTGAGCACAGGAGCCCACACTGTGCTGAGCAGAGACAGGACAGTTCATATCCTTGTGTGATGCTGGATCAGGGCAGAAGCGCCAACAAAGCACAGTCCAAAGTTCACAGAACTCAACTGAAATATTCCCACATCTTAAGCAAACTCTAGGACAGGAATCTGGTCAGAGACAGCAGCACAGAGTGATCCTTGCAGAGCTCTCAGGGTGTTTGTGCAGATACTCCCAACGGGATGGATCAAAGGCTCTTTGGAAACCCAACACAAACTGGGCATCTTTATTGTCCCAAATATCACCACTTATTTCCGTGTCTTTTACACCAAATCCTTTCAGAACTACTCAAGTGGAATTCTTTCACCACTTCAAGGAAAATACACAGATCTAGAGACTATGGAATTATTTTCAGCAATACTGACGAAACATGTAATTTCTTCTTGTCAAAATTGGAAGAAACATATCACTGTTCCAGAAAACACAACTGAGCTTGACATATCTGAAGGCAAAGGAAAGGAGCTAGTTGATTAATCTGGATATTTTATTTAATTTTCTTTGGGTTATAAATAAGCAGCAAGTTAATACTGTTTTCAACTTTTGACAGTTCTAATGTTAATTACATGTACTGGATTTTATAAATCAATACTTCTTACATAAAGTGTTATTTAACTTGTCAAGTGCAGCAATAGATCAATGCATTTACTGTTCTTGCTAACATTGATGGATGGCATACATCAAAAGCATATGTAAAGGAAAAAGAAAAGATTTATTTGTAAGCCAGACAGGGTTAAACTCCAGTTAGGGAGACAGGGAACATAAACCGTGTTTTGAAAATAACATCTTAACTTTATTAAGGTGTGAAAAGTTTTCTTCTTGTTTGGGTTTTTTGAAGTTTGGGGGCTTTTGGAGGTTGGGGCTGATTTGTGGAGGTTCTTTTCTTTTAATGCCAAGTCCTGAAGCTCTCAGCAATAGACTGCTCTGTGTTCTATATAGAACTGTTCTATTAAATCTGTGTATCCTATAGGATACAGGAGCAATGAATTACACCTCCCAAACTTCAAATGTTTTACTAAAATACCACATCCCCACGTTCAGCACACAGTACTTCCATCTAAACATGCAATTAAGGTGATAAAAAACCCCAAAGTGTAGCTGATAACTACTTCACTATTTGCAAATATGCTACAGCTAATGTGCTTAAAATGTTAAAGGATGTACAACTAAAATTTTGCACATAAATCAACTTCAAGACTGCATTCACTGCATTATGAGCTGTAATAAAAGAAATACTCAGTCAAAAACCATCCCAAGAGCCAGTACTAATTCACCTGCCCATCCTGAGGAGATATACAGGTCACAATGTAACTAACACTCATTACTCATTTGTCCCATTTGCAAAGAAGACATAAAGTGTATTAAAATTATGAAATCCCAAAGAACTGAAAGCTATTAGTCTGTATGTAACTACAGTAAATCAATAAAGTATTGGTTAAACCCCATTATCAGAAGCATGTATATGTACAGAATGTATAATCATGTACTGAAATAGAAAGGGAAATTGTTCTCCTTCTATTATCGACAGATTTCTCAGGACACAAGTAACAATTACACAATATATTACTTCCAATTCACAGAATGACGAAAAAAAGTCCTTTTGCATTAGAAGTTGTCATGAGGACGGGCTTTTTAAAGCTACAAAAGGTAATCAATGCAAACTTGAAGCGTTATCCTTTGGAAGCAATCCATGTAATCGTTGCATTTTAGTGCAATCTACCTGACTAGAAAATAGAAAGACACCTCTATTGTATCACCACAATATTCAATGAAGTGCAAGGAGGCCCTGCTCCATCAGCTCTGTTACTCTGGACAATATTCATGAGAAGTAACAAGCAATGATTACAATCTCTGAGTTGTTTCAGCATATCTGAGAAATAATTAACAAAAAGGAATAACTGAAATCCAGTGGTGAGTCTCAGTCAAAGAGAAGTTCATAAAGTTGCCCTCAAACCTTGGAGAAAGATGAAATTCTATTAAACAAAAATTTTAAAGTAAAAAATAAAAGAGAAACCACTTAGTCTACTGGCTAAGGTATGTCCTGCAGGACCTTGTTAATACCTTCAATGAGGCTCATGGTTAATGCAAAAAAAGTCATGAGATTGTCTCCAGAGTTTGAGTATTTTGTTTAAAATAATCCAGCAAAAGACCTTCTCTTCACAAAAGCTCCTCTAAATTGTTAAAGGAGAGTGGGTATTAAAGAGAAGGGATCAGCTGCCCCAGGTACAGCCTGGGTTTGCACGTCTGGCAGGATTTTGTGTGAGCTGGCAGGCACCCGAGTGGTGAGAAAATATCATCCACGTGACAAGCGGGAATTGTGCACAGGTAACGTCTGTGTCCCACTTGAAACTGCGAGTCAGGAGAAGGGAGAGCCTGTGGGAGCCTGGCCAGGAGATGTGACACAGAGCACTCGGTGCTCACTCACAGAAACACAACACCAGGCTCAGTCCCACCCCACCGGCCAGCGGTGATTTCGGAGGCACAGACTTCACAGGATTGGGGGTATGGAAAGATGTTTATCACGCAGTGAGAATTTTGTATATACTATTACATAAACAGGAATTAACACTACAGTGTACTTTAATTAATTATTATGTTTTATAGTATTAGTTTTTATGGTAACAGCAAATAATGTTTTTTAAGGTAACACTTGGTGTTTTTTACTTTTGATAGGTTTAGTAGTTCATGAACTTACAATGTTTTTTATTATTTTTATTGTGATTAGGATGTTTTTCATGGGTTTTAGGGGTTTTTTTGGACTAGAGACAGAAGGTCACTCTGGCTTTCAAGGCCTGTTGCTCTGCTACTTACATCCTGTAACTCCACACTGGCCTACAACACCCAGCCCATCAGGGAGGAGAACTACCAAACCCTACACGTTACACTGACTGCTCTGGATCCTAATCCTGCTCTCACACAATCCAAGGCAGCAGCACCTGATGGGTCCTGCTGGAGCCCAATCCAGCAAATACAGACAGGCTGGCTACACCCTGCTCAGCAGCACTAAACAAATGGAGAGCAAAGCTCTGCTCCTCGCTCCGAACCTGGCCAAGCTGGCGATAATGAAGATGTATATCCACAAGGAGTATGGAATCAGCCAGAAGCTCGACTCATGAGCACTCCTGTATCCTGTAAGAGGTGAGCCCTGGGCGGGTTTACAAGTTCCATGAAATTGCTCACTGGGGGAAACAATCTGCTGGCTCCATTCTCTGCAGGATTTCCCCCGTCCCTCCAGTCATCTGTTCCTGCTCTATACATCCACATACATCATCAAGCTGACACTTTAGGAACTGGACCAGATGGATGCATAACCCCAAACGGTGCTGTTTGTTCAATCTAAAAGGTATTAATCAGAGCAATTTCCCTTATTAAACTCTGTGGGAGAAAGGGACAAATAGAGATGACGTATTACCTGACTTTACAGGGAGTGCATCACAGCGTGACACACAGCGAGCTTATTTTCACCCAGCAACACCAGAGAAAAATGTTGACAGCAGAAATGTTCCTCCTAGAAAAAGTAGATTATTGCAGGACAAAGAAAGCAGGAAAGGGCATCCTAAATGCTTTCTTTGAGTAGATAAGGCATGTTATTTTCCCCGGAGGAAATAATTACATTCTCTGAAAGGACTGGCAACTTCAAGTTATTTTTAAACAAAGAGCAGTTCTTTGTGTAACATGAGCACCAAGTTGTTTCAGAGAAGCAATAGGTGAGACTGGATCAACGAAGTTACCTTCACCTTTCACCAGGCACTTAATGCCAGCCCAGCTGGAAAACAGCCTGGGCTGTCTGAGGTTTAAGCCTCACAAATAATATTTACTCTGCACTCCTTCTTCTGACTCTGTAATTCCTCACATTTTTAGACACAGGGTCAAAAAATATCAAGGCACACTTCCTGTCCTTCCAAACCAAAGCTTTACAAGAAAACCATATATCTGCATCACATGAAAAAGTATTCCAGCTTTCATAGCCAAGAAAACTTGTACAAATGACAAAAAGAGAGTCCTCTAGAAACACCTACAAATGGTTTCCTAACTTTTAAGAGAAGATTTACAAAAGCAAGGAAAGTCTGTAGCTATTTGCTTAACAGACAACAGAAAAGATTTCTATAGATTAATTTACTTTGGAGAAGGTCACTGGAGCAGAACACAGTTGTGATTCTTTAGTGATGCTCTGACACATTACCGCAAACAAAGCTAATTTTGCAGGTTCTGAACACCCCTCCTCTGGCACAGCAGAAATCCCAGTGATCCCAGTAAAGGAGGTGACTGGGCAGCCTCCTGGGCACTTGCTCTGCTTTAATTCCCACCATGGTGTGAATAAGAGAAAAACAGGAAAAAGATCCAGGTCATGTCCCTGTTGGACAGGGCTTGGAGCAACCTGGTCTGGTGGGAGATGTCCCTGCCCATGACAGGGAGCTGGAACTGGATGATCTTTAAGGTTCCTTCCAACCCAAACCATTTAGTGATCTTATGATTCTATGAATTGCTAAAAAAAAAAAAAATAGTTTGACCCAAATATCATTTATGTGATATATTCCTATTACCTTCTTTTAAGGGTTTAAGACACACAAATACTCCTATTCGCACATTTTTCACAATCAGAGCTTTCACTGATACAGTTTATGAAAATGTCTTTCACCAGCATGGATTTCAAATGGCTTCTTTATGGAGGAGAACCTGTGAAACAGCCTCCTCCAGAACCCCTGTCTGCCTTAAGAGCAAGCAGACTGAAATGTTGGTGCATCGTTGCTGCCTCATTAAGAAGCAAATTAGTTGTTTTTGTCTTTGTTTAGCAGTACTCCACAGGTACTTATTTTGACACCGCTTTAATGTGCAAACACATTAAATTAACGTGTTTCATGGTTACAGGAAACATTCATTGGACAAAGGCCAATCCCGCAGCCTCACAGCAAAAATTGTTATTTCTATATTAAAGAAGTTAAATCACATAAACACTTCTCCACACGTGCTTTTTGCCAACCCGTTGTATCTGGCAAATGTTGATGATTTTTATCCTTCTATTTCATATTTACAATGTATCTCAAATACAATTTATTACAAAAATAAATAAAATTAATAAAAATGGCACACATGGCAAAAAAACCACGGCCAGAGTTGACCTTCTCCTCTGTGTATACAGGCAAATCATTACAACTGTGTGTGCAAAGTTCAAGAACAGCCTCTGTTATTTCCCTACACTATATATAGAGAGCAAGTTCTATTAATAAACAGTCAGCCTAAATTAGCATTAAGACAATATTTATTTAGTTTAGACTTTTGGCCTTTAGTTTATATCAGCTTAGAAGTAAACAGAAAAAGCAAAATAATGGCACATAAAACAATGAAGCAGTAAAAATAACATGATGATGGATGAAAATATATTGTTTTAGTTGGGAGTCAATAGGGCAAGTGCTTTATAAAAATTATGTTTTCCTTTGACAAAATCAGTACACTACTTGCTGGTACAAGCAATAAAAAAACCCTCCCATAAAACACTTCCGACTTTGCTTTCCATTTTAATGGCTGCAGGCAAAATTCAGAATACATTTGTCAAGTTGATATTATCAACACAACAGGGGTATGCCTGACTTGTTCTACATTTGTTCTGAAAGTTCACTTTCGAGGCCATCAGCCAGGAAAGAAGAACACGGGAAACCGAAATCATTCCTACCAGGCAGACACAGAAATATATCTTCAAATATTTAAGAGGAGTTTCAGTAAATATTATCACACATTACTCTGCAAGGCATCAATCACATTCAGTTTAACGTTAAAGACCAACCAATCTGAAAATTAAAGGTGATTCGCACTCTCTCTTTGCTCAGTTTAATGAGACATCCGAGTCTGATCCGTGACAACTACTGCCAACATCTTTAACTTTTTTCCTGACATCTGAAATTGATTTCAAAGACAGATACTGAGAAGGGAAGAGTACTACAGAAAAAGACATAAGAAAAGCATTGTCAAAGAGAAAATCAAATGTATAGCCTTAGCTTTTCTTTTTTCCTTTGGTACTTGGAAATCATCTGCATCATTAAGCAACTGAATTTCCATTATAAATTCCTAGATGTACCCAAACCTTATTCTTCTGCCTTTGAAATGAATACCAGCCAAGTATATTAAAAACAATTCTTTGCTTTCATACATTGTTCATTTTCTATTTTTGTTCACTTTGATAATGCCTGAGCTAGGGTTTTTTTCCATGTAGTGAAAGCCTGTTCTTTCATGAAAATATGTCCTTTTGCTTGTACTTTCTTCTATTTTAATTTCTTAGGTTTCTCCCTTTCCAGACTAAAGTTTACAGAGAGGACAAGTATATCATAGAGATCAAAAAACCCAACTGCTTTAATGTATCGTTCTGTGATTTGCCCACAGATGAATGAATGAATGGTCAGTTGAACCAACTCATAAAAGCAACATTTCTAAAATTATTCAGATGTCAAAACCAACTCCTTATTAACCATACACTGGCTGGAAATGCACTGAACTCTCTGTATTGAGTTTCCCTACTAAGAACCTTTAACAAAGCCTAATTTTAACAGGAATTAATGTATCATTCAATGGATTCCAATGATAGCACCGGATGGGTTTGGGCTGCTTATTTTTAATGAGGGCACAATGTATGAGGGCAAGAAGCTTCACTTTGGCACCAGCACCATGCTTGTAAGAGAGAGATCTCAACAGCTGCCCTGTCCAGATGGTTGCTTCTACTTACAAAGCTTTGAACTGAAGAAAGATTAAATCTATGGATGAGGGACCTTTCTTTACCTTGGCAGAGCAAAACAGCTCAGATAAACAAGGCATTTATTATCATCTATCTTATGCACACAGTATTTCTTAAATGGACAAAACACCCTGTTTTGTTTGATTTTAGCTGCATGTGGTTCCCACTGAGCATCCTGGAATTTTCAGAAAAAAAATAAGAAATTCCAGCTTTCCTGTATTCCCATCAGAATGTTCAGTAGTACAAAAAAANATTCCACTCAAAAATTTAAGTAAAAAAAAAAAAAAAAAAAAAAAAAGCAGAACCAAAAAAACCAGAAGAACCAAACAAATACAAATTACACAGAGGAAAAGAATCTGAGCTGAAGTCAGAAGTAACCAGCACAAAAGCAGATTGCCACGCACTGCATGACTAATGGTACAAGCCTGTGCTCCAAGGTAATTAATCCTATTTTTCATAGCTAGCTGAAAGTCTTGAAAGAGTCATTTCTGGGGAAAATGCTGGTTTTCCTTAAAACAAGGCAAAAGAGTGAAGGATTTGATTTGCTGTGCTGACATAACCTCAGCAAGCAGCAATAAACACTATTCACTGAAAATGTATTTGTTTCGAGTTCACCAAACTCAAACTCCTGTGCAGTTCTGACCTGAGGTTCCCCTCGTGGAAGGCAACTTCCAGACTGACTTTTTAGAGATCTTGGCCAATTCCTTGGTTTCCTACAAGTGTTTACTGCAAATTGCTGCCTGACAGCAGCTGTTCACATGTCACAAGAGTATCGCCATCACTAACAAGTTTTATTGAGCCTTAAAATTGGATATCAATATATGAGATAAAGAAACTACAAAATCTATGGCAGCTACCGCACAACTTCCAGCCTTTTACTGTTAATGAGTGCTTCTAGTGCACACTGAGGTTCAAAGGAAATAATAATTAATTCTATTCTGGCAGCTATGTACTGTTTGGAAGTCAAAACAGAAGGAGTCTGCAAATTTCTAAGGTGAAAATTTTTTTTAAATTGTGCAAGAGAATTTGAGAGCTCTAAATTCTCTCAGGAGATTTAAAAGTGTAACCGATCTTTTGATTTTGTGAACTGCGTTTATACCAGAAATACTGTTTTATAAAAGAGAAGTGGAACGATGAAACACTATGGAAGCACAAAACCCCAAAATTCTAGAAGTCAAAGAAGTTGAGCTTTTTATGTTGTTCCTCATTTTCTTACAGTTAACAAATATAAAATGCACCCAGCAAGCAGAAAGGGAGAAAAGAGAAGTTTTGAAATATGGTGAAGTTCTGGGTCTCAGGGGATCTATACATTGGCAAAAATGATCTTTAACCCTAAAACAAGAGAGGCTCAGTGGCAATTTCTTTTAATTTACAATTCCTTTCTCATGAGTAGGTTCCAGGTGAATTGTTTTCACAGCAGCTCTTGCAGGAGGCCACACACGAACTCTTGCCTTCATTAGAGGGCTCAGTTTGTGGCACCAGCCTATTGACAAATGACTTTTGAAAACTTGACAAGTCATGGGCATGTCTCCGTGTGTATCCTGTAGGATAAAACCCCAATGGATCCCATTTCTCCTCCACCCCTCAGGGCAATGCAGCTCATTTCACGATGGGCTGATTGTGAGTCTTGTTGCCGAGTCCCTGCGCTGATAGAATTTGAACCTGAATCAAGAAACCACTCAAAAGTACATTTTCTCCTCATTGTTCGGTGAGAGAGCCCCGCATCACTCTGCCACATTTCCCTTCTGATCTCTTTACCTCCAAGATGCCTTTTTGCAATGCCACTGTGCCCTCAGTCACCAACCAGCACCAACAAACCTACGGGATGCGTCAAACAACCGTGGCTGCTTCATCCCTGAGCCTGGGCTGGGATGAGGTGTCCACTTTGCATTTCAGCGCTCGTGACACCTCTGAAAGCGAGCTCAGAGACACGAAGGGCCCAGATACCTACAGCCCTGAACAAAAATACCCACAGCAACCACGCAAATAAAAAGAGCAATCTCCTCTCCTATTCTGGAGGTGTCATCAGGGATAAGATTATCAAGTATTAATATCACACGCTTCTAATAAACAGAGTTGGGTCATTAACGAAAATAAGCTTCATGAGTTCAAAATAAATCTTGGCACACACGTAATTTCAAACTGTCACACTTCATCTAAATCGATGCAGTTTTTCATTTTTTTATGGCAACAGTGGCTCTGCCATATATTTCTCTATGCAAAAAGACTTGAACTATGCATTCTCGTTCAAGCCTTCAAAAAAATTTACCCTCAAGCATGGCTCAGCATAAAATATTTCAGCTCAAAATTCAAGCAATTAGGAAAAAGTTTTCTGCAACCAGATATGCCCCATAAAAAGTAAACGTACAAATAAATTAGAGTAGCTATACCAGCACAGTGATACAGGTTTATCTAACAAGATACACATTTGGTGCTTTGATCCTTCTTAACACCTGCCCTCTGTTCATTACCAAACACTGAAAACAGCCCTTTTTTCTCTCTTTTCTTTCATGGGAACCTTTGTTGGTGTAAATAAGCTATTTAAGGGAAAATGTAGTAACAGTTTATCAGTCATTCTTCTGTCTATTGATACAATTATTGGAAGCTGTAAAATATCTCTATTTATCTCAATTGGACATATTAAGAATCCATTTATCCATTAAGAATCAATGGTTGAAATTACAGATGAATCCATAAGGAAATAAATCAGCACAGATTCCACAGGGTCCACAGGGTGTAGGACTGTCACTTCTTGGAAGAAAAGGCCAGTAAAACTGAAGATGTCTGAAAGATTCCCATGCTTTGGAGAACATGTGGAAGCTGAAGGAAAACGAGCCCCATCCAAAGAAACAGAAGCTCAGCAGAGACAATGGTGCACATTTAACACAAAAAAGGCCTGGCAAGAGGGGGCTGAGGAACAGGCTGGGTGAAATCAGGGTAGCTCAGGTTCTGTGGAGATAGAAAAAGAGGAAGAGAACAATCTGAATCAGGCTGTCCCTGAGCAGGCACTTCTGTCTGAGACGAAAACCGATCAAGAAATGTAACTTGAATTCTTACAAGAACACTGGCTCAAATTCTGAAAATACTCTGAAGTAGCAAGGAGCGCTGAGGTAAATTTTCACAACAATTTTGGTTCTCTGTCTTGAATTCTCCCAAAATCCCCAGTATACAACACAACTGCTCTTTGCTTTAACCAGAAATCCAGAATTTTGCATGGAAATTCCAAAATCCAAGTGGGGTTCTAGTCATTCAACTACATTCTGTTCATGCTGCCTCTGGTTTAAAAAAAAGGGTGAAAACTAGTGTGTCTTTAAAATCATAGGAAAATCAGCATGCATGAAATATAGAGATTTATAAAACTAAATTATTTCTTATTTGCTACTTATTTCTTCAAATTGCACAGATTGAAATTGCCAGGTGATATGCACAGACATCCATTAATTACTTTAATTACAGCGACAACTAAAGGCAGACAAGTGAGGGGTTTTGGATTAGTTTCTTCCTCTCTTTTTAAACTTATTTTCTCTTTCCCCACAGCTTCCACAGCCACTGGAAGCTACTATGACCATTCCTTTCTCCCTAGCTCACACCTTCAAATCCACCCCTGAAGACAGAATTTCCCAAGGGACTCTAAATTGTTTCTAAATTGGAGCCACAAACTGCATTGATATAAAACTCATTTCTTTAACCCTGCTTGAAAAGCAAACTTTCCTCCCTCTTATCTCCCCCTGCCACCCAAATAATAGATGACAGTCATCTGTTTTATGTTGGACTATCATTCCCAGATCTCTCATGCTGATTCATTCTCAGCTTTCACAGCACAGGCACGAGTTGTCAGGAAGAGCTACGCTGGCTGCATTTCCCATATGGAATCCAACAGCTGGAGTTCATTCATTAGAGCAAGTAAAAAATCCTGATATAAATTAAAGAGAGCAAAACAATGCAGTGACAAATACATCTTCCTTCACCTCGAGTATGACACTGGGAAGTGGTGCAAAGTACAGTGTTCTGTCTGCCAGGGAATTAACAAAGGCCAGTTAGCCATGGACTTGTTCGTGCCTATGAAATTCCCCCGTTTTCAAACTTCAATAACCCCAAAGCCTTGCCCTTCATTCCTGACTCCCCAAGTAGCATTCCCCAGCCCCACACGTAACCCAGGTGCCCTCCACATCCCTCCACATTCATTCCCCACCAAATCTAAAGTTTGCTCCTGCCTTAGATAAAAGATAATCAAATTATTTTCCTGTCTGTAGCTTATTCTTAAACAATTACTTAACTGTTTTGTAACTAAACTATCAACTTTAACAGCTCTGTCAAATTAGTGCCTATGGAGACTTTTATCCTTAAAATAATCGGTTTTCTGCTGGTAACATTTAAGGAGTCTGTAATACTCCACAAGTGACATTGAGCTAATGAGCTACTTCCAAGCTTCCGACTTTCTCTGTGGTGTTTTTAACCAAATTTTTAAATTCATGTCAAGGAATTTCCTAAATTTTAATGGTTTAATATAGAAGCAGGGGATTCTGTTCACAGTTTGGATGTTGTTGCTTCCACAAAAATGTTTTAAGACAAGATTTGGGGAGTTTAAGCGTTATCACAATAATGACAAAATCTAGTACGGTATTATTTTGTCTCAGAAGGGAAAAGTGCCCGGGGTAAGGAAGCATTTTTAAAGGGCCAGAAAGGTTAAACAGCAGGATAGAGAAGACTTGGAAAAAAAGGTCCTTCAAAACATCCAAGTTCAAATGATAGAAAAAAATAGCTCAAAGTCTTGTGTCATAAATGTAAAAATGGGTGGTAAAATGTAAAAAAATACAGTGAAGCTCCCCTCTCTCTCTGACCCCCTTCACCCCCAAAATATTTTAAGAAAAACTTCATAAGGAGAAAAAACCACCACCATCAAAACACAACCAAAAAAACCCCAAAAAACAAAAAACCCACCAAAAAGGCCCTACATATGTAGTTTTCTTGTATTCATTTAGAAATTATCTATATTACAGAATAGAACATTTCACCACTAGTTAAAGCGTCTTTTACAAGGGAAAAGGACATTAGCTCAAATAATTATCATGGCCACTGACTGAATGTTTGATGTTAAACAGCACATTGCAAGACTAATCAAATATTTTAAGAGAATTATTTAAATACAGATATTTGAAAATTGGTGAGCCACCTGCAGATTTAAATTCTTGTGCCTGTGAACACAGAGAATCATGCAAAGAACTCTTTGTGCTAATCAGGGATGGTTTTAGTGCTAAATGGTTACAGAACTGAAATTTGAAGACTGTCTGATAATCCCTGAAGCAAGGGAGCAGTTCCTAAGCACCACTTCAGATTTTCACTCTTTCAGAAAAGACATGTCTGAGTTTTAGCATAAAGAGGTTGCACTGTAGATCTATAGTTACTGTTATTTCTGTTGCAATAATTAATATATCCATATCAAAAATGATAGTACTGCAAACATTGTTATGTGGAGAAAACGAAGTTCGGCATTATTCCTCAATTTTCTACATTTTTAATATTTTTCATGAAATTCATCTGTTTATTCTAGGAAAAACCCATCGGTATCTGATGTAATTTTTGCTGTCCTTTTTCTTCCAAGAACAAGAATCTGGGTATTAAAATGCAATGTACTTTTTACTTAGGTGGAATAATTTTCCCTGAGAGCTGTTCCTGAGGAGCCAGCTCTTAGACGAGTCATCACTTGTACCTTAGCTGACCAAAACCCAGCACTGCTGTACTGCCAAAAAGAATAAATATGCAAGATGGAAACCATGAAAAAGTAGCACATCAGTAGAGAAACAAACAGAACTATCCTTTAAAATATGAAACAGAGGGAAGTGCACGATGTTTCAGAAGGATATTGATCTTACAAACACTGACGGCAAAATGTCCAAGCGCCTTTATTTAAAGGAAGGCTTCAGTGAAATTCCTGGTCGTTTTTTTTTTTTTTAAAAATCATAAAGAAAAGCTATAAGGCCATGCATGATAAATTGGGAAAACTTCTGATGGATGTAGCATATATTTGTGGATCAAAAGATTTAATGTAAGAACTGTAAAACAGCGTGTCAGATAAAAGTCAGGCTCGCAAAGAGCAGATACAGCAGCTCCGATTTATTGCCAGCCCCCACCCTTGTCATCCATCTCCTTTGTCAAGTTTTAGCACTGACTGGCATTAGAGGAGCCTTGGCCTTGAAGCTGTGTCAGTAATTAGACGTGGGGCTGTGAGTGACAGCCAAAATGGACTGATCAGAAAGGAAACACGCCGGGAACGGCACGGCTGAACCAAGCGGTTTGACTACATCGAGCAAGAGAGTCGAGAACAGTTTCCTTGAGGGCAAATCCAAAGAGCTGGCAAAGAAAGATCATGGCAGGAGGAGGACCTGGACCTGTTAATGTATTTTTTAATGGTTTCTGGTTCTTGCTCCGTGCACTCTGTGCCTTTAGAGCGATGAGTGATTAACACTTTGTTTGGTGACGCTGGTTTTGAGTCATTTTCACCCTCTTGCTGATCACAAACCCAACGAGGGAACAGCTGTAGATGCTCAGCTGGGCCTGGGGTAGTCAAACAGCTGGGAAAACCCATCCAAAGCATCGTGTCTAAGAAAAGGGGTACAAAACTTTCAGCTGGAAGTGGGAAGAGTAAAAGAAGAACCACTCAAGGTGTGCAATGAGGAGAATACAAAAGTTTAAGGAATTTTACCCATCACCATGGCACACCTAACGAGGGAACACACAAAACTAACACAGTAACTCTCCCTGCACTACAGTCAGAGAACCTTTTGATATAGAATTACCTTATGCAAATCCTGGATTTAAAGCCCATCTTGCCTGTCCAAACTACCAAGGTGGATAAGAAATACTTAAAGAGGCCTTGAGGCTTCCTAGGCCCTTTAATTCAGTTTTGCAGCACAACCTTTTCAGGAAAGATATGCTGCCATTACAATTAAGCAATTACTTTTCCTAGTTTATTATTTATGATTTTAATATAAGACTTAGAGTTGCACTATATAATTGCAATCCATATCCTTGTATCATCCTGTCCCATAAAGCACATCTGTTGAAGTGTTTAGCAATTTACCACTTTGAATTATATTACAAATTTGCCTGGGAGTTGGTTCTTATACTTCGATCTAAAACTATTACCCAAGTCTTGTACAATGTAATTAAATAAATTAAACCAGCCCTTGGGGACCTTTGCTCTAAAATGAAATTTCAGATCCAAGAGTGCCTGTAACCTTTGCTGTAACCATGTCTAAAATGTTACTTGTAATTTCACAACTAATCAGATCTTGACAGAAAGGCAGACACTTGTTGATGGAACCCCTCCTTCCTGCGATCCCCAAGGATAAATTTACTACATCACGATGGAAACAAATCCTCTTCCATCAGAACCCGTATTTTAGACAGGGTATTCTGGGCGTTGAAAAAAGGCTTCTGGAATATTGCTGCTCACTTGCAAAGCATGGATATCACTCAACCTCTTCTCCCACCTCTGGAGCGGTCAGCTCATTGAAAAAAATCATATTTTGTGACATGCAACATTTTTCTTTCAATTCAGACCTCAGTACCGGGCTGACTGCAGCACCCACGTTAGCAGTGACCAGCTGTATTAAATTAGTACCAGGAAAGGCACAGTTGAAGCTGTAGTGTAAAAGGCCACCTTTAACATGAGTCACTGACACTGTGAATGAAGGCAAATATTTTAAATCCTACCTCTCTAAAAAGCCCCAGTAATCACTAATTGAAAGGAGGCGAGAATTAACTGGACAAACAGCAGCTTCTGTGTCCTTATGAAAACCTGGAATCAAAATCTGTGAAAAGCTGTACTCACAAAGAATGTAAGCACACAATAAAATACGGGCTCAAGACAAACACCAGAACCAGTCACAAAGAATTCTAATGTGACAGCTGAAAATTTCACCCCTTGGTTCATGGCCCAGGGTGCTCCACGCAGCATCCTACCATGTGCAGGGCAAGTGATTGGATCAGTTTGCACACAGGAGCAAGAGGCACAGGGCAGGGCAGCTGAATGAAGCCTGGTGCTTCGATTCCTCCCTGCACCAGGACTCGGGAGCGGCTCCAGCCGAGCTGGGGCACAGCCCTGGAGCTGGGGTCCAACACGCCTCAGGGTCAGTTCAGTGATCTCCTACAGCAAGAATTGGGGGCCATCCCCTCTTAGTGGTGGTCGTTCATCCTCTGATGTTGTTTGCTTCTTATTTGTTACTCCTGACACATTAGAGTTTGAAGCCTGGCAGGGGCCACTGATCAAATACAAGGCTTTGTAAACCTGGATTTCAGCAGCCAAGAAAGTGCCAGGCAGTAACCGCTGCTCAAGACTTTGCATCCTTCACTTCACACGTTTGTCTCCTCGTGAGAAGGTCTTTTATATGAATGACATTGAGGAAGAGAATGTTCTGCCATCTGAAAAATTTGTAATTTTGTCCATGGCTATAGGGCCATCATCTCCCAAGGGTCACCTACCACCTCCCTGCCTCTGCCTGACATCAGCAGAACACTTTCCTTCAAGGTGCTCCTGTTCAAGGTGCCTCTGTAATTACATCAGCATCAGTTGTGCTCCTGGAAGCTTTAGAGGCTTGATTTCTCACCCAATATTATACCCTTTTTTGCCAATTAAGCAATAGTTTGAAAAGTAGAATAAATAATTCTTTTGCAGTCAGCTGGACAGCTCATAGGTCTTAAGCAAGTATTGGGTATTTAGCTAAGCTGCATCTTCAGTGATCACTGCATTGTAACTAAAGACAGAATTATCATTAAAATGGTATTGTAAAAAAAGAATCCCTATGGAGATTCAAAGAAAGTGTTCTAATGCAGGTAGCTTTGTTCTTTCCAACTACAAAAATTACACACTATCCATCCTGAAACGCAAAGGTAACCAAGAAAGCATTATGTCATTTGCAAAAGGTCTCCTACCCTAGAGCAAAGTATTATTACTATTATTATTATTATTATTATTATTATTTAAATTCAGCTACTCCTGTATATTTAACTTTGAAAGAAATACCACGTAGTATCCAAACATTTCTGATGAATAATGAGCCTGTAACAAGAACTACAAATGAAGAGATATTAAGAAAACATAAATTTCTCCATGTGAGTACTTTCAAAGGTCATCACTGTTTTATTCATTTCTCCAAGCATGATCCTACCACGTCCAGAATAGCTCAAGCTTCTATCCCACTTATTCAGTTTTGCTACAGACCAGGAAAAACTGTAATGCTACGCTAATTTGATCTCCCTAGCAGATCAATCAATATGTCTGAAGAGCATCACTAATTATAATAAAAGTATGCTCATTAATAATATCATGTGTTTTCATGCATAACCGAATTTTAAGTTTTCAAACACATACTCCAAAGAATGCAGTTCCAGAGCCCCCACAAGGAAACCCCAGAATGGCACCAGTGCAGATTCTCAAGGTGCATTTGGGGAAGGCAAATATAAGCACATGGATTTGTTGCATTACAGCCAGAAAAGTACAGCCAGCACACAGCCAACCACTACGCCCAGGAAACAGGTAATTTATGTCAATGTATTTATATAGAAATATACATATTTAAACAACAACAGCCACTCCAAACCCTCCTGCCAAACTCCACAGTTTCCTTATGCCAGCCACTGCATTTAGCAGCTGGGGGTACAGACAATTTTCCTCGTTTAGCACCTGGCAATAAAGAAACAGAAATCACCCCAGTTTTTCCATTGTTTTAATCTCTTTGTCCTCACAGTGAACCAAAATTCTGCGCTATACCAAGTGCAATAAGAAGAGTTAGAAAGGCTTTTTCATCTCCTAGCTCAGTGCACTTGCAGAGCAGAGAACCAGAAGGAATGACATTTCACCCCGGTGCCAATGAACCAGGATACTCCGGTATTTGCAGCCTTGCCTTTGTAGATATGATTCAATATGACATAGCTCACTAGGATTTAAAGACCTGCATGAAATAACTGCTGCTTCTTACTTACAAATCCATTAAATGGGTTAAAAGTGACTTAAACTATTGAGTCTCAAAGGGGTTTTTTGTATCTTCCAAGTGATCTTTTACTCACAGGGTAGCAGCAGGTAACAAGATGCAAAAATTCCTGTGTCTGTTCCCTCATTCTCCAGGGGCCTGGTGCCTCTGTGTGACTTTGTACAGGTTATAACCTCTCTGGATTTCATTTACCCATCTCTAAAATGTGAATAATGCTTAACTTCCTCCTGGGAATTGTGTGGAGGCTTAGAATATTAATCCTGGTGCTTTGAAATCAGTGAATTGAAAACAGCACAAAGCACCAAGTTTTATCTTGTGCATCCATTCCTTATTGCCTTTACCTTGTCAAGCTCATACAGAATTAACTGTGATCATTTAAATCAGTTCAGCTTTTGCAATAATAATCCTGCCTACTTCAATAATTAAAGAAAAAAAAAGATGATAAAGGTAAAATAACTTAAACCAACACTTCAGGTATTTGTGCTTGCAGATGTAACACACACTGTGATATCACACCCAGTGCTGAGTCTAATACTTCTCCTCCCTGCCTTTCTCTGTCTGGATGAACAGTGTTTAAGGAGCCTTCTAAAAGCAACAATCTGTTTCATTATGAAAATCTCCTTTAAAATGGTTCTGAAGCGGCCCTAGTGGACGATTTTCTGTATTGATATCAAAAAGCTTTTCCTTACATCTTTGTATGCATAAAATAGATTAAGTAATTCAATTCTGTGGAACATAAATTTTTGTTAAAAAGTTGTAAAGATCACTATAAAATGTGAAATATTTTTCTAGTTTCTATACAAATTAATGACCACACGTTCAGAGCTAAAGAACAATAAAAATCAATGGTTTACTAAATCCCTGCTGATGTCCATTATACATAAATACAGTGGGAATCTGCTGGATTTTTTTTTTTAAGTAAAAAGCTTAGAATTCATAAGAAGTATTTATGTCCTGAAGCATGGGCTAGAAAAATAGTTACTTTCACAAGAACTGCTTGTATTATATATGTTTTAAACACAACAGGATGTGAAATCCAACGAAACCAAATAAAATATGGGGAAATCCACAATTAACCAAAATATTTGCAATACATACAGAACATTAGCTAGAAAGAAACTCCATGGGCTAAGCAAGTAACCAAATGAGCAGCTGACTTTTCCAAAGCTTATTTAAACATTTCAGTACTCCTGCCTATCTTACATCACACCTGCTGCTGCCTGCACCTCTCCTGAAGTTCCTGTGATTTCTGCGTGAGGAGGTCGTGAACAACTGATTTCTCCTGCACTCACATCAGCCAGGCCTAGATCAGCACTATCTTGAAATGTAAAATTCTCATAAGTGGTTTCGGAATGTCAGCTCTTTGCTGCACCCTGACTCCACCTCCATCTCATGGAATTTCCTTTCCTGTTGTTGGGGGAATTTTTTTGCTACAAGTTACTGTAGAGAAGCCTCTCCAAATATTCTCCAGAGCAGAAGCAAAAGTAAATATGATCACGTTCATTTTGTAGGACACCAGGGAAGGAGTTTATTGGCTCTGACATCACACATATAACCTGGCTGATAAGGACATCCCCCAAATACAGACACAGGGCAGTGATGGATTTACTGCAGAGACTGGGGCAGGAACTCGGCTCAAATAGGGGACAAGCCCCTTGCAGACATGGTGGAGCAAAGGAGTCTGTAACAGCTCTCCCTCAACACTCATATATTTTGATCTAGCAATAAACAATGATTAAATCACATTTTTACCACTGGTGTCACTCATTGCATTAAAAGAATTCCCTTAAAATTCAAATCTGCCTTTTTAGGGATCGCTAAGAAAGAAATGTGGAGAAGCTTAGAAATACTCTCATCAGAAACACGGATGATATTTTGCTACAAATTCACAAGTTCGGGCATTAGATTGAATAAAAATAATAATTTGTCAAACAGCTTCCTTCAACAATGAAATAAAACAATCTAAATATTCATTCTCTGGAAACTGCACAAGCAGGCACTCACCAAAGTTTGCAGTAATATACTTTAAAGCAGGCTCAGCACGAGGGCAGTTAAATCCCTGCAAAGCTCCTGCAATTGTTCTATATTGTTTTAGGGAGCCCAGGGGAGCAGCTCTCCCTGTAAATTTTAGTGATGCACACAGCTCTGACGACACTTCAATTATCTCTGCCTGAAATTGAATCTGTTAAGAACACTGTAAACGGAATAATCCAATTCCTCCTAATACACCAGGCTGAATCCCTAAGCCCTAATGAACATTTTTCCTTTTTCGCTCCCTCTCCCCAGAGCCAACTAAAGAGTTGAGTCAAGAACCCGGCAATTACGTAGCGTTTAAATATTTTAGTTTATATGCATTCATCATTTGCAAGTGAGGACATGATTGCAGTAAACTTCCCAACAATGCTCTCTAATTTTAATTACCAGAAATCCAACACTGCAGATAAACTAATGCCATCAATATCCCAAAAAATGCACTAACCATGGCTATCAATATTGGAATTATAAGGAAATGAGTACAGGCTATGTGTGAGGTTTTTTAAACACTGTATTTTTATGAACTCTACTCCATACATAGAAGTTTGTATTAAAAAGAACAAAAAAAAAAAAATCTACAAAATGCCTAAAACTTTAAATACCTGGTCAGAATATATTGTCTAACAAACCTGAGAGTCTTAATACACAGTGTTAAAAACTTTTCGTTTTGAGGAGACTTCATATTATTCATTTTTCATAAATGTCATAAACCTCAGCTGATAAAGGAATGAGCAACTGAAAAAGTAGTGACAAAAATCCCAGCAACAACCCCAAACAATTTGTATTACTCTTGTGTGGTTAAAGAACTTACTTTAAACTTATTAAAGATCACAATAAATGGTGATTTCAATGTTTCAGAACAAAGTCAGACATGTCTGAGGCTTCCAAAAACGCTTGTCTACCATTGTCAAAGTAAATGCATATGTAGTGAGTCCATGCAATCCTCAGAAAATGTTTTCAACATTTATTTATCTCTAAAAATAAACTTTAAACTCCAGTAAGTGCCTTTCCAAAACCCAAATGTGCAGCATTTAGAACTGCATGCAGCTGAAGCTACTGAAAGCCATTTTAAAAGGATGTGATCACAAAAAAAATTAGCTTTTAATAATTTTCACTCTTGCGTGTTTTGAAGTACTTCACAGTGTTTTCAGGCTGAGAACTAAAGGCCAATAATTTCTAAGATAAGAAGAAATACTGGATATGGGAGAAAAAGTTGGGTGCAAAATGCAAAATCCTGGGAAGCCGAAGGGCAGAGTGGGAATGCTGAGAGGAATGGGCTCTCCTCACTGTTGATTGTCTACAGCAAAACAACTCCTCAGAGGCATTCCACAGAAATCAGATCAGCAGGGTGACAAGACCCACCTTCTACACAAAGCCTGCAACACATCCACAGAGTCATCTTCTCTTTGAAACCCTGCCAGAATCCGGCAATTTATTTAGTGGAATTGCTCCGAAATGGTTGGGATGGAGCAGATTTGGAGAATCCCACAAACTGCTGTGGGATTTAAGGTTACTGCTGACCATCACGGTGATTGAGTGACACAAATCACTGTAGCTTCTCTGAGGTCTTTACAGATAAGCCAGAGCAAACTGCAATATTAATTTTCAAACAAACAAAGCGTGTTTGGATTGATATTACTATATTGATCAAAATTTGATGGTACCTTAAACACCTAATACAAACTTCTCCAAGAAGTAATGCCAATCAATACAAAACCATTTGATTTACAAGCCAAACATAAGTTGGATCAACGGTAACCAAAAAATATCATTTTCCCAGGGCTCTATTTTCCAGACTTTGATCTGTTAGTTCTTCAAGACACTTTCATGCCTTTATCCACATTACAAGTAAGTGGCATCTTGCTTCAAAGAAGAGTAAAACTTCTGCTTTTCCTTTCAGTGACTCTTTGGCCTCTTTCACCAAGACGCATCTTTCCTTGAACTTTTCATTCTATAGCATCTGTACAATAAAAATCTGTGTGACACAAACATTTTAAAAGGCTGGAAAAATCTCCACCCTTTTCCTCACAGGCAAATTGAAATATTTCATTTTAATAAAAACGACGTGAATTTCGTATCAGTTTAAGTTATCCAGTCACCGTGGCTAAGAATACTTTTCTGCAAAAGAATTTAAAACCAAATGTTATTTTCCTACTCTTTTTTCAACCGCCAATTTAATGATTAGTCTGATGATACAGCACAATCAAAACAAAGTGTCACAGCATGGGGGTATTAATTCCAGGCTTTGCAGAACTAGGAAACCTTGAGTACAGGCAATTACCAGCCACTGAGGACAATCCGAGTGCTTTCCTACGTGCTCATTAACTCAATTTAGATAAATGAGTAATGTCAGTAATTTCCACAAGGAGGCATAGCCTTCTTCACGAAGTGGACATCTTACTGTACCCTTATTTCCCTTTACCCACAGCTGTTTTTCTCAAGTCTTGCAAAATGTCTGCACAACTGGAATGGTATCTGGATTACTTCTGTATCATTGTTTAAATCTGTGCCTTCCAAATTATAAATCATCTCCTTTCTTCTTAAAACCTTTCTCGATGAAGTTACAGAAATCTTCTCCTCGCCATCCAAGCCATCTCAGAAACTAACACTACTTCATTCTGACTTGCAGATATTTTTATATTTTACTTATAAGTTTTATTCTGCGATTGTTCTGATCCCATCCCCTTTGGTGCCATCCCTACTGACACCACACTGTGGGATTCCAGTTACCTCCTGTTAAAACTTTCAGACATCCACACACAGATAAACTTTTTGGCAGAACTATAACATAGCACAAGAGGATTATGATGAGAGGTGACTTTTGGCCTAGGCAAAACAGGTGACTGACATTTGGCAGCTCACTGCTTGGGGCAAAGCCAAACATGTTGAGCGTGTGATACCCAGAGCACTTACCTGTGTGAGAGGCAGCAATAAATGCTTTCCTGAACACCAACAGGCATCTGCAGGATATTCTGTTCCCACTGTTTTCATAACCTGACCCTTCATTTCCCATGCTGCTTCTTTCTTTTGACAGCATCTTAATATCCCACCTGACTCCTCACATCCATGCTAAAACCCCTCTGAGATCACCTGCCTCCTACCACCCACCTTGTCTTGCAGAGAACTTTTGTTTTTGCACAAGAATATTTTCCTACACTCCTGAGAAGCCTCAAGACAGCCCTCAAAATGATGTCCTTTAGGACTATCCACTCCCTTTTCACACTGGTTAAGATAAACAATGTTTGCAGAGGTCTCCCAGGTCACTCTGTTTCCCAAGGAACATATGAAGCAGCAGTGAAAGGATTGTATTGTCAGTTTTTGGATGAAACTGAAAAATCAAGCTGTAGAAATGGATTAAATAACCCAGGGGGTGGGGAGATCTTTGTGAGGGGGTGGTATTTTAGTGAATACTCGGTGTGGCTGCTCACACCTGAGGGTTTATCTGGAGCTCAGGACACAAGTCTCACCTGCACTGCTATCCCCAGATTCATCACCTCCAGAACAGAGCGTGCCCGTGATTGTCACCTCCCTCCTGATTCATCCACAGCCTAATAACCTACAATTAATTCACTCAGCCTGGACAGCCAAGCATCCGGAGTACCTCCATAACCTGAAGTCAGACATTTGGGATGTGTAACTGTGATACTCCACAAACCCCTTCCTTTCCAAAGTCTCAGATTCTTCTCAAATTGAGGCGCCACCAATGCTTATTTCGTTTCTTTTGCATTCATTCTGGAGCCACCCACCCAATCTGACCTGCTCCCTCTGCACAGCTGACTAATGACCCCTTTAAAATACAGAATTCACTGCATATATAAATTTACATGATGTAGGATTTTATGTGTTGTTGTCTGTCCATTGGGACCACACATAAAACACGATTAAGATAAACGACACACAGTATTAAATTATTCTGCTTTAAAAGGTTTCAGACAGAAATCATAGAACATCACAGGCTGGTTTGAGTTGGAAGGGACCTAAAAGCTCATCCAGTTCCACCCCCTGCCATGGGCAGGGACACCTTCCACTATCCCACGTTGCTCCAAGCCCCGTCCAACCAGGCCCTGGACACTTCCAGGGACAGGGCAGCCACAGCTCCTCTGGGGACCCTGGGCCAGGGCCTCCCCACCCTCATCATAAAGAACATTACAACTGAAATAATATCTATTTTGACAATATGAGTATTTTCTGGTTTGAAAAATACTCAAGCGTATACAACCAATCTGTGCCTGTTAGTTCCAGCTATTGAAATATTGAAAGAAATTGGGAGACTGTAGACAGAAATATCTACATACGTATAACATTTACGTGAAAATAGGGAAAGTTGGAGAACTGGATAAAATATTTATCTTTTATGGAAAACTGTTGAAAAGACCCTGTCGCTCTTCAGGACCAATGAGCAGTTATTTGCTTTCTCAACCGTGCTGAACTCCAGCTCTCTTCTTATCTTTCTGGGATTTGAGTTGCCTCAGATATTCAGGGCTGTGTTTTGGAAGGACAATAGCATTTTACCACCAGGAGCCACGTTTTCAGATCGTGTTTTACAAATCAGATTGAAATGCGAGGAAAAACACCCTAAAGGTTAAGGCCTCCACATAAAACACTTATTTAGCTGAGGGTTCCACGGCACCAAGCTTTGGAGGATCACTTTCTTTAAATCAATTATGATCAATAGGAGGCAGATGGCCGGGCTGTCACGCTGGATGGAGCTGTCTGCATGATAAGGTCACTGCATCTGTCAGGGGGGAAACGCCTCCCCACCCTCACAGCTCTCCCTGAGCAGAGAGCACCAGGGATTAGGATGTGCACTGAAGGAATTACAGGAGGGCACCACATCTGACAGCATTTGTCAAATTATCTCGTGCCACCTTCGCAGGGAGATACAAGAAATAAAACCACAGCATTACCCCGTTAGTCAGAAGAATTTGCCAACAATTTTCCCCTGTGGGGAGGTATTTTCTTGCCTTCTATTTTCAAACAACATTTGGATGTGATTTCTCACAGACGGTATAATTTTAATGCACACCATACTGTGTATCAGCTATCAGGAAAGCTATTACCGTAATTAAATGTCATCTCTTTGAAGGGGACAGAAATTGCAAGTTCCTGCTATATCATAACTGGTATTGTACAGCCACTTGTAAAATCATCTCTCCTGCTGCTCCAGAAACTCACTCCAGAATAGCAGTGATTACCAAGCTACATTGCTTTTATCATTCCTGCCACTGTATAGACAGTGATACGCTGCAGCGTCGTGGGGAAAAGAATTAATATAAAGTTAAACAGTTTTAAAACCAAGTAACTAAACCAAACTGTCTTCAAAGAATATTTGGAAATACCCAGATGTTTTCTTTGGTGTTTAAATGTCAGTTTTTGTTAAAAGTAACAAATCATAGCAGATTAAAACCCATGCTTTGTTTTTTCTTTATTTTTTTTCCTGATAGCCTTAGAGCCTTACTTTGCTTCCCTAATACAATAATTAGTAGTAGCAAAGTCTACATGACTCAACTAAAAAGGACCTGATGAATCTGGGTTTTTTTTCCCCTAAGATATTTTAGAATTAGTAGCTCTGTGCTAATAGCCTAAGTACTAATAAATAATTTACCACAGAAACAGTTTAAAATACTCAAAGATTGTTTGAATGGGACACTTAGTCCATAATTTACATATAGTAAATTACTCAATAAAATTGTTTTCCCTTCATGTTCTTTACTTCATTGTTGCAAAGAACAAAAGAAACTATGAAAACAAAAAATTAGGATCATATGTCCTCTGATATTAATAAATGTTCTCACCACATGTGAAGGAAATTGGAGCTACGCTTGAGAAGTACATGGGTGTAATAACAGTGTTAAAGAAACTCATTAGTATTTCCAGCTAACAGAGAAAGTTTTACGTGTGTTCCCAGTTGCCATATATTTATTGAACTGTATGGGTTTAACAGCAGAGTACCTTCAACATCAAATGTGTCTGAAATACAAAATATCTCCAATTTAGACACTGCAAACCCCTTAGATTTATAATCAGAAATAAAACATGACTGTTAAGCTTTAAGACAGGCAAACTAGAGACTCTTAGAGGAACATGTGAGCTGGGAAAGGCGTTCATTGTGTGTCCAAAGCTCAACCTCTAAATCATCATTTCAATCTTATTCTCTGCTCAACTGGTTCCTTCCTGGATAACAAGAATAGTGAATTCTTCAGGAAAATGCATTCTGGGGCTCCAGCTTTGAGCTCTCAGCAGAAGAATGCCAATAAGACAATTTTTGATTCCTTGGACAAATGAAAATCCATGCATTCATTAGAACGTTTCCCCTACTTTTCACCTATTAAAATGGTAAGAGACTGATCCATCTCTTTTGACTTGTCTGAGAGAATTATAGCAACACTTCAGCTAAACTCTCTCAAGTTGCTCATTTTTCTGCAAAATTATCTACTACTGAACTAGACCAGTGGTGTTCTTCATTTCACTGCCTTCAAACAACTAAAAATATCTGAAGTAATGAAGAAAATTCATCCAAGACAACCAGAAAATGTTCAGGCTCTCTGGCAGTCAACAGGATGCCTTCTAAGACAATGATGTGTCTGTGCCATTTCATTCATACTGCATTAACGTTTCTGTGCAGAAACTTAAAATTACCACGTTAAAATGAACAAAATGCTTCCCACTGCCACATCCTTCTAAATGTACAGCTTCCTGAAGAGCACCCATGCATCCACTGAACTGAGGGACGAGCCTAAGGACTTTTCACGGGAGCAGGGTAGAGGGACAGAAGATGATTCACAAGCGCTGAGGACACAAAACACAGGAGGCCTCCCCAACATCTCCCTCAAGCAGCGAAGGACATCCCAGGGAAGCACTGAAAGCACACAGAGCATAAAAGCCACCCATGGAAACCACATCAGAATACACAACGCTGTTGCTAAATTCAGTACAAAGGTTTGCCTTTGATTTCTCAGCTTTGAAATGTAAACAGAAGCCTAAACAGAGTGGATGATGTGCTGAGGGCTCCCCAGAGCAGAGGTCTCCTGCAGACAGCACCAGGGACTTGCTTGTCACTTGCGTGCAGCATTAAGTGTGGTCAAGATCTGAAAACATGAAAAACACATTTCATGCTGATCTTTATTACCCCATGAAGCTTCTGCTTCACACAACTACGGCCACCGATTTCTGTTGCTTTTGTTAAATTTTTTATTTAACCTTCTCTCCTAATACTTCACAAATAGAATATCCACCTCATCATTTCATAAGCATACACATAAATTTATTACTTCACTTAATTTTTCCATTAGTTATCAATGCAATATAAAGCAGAGATAAGGACAAAAATTTTTCTAGTATGTTGTTACCACTGATTAGTCCTATTTGCCCTGAACAAAGCAGGTTTTCTTTGATCTCCCATTTCTGCATGCTAAAAAATATAATCTAATATAGTATCATATCATAGAGCGTTAATTTTTTCCCTCAAGGAAGAGTTTTAACAGTCTAGGGCCCCATAATGGTCAGAGGATATTAAGTACTAAACACACCGTCAGAACTAAGATATAGCATCTAACTGAAAGGCAGAAAGATGTTTTACTTTTACTTCAGTTTATTCTTGGAAAAAAAATCTTAAAAGTATTTCAGCTCCTCAGTAGGTATTAACCACAAAGAGCTTTTCAAACGGGAAATGCGATTCTTCTCTGAGTTGCTTTCCTAATATAGTTCTCTCCACAGGTAGAGAAGTGAAGCTGGAATTTAAGAAAAAAAATATTTTCTGTGATATTTGAACAAAGAAAACTGTTTGAGTACTCATTCACAGGTGGAGTGATGAGGCTCATACACAAAAGATAGCTTAACTTTATTAAATTGAGAGGTTGGGGAATGCAGAAGATGTGCAGGGGAGACAGGAATGAAAAAGAATGAAGTATTTTCTGGAGTCAATAACCTTATTCTCTTACATTCAGCAGGTATAATCCTGAAACACTGCTTGATAAATCAGCAGCTTAAATCACATTAAAAGACTGATGGGATCTTGTAATTTCAGGAAGATTATGGGACAGAGCAAGCAGCTTGATCCCAGTCAGACAAGCTGAAGCACTGGAGGAAGCAGGTCACAGCTGGGGAGGACACTGTGCTAAAGAGACTTCTCCACATTCTGTCTCTCAGTTTTCCAGTGCAAGAGGGGATTTCCAAGTTGGAATTGGAATGCCAAGGACATTGGCAGGACAGGATGTATTGGTGCTGAATGTGGCCACAGCTTCAGACTTGTGCTCAGGTACCAAGAACAGCACATCCACAGGAGCACAAGGCTGCTGTGATTTGGAAAACCTGAAAGAACTGAATGAAAAGCTTTGGGGGCTATCTTATGCAGAATATTGGGCTGCTAGAGCCGTTTAGGGCTAAACTGGTGCTGTCTGAGGTATAAACTGGGCCCATGAAGCCTTCAGAGGTTGTGATGCTGGTCAGATCCCATTTTTAGCACAGCCATATTCCCAACCTTCCATTTGCATTCGGTGAGCTGAACACACAGGGTGTCTTTGACACTCACCTTGCTGTATTTATTCATCAATCAGCTCTGCAGCTTCAACAGAGGATTACTGAAATATATACTCCCCAGCCTTGCTTTAAATACTGCCTTGCTCTGGCTCAATCTGCACAGAACAACTGCACGAGATTTCCTGACCAGCTGGCGGTGAAAGGTTTGGGCCTGGCAGCTTTGGAAGACCTTCCTATCCCTACGGTTTTTATTTTATAGGATGGGTTTTTAAAAGCAGCAGCTCTTCTGAGTGTCTTACTTTCTAGGGGAAAGAGATGTCAGCCTGTAATTGGGGTGTGGAGCCTGACAAATACAACAGGGACCCTTAATGGCACAGAGACATTTATTTTCTCTGGGGATAAGCACCCATCAATTTCTGTTGGTGTTTTCGAAGAAACAAATTAGAACTCAAAAATCTGATCTACAAGGGGCAAGGAAAACAACCTATAATAATATCTTTAGGCCCAACTAAGCAAGCAAGCAGGCCACAAAAATAGTGATACAACACCTATTTTCACACGGGGCTGTGATAACCCAAGAAAGGAGCAAGCATCTTTAAACACCTCAGCAAGACAGACAGCTGTCCTCTGAAAGGTAGCAGGGGGAAGTAAACAGAATCATTATTCTTTCCTCTAATTGCCATTTGATGAGTAGGAATATTAACCTAAGTTATTCCCAGCCCTTTCAAGACACATTTAGTAGCTCAGTTGCTGAGCCTCACTGAGGCAGCCCAGCAGCTACAGGATTAAGCAGTTGCTGACAAACCCAAATTACGTTTGTGGTAATTTCACTGAAGGCACATTTCACAGCTAATTGGAGCCTAAGCCCAAATACTAGAAGGAAAAAATACAAGCAAGATGGAAATGCATAGTGCATCATTCGTGATTAGTCCTTCAATACAAATAAATAAATAAATAAATAAATAAATAAATAAATAAATAAATAAATAAATAAATAAAGGCATTGACAGGAAGCCACCCAGCAATTAGGTCTTTAACTGTTTTTTGCTTCATACCCAATGGGTGTAATTGGCTTTAAGGGAAGAACATTTTTCAAGCTTCCTGCTTAGCATATTCATGCAAGAAAATATTTTATGACTTTTTCAATTTGCTAAAACTTCTGTTGTGCATCTCTGGCTAAAAGGCAGAGAAGTGTCTAATTTTAAGCATTCATGGTTTAATGCTCCTTCATTATCTTCATCACCTTATACTCTACAGGTAAATAATTGATACAGCTTCATTAAAAATAAAGAAGTTGCTTTTCTAGAGCTTTCCCTACCTTTTATTTCAAAAAAGAGGGTTTTTAAAAAAATCAAAATCTTCAAATCATGAGATTCTTAGAAAAATCCTATTAGATATTTAGATAGTAATTTTCAAAATTTGTTTCTTCAAACCTGGGACAACATAGAAGTGACACCATTTTTTTGGACCAGAAACCGTCTCTACCGTTCCTTTGACCAAAATAACCCCCAAACCAACCAGCTCCTGTCAGGGCTTCCAGCGCTGATCCCCAGCAGACACAGAGCACACGGAACTATTTGGGAAGAGATTTTTTGAAGTGAAGGACTGATGCATAAGACATTTTCTCAAGGACACCACCGACATCCCATGACAGCTCTGGGCATTTGCTTCAGAACAAGCTGTCTCGTTCTTACCTGAGCTATTCAGTGTGAAATCCTGCTCTGAAAAATGACTGTGCAATGATAAGAACATCGTCCTCCCCTGTGTCTTCATCAGTTAGCAACAAAAGTAAGGTTAATAAATCCACCACAGCAGTGTTTTCATGCTGTACAAATCCCTTCCAGATGTTAGCAGCAATACCAGTGTGCCGTGACCTCAAAATAATGTTTGTATTTATTTACCTACACCCTTAGTGCAATCCTTTTAAGCATCCAAATTATGGCAGAAAGAACTTATTAGAGGAAAATATTGACATACATTTGAGACTGCATACCTAGATATCCACAGAGTTCTGAGAAATGGAAGAAGTTACAAGTTCTTAGCATTCCTGGTTGTATTCACTGCACAGCTCACAGAGCAAGAAGGAATCGAGCACAATCCCATTTCTTGGAATGGTAACTTATATTACTTTTTAACATGAGGAAACACAAAGAAATGTAAGCAAGAGGTAATATGCATGAAATATTATTGTACCATAGAGACCTAGGTAGAAATGGAGGAAGAAAACACAAGAAATGCAGTTCTTACATAAAAAAAGCACATTCAGATTTGAAATGAGTGGTGAGGAAATGCTGAACTTTGTTCACAAAGTACTGGTTTAAGATGTAAATCCACAGAATAAAAAAAAAAAGAAAGAAAGAAACATAAGTTATTTATCGTAAACCTTGCCATACAAATGCTGCAATTATAATGAACCAGAATAGGAAACGCGAAGTTCTTGTTTACAGAAAGAAGTGGATTTTAATAAGCCATTAATCCATCACTGCGTATCACAAGTCAAGCAATTTGCAACTGAACATGAGAAAAACTTGTCTAGGTCACACCTGCTACTTACAAAGTGTTGACATTCTTGCCATGTTTCACAAATATACTGTCAAAACTTGAAAGTACATGACAAATTTATGCAATTAAATTTTTGTTTGGATTACTAAAACGAGCCATAATTGATTGCTCATATTCTTTACTTCATTAATGACTCTCTAATTAGCAAAAACTTATCAGTATCTGTGGCTGGAGGGTTAGCAGGCAGTGATGGAAATGCAGGTGTGAAATAACCCAATTTACGATATCAGATGATGTTAATGATTTCACAGGACCAAGGAAGGTCCCATGAAATACACTCTCGGTTCCTATTACTACCTACTGACAACCACAGCTTTATATCACAAGAAGATGACTACACTTATCTTCTCATTAGTAGCTAATTTCGTTCATTCCTCTTGCCAAACTAATTATAAAAAAACTTTTCAGGCTGAAATGAATTAATAGGGCACTTGGACCCCACTCATTTTTCTCATGGTAAAATAATTAGTAAGCACACGCACACAAAAATCAAAATAGTTCTGTTAACTAATTAGCAACACTAAGGACAATAAACCCTGTAATCCATTAGAAGTAATAAAACCTCCTTTTTGTGAGTAAGGATCATCAGATTTCCCTAACTTGCAATTTCATTACCACAATATCAGAGAAATGAAAGCAAAATACAGCTATTGTATTAAAAATATTTCCTTTTCAAAATCTCAGTAGCTGTTCCTCAAAATGGAAATGTTGTAACACTGCACCCCTGTAGTACCTAAACCAGTGTTATGAGTTATTCGTGGTTTAGAGGGACTGATTAATGAGCTGATGGATTTCACTGATTAAATTACATTGGCTTTGTCAGAAAAACAAATGGAGGATATTTTAAAACTCTACAGATAGGGTTTAAAAGCAGGAAGACAAAAGTTAATATCTTTGAGTGGCGTTTATTTGCTTCTGTAGCTCTCCCAGGACTGTCCCTGTTGTATTGCACCACATTCAGCAGAGATGCCACCAAGCAAAGAGTGGCAAATTCCCAGTGATGAGGAAAGCTCGTCTTGCCAAAACCCAGCCTTTAGAGGGTGAGGCTGTTTTGCCACCAGCCAAAACATCCTAAGCTAAGCTGAATAAGGATTTCTGCTGGAAAATGAGGAAACTCCAATTGATACCTAAGGACTCAGAAAACAGCTGGATCAAACACTGTGGTCTGTGAACACCCAAACTGATGTTGTATAGACTTAACCTGTCCCTCCAGGTAAACCTAAAAGTTCTTCAACCTCTCTTTCCACTCAAGGAGCAGCTGGTTTCATCCGTGTTTCTGACACAGAACAGCCACAGATATTTTGTTCTCATTGTGACTGATTTCAGGGCTCTAAAACAGGAACGCAGATTATTTGAAATTTCAATATGTGGTCTCAAAGGAAGAAAAAAATAATGTAAATGTAATTTTGTGTGCTGCAAATTAATGTAGCATTTAAATGTTTTGAATTATAATATAGTCTGTAAGCACAGCAGACTCTTTTTAACTTGCATGAGCAAATTTTGATTTATCTGAACATCAACACCTCAATATGAACTAAAAAGTACTTAGAAACATATTCTGCTTCAATTACTTTATTGGAAGCAAGCCCCTTGTAAGTCTCTTTAAACAGAATTTTGTCCAGAGGGTACTAGATTCATCCTCCCACTGGATTTTAACGAACATAAAATGTTCCACAGAGAGCTGGGTTGGGTTTTTTTTTGTTTGTTTTGCTTTCCAAAGGGTACAACACACATTCATGTATTATCAGTTTTTGTTTAAAGAAAAAAAAAACAACACTGTGATCACAACTCCAAATCTCAATTCCCTAAAAACAAACCAGCCAATCCCCCCAAACTATCTGACTTGAAAACACAGGCAGTATTTGCATTGGGAAAAAAATGCCTGATAGCTTTGCTTTTAACCTATCTTTACAAAGCTCTCTGAAGATCAAAGAGGGCTCGCTCAGACAGCTGCATTTTCATGCCAATGGCCAGCAGAAAGAATGGCCTTCAAGGAAACTGCTCAGTGAATCCCTAAGTAATCAGCCAGCAGAACAGAGTATAAAAACCTTCAAAAAGGTCAATGGAGATGGAATAAGAAATCCTGACTATTAACTTCAAGGGTTTTTTGGTTGGGGCTTTCTTCTTCTGTTTGTTTAACTCCACCACCCTGGAGTTAAGCACTAGCTAAGTGGAATTTCGCTGTATTTGGCATTAATTTCTCTAAAATAAAGAACTGTGTTAATGAAAGCAACAACTGCTGCGAAAGAACAAGAAACATGTGAATTTCAAATCACTGTGCTGTTTCTGCTGAAGATAAAATGCCTTTTGTTTCTTATTTCTAGCACTACTGCTTAAGCAAATATTTAAAGAACAACAGCAAAAAATCCCTCAGGATATTAAGAAATCAACTGAGCAGATGATTAACCTCACTATGCATTTAATATAAACAATTAACCAAAAAACATACAGTGCTTCATAAGAATCAATTAAAACTGTCTTTTTGTAGCATAATGGGAATCTAACAAACTAATTCTAATCACATATCCACTATTACCATCTGAACAGATCTTATCCCTCATCCCCACGTTATCTCATAAACTTAGCACTGCCGTTTGTCCTTAGGAGGCTCCCACGCGCTGTTTACCTTCATTTCCCCCCAGATTTCGGTGGCAGCATTTATGCAACACTTGTGTCATCATTTTCTGTGCATCTCCAGCTCCCCAGGCCAGCGGCAATTGCGCTGCACGGAGGGCCTGGTCACACACAGTGATTCTGAATCAATTCTGCATGTGCCATGAAGTTGAACCGAACGTGGACAGCTGCCAAGATCTCTTTCTACAAAAACATCATTTCCAGACGGAGCAGGAGAACTGGTGCAGCACAACCAGGCATGGGGGATGCCAGAGCCAGTCCATGCCCTTCATGTGGGGCCAGGGAAACAAATGACATTGAGAGATCCTCGAGCAGCCTATTTACATTCCCTGGGCTGGCTGAGTTGTTACGTGTTTATTCCTCAACCAAAACCATTTGCATTTGCATTTTTCGTTACATAATTCTTTCCCCCAGTGTGAGTTCCCACAATATTCATGCCTGTACTTTATTTTAAAGCTCTGAGGTGATGAAAGGTGACCTTAAAACTCCAAGATCAGCACAACAAGCTCTGCTGTCATATCAGCACTACTCAAATGAGCACTTCCAGCTTCCTCCCCTCCACCAGCCTTTTCATTTGGAGATACAGTGAAAGGTCCTGCAGCAATGTTTTCATTGAAACATCAGAATTACTTTTAAAACACTGAAGTAATACCTGAATTATGACCAGGAGTACTTTTTCTAGCACCATTTAAACTGATAAATGGGAGGAGACAGCTCTACAGGATCCCTGACAGATCTCCTTGAAACTCTGCACCACGGGTTCCAAACGAAGACAAAGCAAAGTGCTTACTAAGAGTAACTGGGAGTTTCAGACTATTTTCTATATAGGCCAAAATGTACTTGATGAGGTTGCAGTTCTTTATATCATTCCTAAAGTTTAAAAAAACACTCTATTACAACAGTCTTAACTAAAACTTCCCAGGTTTACCTCAAGAACTGTAAAAGAGTGGTCCCTCCCTTCATTCCACTGCCCACACAAGGTTAGAAATGAACAAAGCATTACGAATGCTCTCAGTGAACCTCAGCCATGTAAAGAGCTCACAAGACTTGACTGTCACAATAGAATTCAGCCAGATTTATGTCTGGGAGCTTAACCAGAGGGCCAGGTCTCCTTCCTGGCCATTCTATTAACAGAATTTTCCAGGGACACAGCCCTGCAGGCGGGTGACACAGGCTGGCTCATCTCCTCCCTGCATCCGCAGCTCACTGCCAGAGCAGAAGGGTTATGTTTCATGGTGCTGCGTTCTGAATCTCCCTGGGCTTACTGGAGAAGCTTAAAATAAAATTTTCTGTCTATTCATCTGGTCAAAGCGTGTGAAACCATTTCAGAGTATTGGTTTTAGAACCTGGAACACAATTCTCTTTTGCTTGCCTGGAGTTTGGTATAAAGACATGATGTGAGTGGGTTTTTTGAGTGTTGCATTGCATTTTACTCTGTTCTGTTAGTGACTCCAGGCAAACCAAGGCTGGCACCACATGCGGAAGACACGAGGAGGGAAAGATTTAAATAAAACCCGTACTTTAAGTATTACTAGAGAAATAAAAAAAAAAACAAACCATGTGATGAATCAGAATTAATTGCACAACTATTTATAGCACATCTTGCACATCATAGACACACTCCTGCATTTCAGAATAAACACCAAAGTAAACATGGTGCTTCACAGTTAATTTTAATGGTGAGATTAACCTCATTGCTGGAACAGCACTCAGTCTCAAGTATGATCCACAAAGCACAAACTCTCAGGTTGCTAGGAACACTGAAAAATCTGGGTACAATCCAGGCAGCTCTGAAAGGGAATTTTGTCATGTTTCTAGCATCGAGTGCTTCTTTTCTAAAATACTCCTTATATTCAAGATGAAAAACAAGATAATATTCACTGTCTTTGGAAATATCTCACAGAATTCACCCTGCCTATGCACTGCAGCAGAGGGAAAACAGCAGGGCCTCTCTGTTGGACAGGTTCTTGTCAAGACTAAGTATTTTGAGCAGCCTGTACCATATGCATTGTTGACTTTGCTGTTCATTTTCTAATATCACACATTAACACCGTCTCTGCAAGTCAGTTTGCAACCTCGTTCATTTGCCAACAAAGTAAAAGGGAAATTAAAACAGATGCTTAATGAGTGTTCTCAAGTTCAGGGAGGACACGGCTGATATTTATTTTACCTTCCAAAGGCTTTTCCTGAGCTGTGCCTGCCTCAAGGTGTTGAGCACTGGTTCTGTGACAGCCTGGATGCTGTGAGCTCCAGAGGTGTGACAGGCAAGCAAGTCACCTTGGACTATCCTAAAATTTTAAGACCAAGCAGAATCTTTGAGCTTCTCCCTTTCCTTTGGTTCTGAAGCCTTCTAGGTTAAAATAATCAAATGTATCCATGTGCCTCTCTGCCTTGTGCAGCTGCTGTGTTCTCTCTGTGCTTGCAGAACCCCGTCCCTGTTCCAAGTCACAGTGCCCCACACCAACTCAGCCCTGGGGCATCTGTGCTCCAGATTAACCCACAAAACTTCTGCACAGCCCAGAGCGAACCAGTCTCAGTCCCTCAGCTCCTTCTCTCCCAGACCTGATAGCATTTACCTCGTTGCATCACATTTCAACTAAGAATTCAACTTGCAAGAGACAGAAATCAAGCATGAGAGAGCAAGACCAAAGAATGAGCATGGAAGTGGACAGGAAATCTCAGGGGGAACAAAACTTGGGGAGATGGGGCAACTGGATGCAATTATTGAGAGGCTTCTGCAGGACAGCTGATCTTCCAGGGGTTCAGAGAACTCCCAAAACAAGTAAACAACAGTCAAGACAGCATGGAAAAGCACAGGAGAGAAGTTCCTTGTTTCTTCTTCTCTTCATGTCTTCCTCTTGCATTCTAGAACTGAACTAGGTCTTGAAGGAAAGGATGTCACAAACTTTTGCCAGGACAGCGCTGCCTCCCCAGCTGGGAGCAAGGGCAGGAGACGCCACGAGCTTTCACATTGTAATGGCAACACACAGATTGATGGTCTCCCTCTGACAACACAACCCCATTGCTCATCTTCCTTCACACAATGCAGACATTTGAGTTCCCGTGTCCCAGGGCCTGAGCTTGACTTAATTTCTGGTACTCGGCCCTTGTGGCTGGGGCCACTGTCAACCGAATGAAAGTGAAAAGGGAAGAGATCTAAGAAATCCTTTGAAGAAGCACAGAAAAATACACCTGAGAGAATGGGTGACCGGCTGCCTGTGAGTGAACTCCAAGTAGATGACTCACATGTTTTTCCCGTAGATTAACCTGTTTTATTTATATTGAAAAACAAAAAAAAATGTATTTTGCGAAATTACTCTGATTATTGCGATCCCCTCCCTGCTGAGTCAGTTGTCAGCTCACAGCACTCCTCAGATAAGCATGAATAAATAAATCAGGAATACACAATGTAAACCAAAGAAAGAAAGCATCAAAAAGCACACGAGTGGAATTTACCACTCTCCCCTAGCAAAATTCTCTGCTGTGATTTTAGGCAGGATACAAAAGAAGGGAACTCAGGACTTTTTTCCATGATGTGTTTTAAAATTGCTCCAGCAGTGTCAAACATGATAACCTGAGTTTCTGAAAACTCAAAGCAACACTGGTACGTTTGTTGTATACACTTTAAGCAATTTGACAGTAGTTTGACTTTCCAGTTACTTCCTTTCAAGTTTTATTCAAATCATCATAATATTTTACACGTTCAGCCGTGATGTCATCTTGTCACATCAACATGCATGACAAAGCAGAGATAAGCAAAACTTATTCAACACCTGGATCGTGGTCAGAACAGCTCCATGAAATTGTCAAATAATTCATTCGTACCAACTTGGATCCCTGCTGCTCATTTAAAATTGTTGCATTTGAAGCATTTGTTGACTTCAAAATCTAGAAAAAGCAAAACCTGTGGAAACATCCCAATGCCAGAACCAGATGCTTTTCACCTCAGCATCACCCACAGCCTGGAACTGCACAAGTCACAGCTGCCTCCAGTGTCATCACATTTCTTCCCCATCATTCACAAAGTTATTAAACAATGCCTGAGTCTCCTCAACAAATCATGTACTCCTAGAATGCACACATATTCATAACAGGTGAGGATGCCTTTTGTCCTTTTTAATATAACAAATATTCTTGCTAAACCTTACGCAAGATCAGCTGTAGTAACGCTAGGCTTATACCAATATAGAAAATATAATCTCCAGCCTATATTCCTATTGACACCCTGGGATCAAAAGAAGACTCAAGTTTGCCTATGTATTCTTACAAAAAACCCAAGCAATTCAGCATGCAAGGCCAATAGTCTGGAAGTCAGTAAGAATCCATGAGAAACAGTAGCCTATATAGTGAATAAAAAAACTAGAATTTGTTCTATTTTCAGTATTGTGTATTAATTGCAGGCTTTTATAATTGATCAGAAATAGAAAGAAAATACATCCTTATTTATTCAATAACCATTTTGGTAAAGAAGCTAAGATTAATTCTTAATGGTACACTATGCTACCTGTGTGAGCTGCATGATGAGACACACACTTCAAATTCCCTTGAACTTTTCCTTCAAACATTGTAGCTACAGAGATTCCTTTGTCAGGAATCAAAGGCTTCCCAAGGATCAATGAGCTCAGCAGCAAGCTTTTGATTTGGAGGTATTTACCTACTTATTAACAAAGGGAAACAATACAAAGCAGTGATCAGCAGCAGAATAGAGATACCCACAGCCACACTGGGCATTTTCCCATCAGAGGAACAATGCAAGTTTCTTAATGCAGAAGTCTCCTCAGAAAAAAGGCCTTACACACATTTTGTTGTAACACCAGTAAGACCAATAATATCTAACACACATAACAGCCAGGGTCATCTTTTCCACTGTCCTTGCAGACTGGAATTATGATGGTTACACTTACTTCCTAAGAAAAGTGCAGGATCTTATAACTTACAACAAAAAGGCCGAGACAACATTTCTGGTATGAACAAAACCAAATCCTGCCAGGTCTAGGATGTGAGCATCTCCAATGGAGCAATTCCAGTGACCAGACACTGGGCTACCTGTATTATACACGATTATTCTGGTACTCAAAAATCAGAGAGTACTTTTTCCCCATCCCTGTTCTTCCTGTAGGTTTTGGAATGACCCGGCAAAGCACCCACACGGCCACTTGTTCACTCCCCCCACGGCAGGATGAGGCAGAGAATGGAGTGAAAAAACTCATGGGTGGGGATAAAGAGGGTTTAATAAGTGAGGGGAGTGGGGAGAGGGAACAAACAAGTGACGCAAAGCCAACCACTCACCACCTCCCACAGGTCGAGGGGTCCCCCCAGTCCCTAAGCAGCAGCCACCTTGGAAGGTAAATCTCCCACACTGTTTTTCCTTAGGTTTGGGGTGTGTGGGGGTGTTGCTGCTGAGCATTGTGTTTTATGGGATGGAGTGACCCTCTGGCCAATTCGGAGCTGCTGCCCGGCTGCATCCGCAGGCTGCAGGGCAGGAGAAATCCCCGGCTCTGGGCAGGCACTGCTCAGCGACAGCCAAAACACTGGTGGGTTATCAGCACCATTTCAGCCACAAATTCAAAACACAGCACCATCTGGGCCACTACAAAGAAAATTAACTCCATCCCACTACCCAAAAGGATGGGGCATAAGTTATTAATAGATAATACCTAAGGTAAGAATAGATCTGTTTAAAATCCTCTTTCCATCTGCCTTGTCTATACAAGTGTCAGGGTTTGCTGTGAATTCCACTTGTCATCAGCAAATTCTGTGAGGACTTGAACATGCAATGAAAAATTCTTAGTTTCAAGTAAAAATTTCTATGATTTTAGTAAAAAAATCCAAGGCTAAAAATGCTTTAAAAGCATCAGGAATTCTTTCTGTTTTCCATGTTGTCCTGTTCTTTCTAGCAATGCAGTCTATAAAAAATACCTTATTTCTGTATCCCAAAGAACACCAGTAGAAATCTCTCATCTGCAGGGTAACCACAAATTTAAAATTCATGCAAAAGAACTGTGGACACTCCAGTACTGAGTCAGGTACATCATATTTATGTCGAGCCATTAAAAAGCGTTTACTGCATTTATTTCTGCAAGCATCCTGCCTGCCTAGACATTTCTAAACTTTATGCTCCTATGTGCAGGAAATATATGTAAATGGAGTGGCCACTGTAAAATACTCATCTTCTGCTTTTCTCATCTTTTTTCTTGGTTGGGGAAGAGAGAGGAACTGAAGATTCTATCATCAGTTTGAGACAGAAATATTATATACGCTGGGTTATCTTGAGGAATTAAAATGTCCCTTGGTTATCATATTCCAAAGCAAAACCTATTACACTTACTCTGCATATATTATGAAAGTTTTAAATCCCATCTGACATAAATTCAATTAAGCACATCCTTAGAAGACGGCTGTACAGGTAACGGAACGACTCAAAAGGATGTTTAAAACTTCATTAAGGGATAGAGGTAAATTGTATTAAGATTTATTCAACCAACTCAGCAATAAAATAACTCAAACTCAGTCCTTAGCAGGAATCACGTTCGCTGACTAAATCAGCGCCTTCTGAAAAAGCAAAGGAAATGTTGGGAAGCACCCAGTTTCCCCAATTCCTTTAGGATTCCTTGCACATAGTCCATATGGCCTTGTTGTGGAGCCACCTCGCTGTGAGGACACCGAGGCCACCAAACTGGAGCTCAGAGACACAAATCCGTCACCATCAGCTGTGCTCTCACACCCTCCTGTGCCCACACACCCAGAGCCTCTACGTTATCCACAAATACAGCCCAGAGCTCTTAAAAACAACAACCAGAGCACTTTATTTATAATTTCCTATGCCAGGAGGCCTGGGAGCTGGGAACCTGGCTCTTGGGAAGTATCTTGAATACCTTGGGGGCAGGAATTCTTCTCCATGCAGACAGGAACACAAGGAACTAGCAGACAGGGCACACAGGTTTTATGGAGACTGAAGCACTCCTCTATTCACAGGGCTGCGTTCATGCTAACTCTTAAAAAAACCCCCCAGAGTTCCAATGGTTTTGTCTTTAAAAATTGTTAATAAATAGACTCATAGACTATAAAGATTTTTTCCCCATTTTAGCTATTTATTTTGCCATTCCTGAAAGTAAAGTGAGCTTATTCCGAGAAATAACAATTTCCTTCCAGGTTCAAAGACAATATATGGATTATCTGTAACTTATTATACAAGAAATGTAATTCTTGTTGAATATAAATGCACCATAAAACTTTGCACCTTTCAAAACAACAATTTCACACTTGTTCACTCTAAAACAAATTCTGATTAAAGCAAAATAATCCGAATGATAGCAAAATTCCCTGATACAAAGTTCAAAGCAAATATTACTCCCAGCCTTCTATCAGAATATTTACAACTATTGTTTTTAAATAAAGTGTCTCCAGCACTGAGGAATCCTTTGCTTAGCATCTAAAACGAAGTCAAGTTTTTAATTTAGTTCTTAAACAATCACACCAATAATGATAACAGCTGCACCCTTTATCAAGGCAGAAAAGACATCCTGCTGTGCCAATTCATCAAGAACATGAGGCTATTACAGCAGAGAGAGTTTAAACCTGTTTAGTCTTGATTATGCTGGTGGGAAGGGAAGCTGCCTCATCCTTGCACACAGCTGGAGCCGTTTTTGCTGTCTGGGGGAGAAGCACCAAATGAAAGGTGAGACTGCCTAGAGCATGGCCAGGGGGTGAGGGATTGTCTCTAGTCAGCACCCTGGGCACACCTCTGGAGCTCCATGGTCCCTGTTCCCATTCCCTCATACAGGAGGGGCATGGAAAAGTCTGAGCTGAGCAGCTGGAGGGCCAGCAAGGCACTGGGAAACTGGAGACAACACGGGATGGGAAGAGGCTGGGAGGGGGGTTGCTGTTCAGGTGGGATGCTGCAGCTCCTGCCTTAAACAAGGAGCTTAGATTTTACCAGAAGGACTGGCAGCAACACTTGCAAACCCCCTGAAAAAGTCCCATCTGCTGACACAGTGAATTGAAAGCGAGTAGATGTTGGTGACTGTCATGAAGTAGCCGTGTCCCAACCCCCGGAACAGCCATTCCCAGAGCACCAGGGAAATTGATGCTTGGGAAGGGGGTGTGACCCAATCCGTACAAAACACAAAGATTTTGTGCTTTCAGCAGCCACAAAGGTTCATAAACTTGATCTTCAGTGGGGTCGTTAATAACCAGGGCTTTCTCTCCAAGTTCCCCAGCTCCTGTCCAAAACCTCATTTGATATTTATCTTGTTGGAAAGAAAAACTAACAGCTCCATTCCAGTGAGGACAGACGGATTTGCCACCCAAGGAAGTGAGAGTGGAGTAGTGGAGGACTAAATGTATTCTAAGCCCAAACATCCTTTTGTGCTGGCTTTTTAGCTCCGTTCAGTAACTTGGAGGGGAAGAGCTCTCATTAATAGCACGGAAAGAAGGTCCCTTGAAAAACTACTGGATAGAGTTAATTACAGAAAATGGAAAATGTCCGGTTGTTTATTGATTATACTTTTGTATTTAAGAATACCCCTACATTTAAAGCACCAGTCTGGGAAAGTGATATTGATTTTAGCTTGATAATTACAACCCGAATAGTCCCTTTGTAATACAAAGCTTTATTCAATAAAATATTTACCATGAAGTTCTTTGAGCCGTACAGTACAATCAATTACCACCCATGATTTCTTGCAGCAGCTAAACATTGACATTTGAACAAGTTTGGCAAGGTTTTTTTGTCTATTTGGACTTTTTCGTTATTTTACCGTTCGGTGTTTTTTGGGAGGTAGGTTGAGCTGGTGTTAATTCCTGGGGAGGATTCTTTCTATTTGTTTTAATAGCTGAGACCATTAATGCTACCAGAAAAAAAAAAGGAAAACTCCTAAAATACTGGTAATTTTCTTCACCATGACAGAGCATAATTATGTGTTCCAAGCTTTCTACTTGCATGTAGTAAATAATCAGCCTCAAAGGAGAGAGACATTTCCAAATTCTTTTGAGATTAAGCAGTACAATTAACATATTAAATATTTAGTGGTTTTTAATTTCCCAGTAGTCCACACTACACTGCCTTTAAATAACACAGCGCTCAGTATAGAGGTTTAGGTACATAAAACCAGGAGAAATGCAGAGACAAAATCAGGTCAACAAACATGCAATGTAATCGATACCATTACAAAGGACTTTTTCTGAAAGAACAGTTGGTAATTTAATTAGAATGCACTAAAAAAGAATGATTGATAGTTCAGCTAAATGATACCTTTTCCTTATCACCATTTGCTTTATGATTACCTGTAATTAGAGATGACTTTCAATCAATTGAAATAAATCTCCAGCCACTTAATGAAAAATAGTCTGAGAACACTTCTCAGTCTCCATTTCTGAGCGAGAAGGGTCAGCAGGCCATTAAGATACTAAATCTGAATGTCTAGAAAAGAGTATTGGGGATAAGAAAGAATATTTTATATTTATCTAGCACACCAACAATATACTCAGTATATTACTTCTTATTCAAAATTGAAAATAAGCTTGAAATAATGTATTCTAAGATAAGCTTTCCCAGTCTGGGATGGATGTGCAGGTCCAAATAATCATTTCTCACATGCTAGTCAGAGTTCAGACAAGGTCAGTTGCCACGAATTTATTTAGGCAATAAAATAGATCAAGTTTTTTCACTCAAGAATTAATGTCCCCATTAAATATTTATACTCTTTATACAATATAATTAATGTACCATACCTTGTGAAAACATCAAATACTGACATATTTGTTCCAAAAATATATACATATCCTTTTTTTCTTCCCTCTCCTCCTTAAATCACTTTACTTCTCCAATAGGGGAATGTAAAGCTGCAGAAGGAAAGAAAGCCATGAGAGCATTTGTACCCTGCTGCTCTGTCCCACTGTAGCAGAGAAAAATCCAGCTGCATCCTGGGAACCACACTGGAGCCAAACACTCTCCTGAAAATCACATCAAGCCAAGAACTGGAGTCCTGTCACCCCTCAAAAGTCTGTTCTCTACATTGCTAAAATGGAAACTTTAAATCTTTAAAAAAGGCAGCGTTATGAAATCTGTCACTTGCTGTCACCATAGGAGTGATTTTAACTTTCACCAGAACATTGTTGGCACCCTGAGTTCCACCTGCAGGAAAAATAAATAACATTTGTGACAGAAACTAATATTTCTAAGTCAACACCATTTTTCCAAGGTAGTTGCATGAAGTAATATCAGTGTGGGTTTTTTCATAATAGACATCATTTGTTAGAGATCAGATTGGAATGGCATATGAACTTTCTCACATCTTTTCAATTTGTTCAGTATATTGACTATTTCCCTGATTTATGTACCAAGATGAAATGCTGGTGATGGCTACATAAAGATCTTTAACTGTGGTACAAGAAAATCCCTCAGCTCTAACGGTTCTGTTCAATATTCTCTGCAAATAAGCATTTGAAGGCAGAAATAAGAAACTATGAATCCACAAATTAGAAATGCTCACCAAATATTCTGTAGAAAATTGGCACAACAGCACCCACCTCCATTTTATTTCATAAATGCTAATGAGACCCCTTCAGGAGGAAGACTGAACATCATTTTTAAGGCACCAACAGAATCAAAAGCAGCTCCTCAAAGCTTTTACCTTTCCAAGGTTCTTCGTAAGTTCCAATATATTACATTACCTTTTAAAATTACTGAGAATCTTACATTTAACAAGCCTTTTGAAGTTGAATTAGTGCTTTTTAAAATCACACAGTCAAGTTCAGAAAATGCTGTATTGCAATAATACTCCAGTGTTAAATGCTCAATTAACCAGAAACAAACCAGAATTTGTAACTTGCACTTATCTTATTTCACTATTGACAAGAACCTGACCAGGATTTTCAAACATCTGTGCCCAAGCTCAAGAAACAACATCAAGATAAACCTCCAGTTCTCAAAATACTCATGTATTTTGATTATCTGAGAGTGATCATCTTGAAGTGAAGTGTAAGTGAAGCAAGATGAGGAAATGCAGAAGTGGTGCTGTCTGTGATTTCAGTTCAGCACTTCAGTCAAGGTGAGTTCTCACTGTGCAGCATCTTTAAAAATCCAGTCACTTACTCAGGCAACTGTATCTTTATTTCAGTATTAAATTTAGACAGGTATGTATTTATATGAACATTATAATTTATCTCTACAATGTTTGCTTCTAAGATGCTGCACAGCCAAAATTCTAAAAAGTGCTACTCCTTTTATAGTTGTTATAACAGCCCTGTATTTTATACAAAAAAAAAAAAAAAAAAAAAAAAAAAAAAAAATTAATACAANTAAAAAAAATTACTGCTGAATTTTGTGTATCCACGTGTTCATAAATTATTCCAGGCAAAGATGAGAGAACTACTACTCTAAGATGCAAGATCAACCAAGTTCTCATATTTTTAAAATCATTACTTTTTATTATTTAAAAAAGCACTGTAGAATATCCTACTGGATCAGCAATTAAAAGCAAACCCAAAAATCATACAGACCCTTAGCTCATCTTCAAGGAGCAGCCTGAAGGCAGAACATTTCTAGCTCTCTTCTAAGCTTTCAATAGAGGATTTTTTAGCCTTTAATACATATTCTCGGAACAGTTTCTAGATTTGTCTTATCAGACAGTCATAGAAGCATTCTCACAGGATGGGAAGTCACTGCAAGTCCAGTACCAGGTGCCCCGGGATGACAGAACCAGCGAAGGCAGCGGGTTCTGGCACAGGAGAGGTGCAGAGGGCACAGCCCCACGCTGCTGTGACAGCAGTGCCCTCAGGCTCCGTGTTCAAGCTGCACTTCTGCAATCAGGAGGTCTCTGCTACTACAGCAGAGCGTGAAAAGGAAAAGTTCAGCACCTACGGAGAAGTTTCCTCACACCCATCACGGTCCTGGGCCAGGAGATAACAAAAGCCACGAGCAGCATCTGAAATGAGCCCTTCAATCTAAGGCCAAACACACAAAGCCGTTTTCCTGCAGCCCTGGCAGCTGCTGGGTGTCACCTTGGCAGCAGCTGGGCAGTTGTGAAACAGCACTTTCAGCTTCTCTGCAGGAAGGAATAAGGAGGTTCAGGTAGAGAAAAGAAAACTCTCTTTGAGAGGAATGCAGGGAACTGCTACCACAGGCTCTCTCTGTCTGAAACTCTTTGGAAAAGTCTAAAACCTCCTGCCCTGGCTATTACTGCTTTGGGGTGCTCCAATGCCTCCTCTCTAACTGGTTCCTACACAATTAACAGGAATCTTCACATGACCACAGGATGTTCTAGTATTAGACAAAAACATCCAGATCAAAGGCTGTTAGTTCCAAAGCAGTTCTGTTTTTCCAGATGAATGGATCCAGTTTAGAGCAGGACAAAAACAGTGACCTTAATATATATATGTGTGTGTGTGTGTGTGTGTGTGTGTGTGTGTTAAAACACATTTATGATGTATTAGAAACTACAAAACTCTTCAAGAAAAGTCATTTCCAAACTTATATTCAGCTAAGAATATTTAAGAATAATTCAAGAGAACCAGTCCTGGCTTTAACTGTAAAAGAACAAGTGATATTATGACAAAAGCAGCTCTTGTACCTTGAAGCTTCTGTAATTCTCCTTTGAATCACCATCACTCTTGAATTCATCCCCTGATATGTGCCTGAGGCAATACAGCATTAAACCACCCTTGTGAAAATGTGGGTTTGTCGTGTGTGCTGTGCTCTGTGTCTGTCTGATGTGACCCTTTTTGCGCTGTATGGGATACAAAGGAGCAGCTCATACAACTGTATCACGCTTCAGTATTCTGGACAGAGTACGAATAGACAATAATTATTCCGGAAACTTAGAAAGAAAAAAGGAAGTGACAAATTCTGACTGAGAACAAAGGTAACAGAGGCTCTGTGTTCATCTCTTTCCAACTCCCTACAATCCAATTTTAAAAAAATTACTTTCTGTATTTACAATACGAGCTGAGCTGCTGTTTTATGTGGAGTTGTGTATCAAGAGTCCACGAGGCAGAGTTTACCAGCTGCTGCCATGGTCTTCAGGGGAAGTTTGAGGAGTTTTCTGCCACAGGCTCAGCTGGGGCACTCAACTTAGCCTTGTTATTGGAATGCATGGCAGTGCCCCGTAATCTGTCTGTTTTCCAATGTATTAGATTAACATTTATCTCTTTAAGCACACAGCTTATCTGTCAAAAAAATCCTCTACAGTGTCTGGAGCGGTGTCTCCAAACAGAGTGTCCTAGTTCCACACAGGCTGTTATTTAGTGTCCCAATTTTCTTCACTTTGATAAAGAAGAAAACTATTCAGTTCTGACAAGTTGATTAACAACAATCAGCATTATTTTCAGAAAAACAGATCAGCTCTTCCCAGAAAAACTGTAGAACTACTCTCATCTATTTTTGACATGGCACAAATGTACATCAATTCCAAATATGAATGGCAGTGATAAAGTCAAAGCAGAATTAAAGTCGGGTTAGAATTCAGTAAGAATTACACCTTCTAGCAAGCATTCTTATGCTCCAAATGTATGACTTGACCCCAAAATTGTACTTTGAAAGATGCAATATTTTCTACAGATTCTAAAGCTTTCATTTCAAAATAAATCTTTCTAACCTTATAACCACAAAAATAGTCTCCAAAAACTAGGTTGAAGCTGTTTTGCTGTATTAGTGAGAGTAAAAAAACAAGGAAACAAACAAACAACGCAGATTTCCTTTTTTTCTATTCTGTTTTCTTCTATTTCTGTCTCTAACGTGTAACACAAGTCAGTCCATCTCAGGAACTGCACTGGTTCTCATTTACTTCCCCTTGTTGGATTTTATTGACACATCATGAATTATTAGGTCGATTTTGACTTCTGCACTCCCATACAACTCCACAGCTTTTCCAATTAATCCTACAGCAGGATTCAAAAGATGTGCTGCTTTGCAATAAATCCGTTCCAAAAGGGTGGAGTTCTGCACTCGCTTGTGTTTTTCTATGCAGCTGATAATTATTGAGTTTTCCCATTCGAAGCTGGTTATTAAAGATCCAAAGGAATTCTATCTAAAATCCTAAACTTGTCATAGACATAATCATCTGCCCACAGGTATATGGGTACAGTGTCAGAATATGCATTTTGAACACTGAGAGTATGCAATATTCTATTATTAATAGATGATTACATATTATTATTATTATAAGACTAGAGCTGCTGCTGCTGCTGAAAAAGTGGAATACTATTAATAATAAATTCAGGAATATGCTGCATATTGTTTTTCTTTATGAACTTGTATATTTGGATTGAAATTTGGGCTATTGCAATCAGTTTATCTTATACCCTAATCTGTGTGAGGGTTAATGAATTTTTATTGAGCATGGCATTCCTAGATTGGAAAAATAAAGGATTCTGTGGCAGGGAAAAAAATAAAATGCTGCAGGTAGCTTCAGGTAGGAAAAGCAGATGGAAATAGGGCCAAACTTCCTACATCTTGGGGTTAATAACATATTATTAATAATCAATTGTTCTGCTGCATCCCATAACATCTGGGTGAGTCTTAGCTATCAGGATTACAAATACTGTTCTTCTAGGAAGAGCATTCCAGGAAATTTTGTGTTAATTACAGTAATTTGCAAGCAAATTTCAGCAACATTGTAGCTCTGTGGCTTACATCTCAATCACATCCCGAACAGAAACAAAGAGTGATCACAGAGAGAAGTCTTCTCTTTTACAGTGGGGAGTCCATGGAAGGATTAAGTGCACTGATAGCAACAAAAAAATATTTGATTTCAAAATTTTCAACTTTGCCCCTGCTCCTCTGCAGGTGGTAATTTTCTCCTTCAGAAAACCCTTTCCTGCCACTTGCATTTCCAGTGGATTAACAGAATACAGGGTACACATTGAAAACTTCTGCGAAGGGACAGAGAGGGATTCCATCTGATGACCATTGGGAGTGGCCCCATGTGTTCAAACTGGGAGGCCTTAAACGTTGGGAACAAGAAACATAAACTTATGAACAAGCTAAAAAATTTTCCTTTATCACACAGAAGCCCATTTCTGTCTCCAAGCCCCCTTCCTCTCCCAAAAAACCCAAAATTAATGGCTGTACCCATTTTTTTTTTCAGACAATGATGTTTTTCCCCTCAAGAGATGATTGCGAAGAAAGAACTGAGTAATTAACATATTCTCAGTGCCCCTCATATCCCTGTCTGTATTCAGAACACTCAACATATTCCACTGCAGTAATTTACAACAATATTATTCATGTTTCCTTTTAGATTATTACGGTTAAATATAAATAGGTAATTTCTATTCAGCTTCTTCCCTGACAGAAATTTTGGAAGCCAATTTTTATATCATTACATGCAGAAGTCACATCTTCAAACATCAAAACAGTCTTTGAACATCAGTGTCATAAACAGGACTCAGAAACTCAAAGTTAAAAATGAGAAGCTGGTGTGTGGATTCGTGCTGAAATTTGGAATTATTTGGAATCCTAGACCACAACAGAAGGAAGGCAGCTCACCACATTTCCTTGTCCACAGCAAAAAGTCACCAAAGTAATACAGCCTTGCTGTGAGCTGTGATTTTACCTGTAACTCTGACATATCCTGGCTGGGTGTAAATGGAAATGATTCAGAACTTGGATGTAACATTTCAAGGAAGTTCTGCCACCAAACAACCCAAGGTCACCCCCCAGTGCCACACAGGCTCCATGAGCCACCACCACAGTCCAGGCAGAGCTCAGATGTCACAGTCACTGCCTTGTTGTGCAAATTAAAGTTATGGTATGATCAGTTTGACTGAGGGTCCCTATTAACACTCTGTATTTCATGTCCTCTAAAACACTTGCAAGAATACTTTTGGTTTTTTGGATCACTGCACTGCAAAGTGGCTGTCACAATGCATATGACGAGATTTTTCTTTTGAACTTTCCACAGAAACAACTGTGAAAGGTCAGCAGAACAGACTACAGATAATTCTGCATTAAAAAAAAGGCAAAACAAATGACTTCCAAATTAAATCACACTACTCCATGAAACAAGATGTAAAACTTGCAATCATTATATAAAACCAAAAGCAAAACAGCATTCATAGTGTGCTTCTGTCACTAGGGTTTTTACTAAACAAATGAGAGATTTTGCCTTGAAAACAAATCCAAAATACTTGATGAATTTCTTAACATGGAAGTAAAAGTACACTGATATAAACCATCTCAGGTTCAAGGATGCCAACCCCTGAGGCACAAAAATTGTAATTACCACTTCAAACACTCACAGAGACTATCTGGTCTTACCACTATCAAACTGAATAATCTTGAAACACAAGTAGTTGATGTAAAATAAAAGTAGCTACATTAATTGTAACAAAATTACAAAACAAAGTCCAGGAAGCCTCTACTTAGAACTGCTTTTCTTTCTGCATTAACAACATCAAAAAACATTGTGGTTGTGGGTTTTTTTAAATAAATGCAAGTTCTACAAAGGATAAAAGTATTTTTTGCCAGTAATAATAATTATTTTCATCTATGTCCAACACAAATGAGAAAAGTAATACCACATCACTGGCTTATTAAATGGAAAGTTTATAATTGAACTTCCCCTTCAATTGCTTGCAAAGCTGGAGCTGAAATCTCTTGCCAGTTAAACCACTTTTGTTTTCACATATATACTTTCAATACTGAGATTGCACATAAATATAATTTAAACTGACAGAAAAACCCACAAAGAAACAGGATTTTGCATGGTTAGCATTATGCAGGTAGTCTCTTGGTGCCATTGGAGTTTTCCTCTTACACTCCCTTGGGGGGAAAAAAAGCAGAGAAAAAATCCATTATTTTCTGTCTATTGAGATATTTCTTTTCCTACTGGGAATCTAAAATGCCTGATCTCAGTGTGATTTCTCTGAAAGTACCAGTAAGAGAATTTTCCTGATAAGAATGAGAAAAATAAAAATTACAGATGGCTAAGTCAGCCTTATTACCTCCCTCGGTCACTTGAATTCATTGCTACTTAAAAACAACCAGTTGCAAACCAATTTCCATAAGTAAAAGGAAAATTAGACACCATCCTTTAAATCTGAAGTGTTAGAGAACATTGCCTGCAATTTCGAATGAGCCAAAGATTGCCAACTGCCAGCAGCATTTGTGGCAGGAGCAAACCAAGGGAGGAGGTGGGAGTTTCTTTCTGCAAAAGAAAACAAAGCTCCATCATAAAACAAAACTCCACCAGCATTGCACAGTGTCTGGAGGGCATGGACTAGACACAACTTCCTTTATTATTATTATTATTATTACTATTTTTACTCTTTTAAGCATAAAAACTCTCCAACAAGCAGCTTGGAGTGACAGTGAGTTATAACACAGCCAGGGCACCTGCAGGAACTTTTTGTATCTGACTTCAGCCATCTCCATTGCCATGTCTGTTCTCAAATAACAATTTCCTGAAGTCTCCTGTTTTCCAGAAAGAGAAAGGATATGAAGAGATGACAATATGAAAGAGGTTTTGAAAATAATCTCTTACCATGAAACAGAAAGAGAAGATGCAAAAAAAAAAAAAAAATTAAAAAAAATTAAAAAGTTCTCTAGTATTTTTTTTTTCTAAGAAGTGGCAGCATTTAGCATTGTCTGTGGAGGATGAACAGAACACTTGAGTGCAGAGGAATGCAGAACACCTGCCTTTACAAAATCAGAAGCACATGCTTTAGCAGAACATCTTGTAGTGGTTAGAGAGAGAAAGGATCAAAGATCTTGCATCAGCACTGTCACTTTCCTCAGGATGATGTTTTTCCAGTCACTGTGCTGCAGATCTGCAGCACTCCAAGCACTGAACTTCCAGGAGAGGCTACAGAGAGCTGCTTCATGTGCCTGGGAAAGGAGAGTACCTGATCCCTATGACAGCCCAGAGCTTAGGAGGTAATTTAATTTTTTCATGAGATTATTAAGGACCATGAAAAATACATCAGTCTCCTTCCACAAGGACAACTGTAACCGTCAGTTCTGAACCTGTTTTTCTAGATGTCATCACACGTTAAACATGAGTGCTCGGCTTCCCCGGGCTCTGGGGAGCGCAGCACAAGGAAAGGCTGGCGTGGGAAACACCCACAGCTTCCTGACCACTGCGTGGTCTCACTCACAAATTACAGCATTTTAGAGACAACTCTGAGCCAGCTGTCAGGCAGAGAGCAAGAGACTTCAAAAGCAGTGTTTTACACTTTATTATGGCCTTCCTTAGCTTCCCCACACAACCTGTGTGACAGCTGCCGGGGTGCAGGTGATTATTTGCCCCAGCAAGTTTAGACACCAAGTCTCTTCTCCCTTCACAGCTCCAGAGCAATCCAGCCACAGTCCTCCCATCACTGTTCCAAGCTTCCTTTATTTCAATGAGAAGTGAAGTGTTTCATGTTCTGGCTGTTTATTCTCATCATGCCACTAGAATGAAACTCAGTGGAAAGTTAAATATGGGCAAAACCAAATACACAAGGTTAACTGCCATGACTGAGATACAACACCCTCACCACTGAAAGGGAGAAGGCAGAATCACTTTAAGATCTCTCTTTATAAATACAAGAAGTGCATGGGGCATTTTTGAGACTAATTCATGACAATAGAGATAGGAGATTTCCTAGATATCTACACAGCATGCCTGTTAATCTGTACTTATTAGACTATCATCTTAATTTATCTCATGATAAGTCAGCTACCATTAAATTCCTGATAACTTTATGGCAGAAAAAAATGCAGTCGTCTGGTGTCGTAAATTTTTATCTAAATAATGTGGTTTCTGTTCACAGCAAAGTATGTTCAGCTGAGCAGTATTGCAGATGACCAGTTTGGGGGAAGCCAGGTTGGTGGCACTGCAGCAAGGTGCCCACACCTGTGTGCAATGAAATCCAGTCCAAGTCTAACTTATTTAAAAATGCTGGAGAACACTGGGAATTTAGTGACTTGGAGAATGTGCCTGTGTCATACACGAGTTCACTGAAATGCCCCTATTTTTAAATCTCTCCTAGTCATGACGGTACCCTCTGAAGTGATTCATAAAGAATATGAGATGCCATTTTAATCATCGCTGGCAATGCCTCTCCAATCTGGCAAACCACCCCCTCCAGCAACTCCCAGAAAACCCTTGTGCAACACAAACCACAGCGGTTCTCTCACAGCTTCCTGCCCAAGAGCAAGACTTGCCACTGTGTAATCTGCCCAAACCAAAAGCTTTCATACCCTTCTCTGGTAATCCACACACCAAATACTGTGTATCAAACATTAATGTTAAAAACCCAGAAGAATGGCAAACAGGATCTGAGATTAAGACTAAAAATTCCAACTTAATTGTCAGTTCTGACTGTCATTAATCTCCAGTTTTGGATGAATCCCTTTATTTTTTTTACGCCTCTGTTTATTTACGCAGACCATTGCAGGATTAACTCAAGCTTCTAAACCATTTTAAACAAAAAGGGATTTCCCTATAATTGCTAAGTAATACAATTACTGAACTGAGAGAAAGGAATTCTTTTGAACACAAGTTTGCTTTTACAACATGCTTGTTCTGATTATAGTTTTTTATGGCCCAGTAACAACATGGAAAGCATTTAAACTGGCTTTACCATTTATATTAGGTATTTTTTATTATATGCAATGCATAGCTCCTTGGGGCCCAATCTAGATTTCTTTCTCAAAGAAAATGAAATTTTTTTATTTTTTTTTTAAATCTTTAAAAGGTTTACTGTAGGCAAAAAACAAACAAAACCCCAAATCAACCAACCAATTTTTGCTATAATGTAAAGCAATCAAGATTCTCAAATTAAGAGTTTTCCTAAGGTATTTTCACAGGCAGATTGTTTTTTCAACTTGCTCGAGCTGGATAACAACAGTTTTGCCTGAAACTCGACCCTTGTCCCTAGAAATATCAGCAAGAGGCTGCTACCAGTGTTAAGGTACAGTTCATTGTGTAATGATGGCAAAAGAGTAGCTCTCCATCTACTTCATCAGTAATCTTGGCAGCCACATCCCTACATCTGTGCCAGACATCATTTGCATGGAGAATCTGCTGCGAGTTCCAGGTTAAAGGAATTGAGATGAAGCCGCATTGCAAAGAAAGAGTCAGCCAGAACTGCAGTTCTTTCTCATTTTTGGAAAAAACAGATTCTACCCGATGACACCAGACAATGCATTTGCTACCTTGGCACTGGCAGAAAAAAAGAAGAAAGAAAAGGAAGAGGAGAAAGGGGTTAAAGGACTTCAGAGCTTTAGGATCTTGGCAATTTACTAGAATAGTTTGTTAGTGAATATGAAAAAGCGTGGAAAGGCACAAAGAACACCAGCAATTATATCAAATGTCCTTGATCTATTCTCACCAACAAGGATTATAAAAGAATGAGTTACAAGAGTACCTGGAACAAGAAACCCTGGCAAGCTCTCCAGAGACTCACCTTTTCCGGTGCTTTCAGGCCACACAAATGGCCTGAAGTACTTCATGTGAAATGAAGGACGAAAGATCCTGCAACAGCACGAATTGTAAAGGTACTCCAGCCTCCCACATCCTCATTTCACACAATAAGGAGCGTGAAAGATAAACTCTGCTCTCGAATCAAACACACCTATAGTTTTAAACAGAAGCTGAAGCCCAAGCAAGTACAAGATAAACTCCAGGTTGTTGAGACATGTAGGAAAACTAAAATACACTGAAATAAAGAGGCAGGAAAACCACAGGAGGGGTTCACCATGAATTAAGAATTTCAGCTGCATCCAAAACCTAATTATTGCTTTAACAAGAATTAATAATTTCCAAATAAAAATACAGAAGGAACACAAAAGTAGTGAAACCACTGGCACTGTGATACCCTTTAGCACCCCCATCCTGGTAATTCATCAAACAAAAAAGCAAATATTACTCCAGCTACTCCCTGTTAGCTCTGTTTGTTTAAAATTCATTAGGTTCAAAAAGTCAACTCAATGTATACCCTCAGAGTTCAAAAATTATAGACTTAGTGCAGAAGTGATTGATAAGCCAAATACGAAAATATTCACTGAGAGTACCATTCAAAACTTGGGATTTCATAAAGATATATATAATTTTTACATTACTGATGCTTTTCTCTGCTACCAACATGCCAGGTCTCCTCTGCTCAGTAAATCAGTGCAGAGCTGCTGCTCACTTCACTCCAGTCAAGTACAAATCCTCTACTTTAAGCAGATCAACTGCATTTCATGACAGTGAGTTCCTACCTTTTACAAACTGAAAGATCTTGAATTGCTTTTCAGGCAATTCATGACTTCCACGGCTACAAACACCCTCTTAAAAATCTGAAAACTAAGAACTACTGCAGGGTTAAATTTTTTATAGAGCCTTCATGCACTGCTGAAAAACCAGGGATTTCAGCTAGAGGTTGATTTATGCTCTTGTGCACTTGTCATTTCCTTCCCGAGACATCAGCTCATTGCGTGCACATGCTTGCCTTACAAAACCAGTGCTGTGTTAACTTCTAATTAGATACAGCCTAACTTGCTTCTAACACAACTAGGAAGGCATATTAAGGCATGTAAGGCAATTTTTACTTCTTTTCACCCATTATTTCCTTTACCAGTTGATATTTATCTCTTCTTCCAATCATGGACTATCAGCACCCCGAACTTGTAAAATATCTGGACAATTAAGGTAATTTTTGTCCTCATCTCTTTCACCACTCCCTGTGCACAGCTGGAATTCTGGGCTTCTCTAACCAAAGGGATAGAAATTGCATCTGGAAGAGGCCCTATTTTCCCCACTGCCTCTGGAATTGTGCCAGCCTGTGCCACTCTGTGCCCACCATAAGAATTGGGATCCCTGCCCACATACTTTTTTCAAGAGAACTCAGCTCTGCCCCACTCAAAGTTCTTGTCTTCAGCAACTGCTTCCCTTTGTAGCCCTTCTAGTGAGCCAAGAAGGATCTGAATTCTCACCAAAGATTAACCCATCTTGGGACATCTCTCAAAGCAGCCCCAGGATGTTTTTGGGATACGGTGCTGGAATGTTCTTAGGGAGTGGAAAACTGAAATGCACACGGGTATTTGCAGGATCCTCCTCCCCAAACACTGCCTTGGCTTGCATTTCCTTCACTGTCCTGGAAGGGCAAGTACTTAATAGGATTTTCTGACATATCAGCTCATTTTTTCCATCTGAACCATAATAAGTTCACATTAATTCCTTCCACTGGCTGACAATAGCTAAAAGTCACTGTCTCCTCACTCTCTTCCCCAGATAGCTCCATTCACTTGTCGATTGTTCTTTCTAATTCACTCAATTTCTTTGGGCTTGGCTATCTTGTGTGACCAGAACCTCTCACGCCGCGTTCTCCTTCCCTTTCTTCCCCCACAAAACTACCTGAGCCCTACTCAGTTACTTCTGAATATAAAAAACCACACAGATTTTTCCTTACATAAGAATTCCTCACAATATCCACACAGGAATACAAACTTTCTTTCCAGGTTGCTGAGCAGAGTATTTCTCCAAGTCTGCAATTTAGAAAGCCATAGGCTTCCTGAGAAAGTCCCAGACATCCAGCAATAATGCACTTTATCAGGGTTTGTTTGTTTGTTTGTTTGTTTGTTTGTTTGTTTGTTTGTTTGTTTGTTTGTTTAAACCAACTGATACAAAATTTTCTGGAACACAATTCAACCAAAAAAGCTGAACCGATTTTTTTCCTGAAGTAACATCTCATTCTGAAGGCAAAACAGAAGACAAAAGTGCAAAAAAATTCCCTGGAGACCAACACATGTACTGTGAAACAGTAAGAGCAGAGTCCTGGAGGCAGAAAAGCTGCCCTGCTCCATAAAAAGCCATTTCTGATTGATGTTGATCCACCAGAATGCACCAAGAGCTCAGGCAGTGTTAGGTGATGATCTCTTGGAGCTGGCTGCACACATTCAGCACAATTACATACCAAGGCACAAACAAAAATTGGGATTACTCATGGACTGGCTTCTTTTCGTAGCAGTTTTTGGAAGTTGCAGTGGTGTGTAGACGCATTTGAGGGAACTGGTGTGACTAAAACTAACAAAGTTTCTACTGAACAAAGTTACACAGTGGCTCATAATAACTGCAGTTTTCAATTTGTTGTTTCCTCCCTCAGCTACAGAGATGGACCTCGACAGAAATGCGGAATTTAATTCCCACTTAAGAGCCTCTTACTACCTCACTCATTAATTATTTATTAATTTCATAAACAAGTACCATGCCTTATTGACAGCTTTCCTAGACAATTCCCCATCCAGTTTTTGACTATAGAATATCCCATGATCCATAAACCTCTTTTATGGTAGGAAAGTAAACACATTGAGAAGCAGAAAATAAGAATTTGAATGAGATGACTGCCCTGCTCTGCTCTCGTGCTACCACGTGTTTTGCAGACCACACTTCAAGTATCAGGTTTGTAATTTTTTTGCCATTAGAAGAAAAGCACAAGGCAGGAAATCTCTAAATGAGGAGCAGTGAGATCTCTACCCCTCCAGTGATGCCTGCAATTGGTACTCCCTTCTCTTCACTAGAGGAATGGCCCAGCACAGGATGTCAGCACCAGCACATTCCCTGTGAATGCTCTGAGGGGGGAATGGGCACTTGGGCTTCTGCAGAAAATAAAACTCAAACTTACAACTGCTCATGGACACTTTGTAAGTGTAAATATACTCTGGCATCTTTAAAACAACTTCAAGTTTCCATCTGTGTGTCATCCTTGCCTGTGCGTCAGAGCCATTTGGAGTCGGTGGGTTTCTTCGTTGGGGTTGTTTTTCAGGAATTATGGAGAACTTTATATAAATAACAACTTTGCTACAATTACATTCAGAACACAAACACAGAAACAATCCGTGATATTCTGCAAACTCCTGACCTTGTTACTCCCGAGAAAGATAGACTGCAACAAATCTACTGATTTGCCTGCACATTTTTAAACAGTCAAGCTGAAAAGTCAACTTCTTTACACTTCGAAGAAAGATTTGCAAGTTAGCCTTGCTAAACTTTTTTTCTTTTTTAATTCTAGCAGAGTTTTTACATTTGCTTCTGATTAAAAAAAAAATAGTGATTATCTCAACATTTAAAGGATTTGGACATGCTGTGGTTGGCCGAATTCACATTTTTTGGGTGTGCAGTTGTTGATAGTGCAGCTGTGGAGGTCATTCACGTGATAACTGACAAGCATGAGCTGGCTCTCAGGCTGCAAAACCACTCATTGGCCTTTCACCACTTTGGGACCTTCCAGCTGCATGACTTCAGTTACAAATAACAACAAAAAAAGCACAACCATAAAACTTCATTTTGAGTTCCATTTTAATAAATCTCATCATGAATCTTATAGATACAAGTTACTAAATTTGTTTTTCTGTTCCTCTGATCAATATAACATTTGTTCAAAACGTCATGATTCAAAATGGTGTTTTGCAGTATCCTAAATCTTAATTAAAAGTGTCTTGCACTGAGGCATGAATACAAATAACAACCTGCTAACAATCTTAAATCTTCATTTAAGAAATAAGAAACATGTAATTGTAGCTGTTAGGTCCTTGTTTAGTTAATCTTCCCAAACTGCGTGCTCACTATCTAATGAGTAACAATTTAGTACATTTACAATAACAGGTTATGGGTAAAATTGTTTCTTTTCTTCCTGATCACATTTCCTTTTTTTTTTTTCCTTTTTTTTTTTTTTTCAAATCAGAATTCATTTCATGCTGTAACTTGAGGAGCTCTTTCTTATCCTTTGAGTATCAACACCTTCCCTTGTGGAAATCTGGGGTTCCTTTGTTTTACGTTTTCATTATGATTTATTTCTGAAGAAAACCAACAAGTGAAGCAAGTATAAAGAAGTGTTGACTTCCCTATATCTGTATCATCCTGACACAACAACTCAGATCAGTAGAGAATTAATTGAAATCTGTTATTGACTCTGCAACCTAAAGATGGCAATTTAGATGTCAACATTAGCAAACTTGATTTTAATGTTAACATACAACAACTCTGACAAATGAATTGATGACATGTACAAATTCCTGACATCTGTAACTTCGGACAGCAAATGGAGTTGACAAATGGATCTGATGGCAAATATTATGTGACTCCATAATTAGGGATGTACTGAAGTTTGCACTGAAACTACACTGGAACAACAGAGAGAATTTTCCACTGACTTGCAGATTAGGCAGCTATTTTCAGTTATGTGAAGCACACACAAGTTCAATTATTAAAAACCCCTACAATCTAATTTAGTGTTGTCCACCTATTTCACAGAATCAATTAGGTTGTAAAACACCTCTGAGATCATTTCATAGAGGTGCAAAGCAGGATCAGGCATTAACTCTCCCTTTTCGACAAATAAACAAAAAATAGTTGAATATTTACTTCAATTATACTAAACACTGACCAGAATCAGTTTCATTAATATTATCTTGAAATTAATTATGAGAACTTTAAAAAACAATTCACTGGTTTATTAATTAAAAATAATCATTAGTTTTAACGGTTCCAAAGAAATACATGAGAACAAGCATTTAAGTAATGTATTTCTCACTAAGAACAAATATAAACTGAACTTGCTCTCTATACCCGTGCAGATCCACTTCCCTCATGATTTCAGTATCTTGTATTATCACTGCACACAAAATTCCCCATCAGACAAGGGGCTTTGCCCCACTGTGCAAAAACACAGCACAAAAGGTAACAGGCAAAGTGCATTCTCAGAAATTACATGGAGGCCTTTTTAGACCTGTTTTTAAAGATGGAAATTGAGTAACACTTAAGCAAACACTTCAATTAAGTCCATCCATTAAGCGATGCTTTTCCTAAAATGTTCAGGTCCAGCTGCTTTCCCCAGGGCAGGAGAACGATCAGGCACAGCCCCAGTGCAATTTCAGCTGTGCACACACTGAGCCCAGCACAGGGCTCTAATCTGGGGTGTGATAACCCTCCAGAACTCTTGAACAGCACTTGGCTTCCTCAGACAGGTAGGGAAGCTGGAAAGTAGCCACGATGCTACAGCAGGAGCAGTGCTGAAGGGCAAGGAAAAGGGAAGCAGGGACTAATTTTCAAGGTTTATGTGCCTTTAGCTCCTCTATAATTCCAAAGCTGGTCTTAAGTACAAATTTAAATAATACTGTGAACTGGGCAATAGTCCTTCTGAGTCTACAAAATCCCCAAACGTCCTATGAACAGTCGCTTTTCTGTCCCAGGTTTGGATTTCACCGTTCAATTTGCCATTCCTAAACTGTAATCACAGATTATCAGCTAAGAAAGCAGCTGCAGCGAGTGCTATTTACATACAGAAGGAATGCTCAGCCCCACAATTCTGCCCCCTCTCTGTCTGAACTACCTGCAATAGCTCAGCTGGGTCACCACGTTTAGCAAACAAAGAACACAACCGTGAAGCTGCCTCTCCACTTGGCTTTGTGCAAACACCGTGGCCAAAAACTCTGCAAGCCAAAATTCTGCTATAGGATAATAAATACTCTTTAACGTGGGTTTCCAAAATAAAAACATTCCAGAACATGCATTGCTGATAGATGCTCTTAGGCATTTTGGGAGTCGGGAGGGAAAATTAAGATTCCGAGCACTCCATCAAATTTATTTCATTTCTTGGGCAATTCAGCATAATCTACAGAACAAACTGTAATAGATCTACAACAATTGTAGATCTGTATCTTGAACCTTCTAAATTCTGTATTGAAAAAATAGGCCATAGGGGAAAGGAATGGCTTAAGAATAAAAATAATCCATTTGATTCCTGTTGAAGTCAAAATTGTCATCATGAACTATACCTACCTTAAAAATATATTTCAAACTACTCTGCTTTCTCAGGGCATATTCTTGTTTCATTTGAAGAAATATAATTATATTTTTATGTATGACCTTTACAGCCCCTTTGTCTCAGCTCAATAACAACTTCCTGGTAATTTCTTTCCACACAACATTCAATCTTACTTCAAGAAAACCATAATAGAAAACTCCAACAATTCATATAAACAATAGCACTTCTGCCAAATGTTAAACTTAGGCTTTTCCACCTCTCAAATTAATATTAGATTTGACTTTCAGGCAGTTGAATGTGCAGAAAGCATAGGCAGAATAAGGTACTGAAAACACTCTAATTTCAGGGGCATTAACAATACAACCACTGAGTTCAAGTCAAGCATTGCTCAGTTAGCTTACAGATAGCTGATGTTTATTTATTACCAAAGATTTTGTACTTGTGCATATTAACTTAGCAGAGATTGGTAGTTGTAGGGGCTTTCACAATGCTCACACCATCTTTAAAAATGACAAATAAATCTGTGAATTTCTATAAAAAGTCATGAGGAAAAACTAGCTTAAGCTGTTGTAAGTTTTTAATCATTCCTTGTGATGAAAAGGTGATTTTTCTTTGCAGAACTAATTCCCTATACTTACAGTTCTCACATGTGACTGACTGTTAACCTTGCTCATTGATAATTCCTGTTTTACTGCAAGTTTTGTGGACTGGCTTACAGAACATGCAGTTACTGAAAGAACCCGTGGTACCTAAAACAAAGGTGAGGTTCCACAAAGCTTTTCCTCAGCAGCAGCGCTGACTTTGGGGTTCCCCCCTCCTCCTACTCTGCTCCCCATCCTTGTCCCTGTTCTGCCCTTCACAACTGCTTCTAGGGCTGCATTGTGAATGTGACTGGGGAACTAATCCAGGTTGGGAATGGAAAGAAAAAAAAGTAGAAATGAGGAAATAATTAAATCAAATCAGCTTTCTGATTCAGTCCAGAGAGTACTCCCAGAAATAGCTGTAGGAACACATCCACAAGGCCAAGGTGAGTCCGGGGAGGCAGAAGCAGAGTGGATGGAACAGCATCAGCAAATGTTGCTGCTCAATCTCATTTACAGAACAATTACTGAAGAAAAAGACTGATAAACGTTCCAGATATTCTAAATGTCAAACTTCCACTGTTTCAACTAAATATTGTTTGTCTGATATATTTTTAAATGAATAATCTGAAAAAGAAATACCTAAAACAATATTTTTGCCATTTGTTCTTTCTACTAAAAATATATTCTCTTTACTCTCAAACAAAATACCTGTAAGTGTGCATCACATGAACAACAAAGGGGTACTAGAAGGGGAGATTTCTTAATATTCAACTCTTATTTTTCTTCCTTTCACAGCGACACACAGCTGAAGATCACTTCCCACCACTCCCAACTTTTTAAAACCATCCTGAAGTGATTACAGTGTATGGAAAGCTTTCACTAAATTTCTGTCTGTGGCCAAAATCACTGTTATCATGCCACTGTTTATCTATTTTACTTTCTAAAGTGGCTTGTCGTTGCCAGCAAATGCCAATATTTAAGTAAAAAAAGGGGTAATTAAAGAATATGATTAGAATTTGCTATGAAAGCAGGAATAGAAAACATAATGTTTTAATATCTAGAAGGTCAAAACTGTGCCAAACTCCACAAAGTTATTCACATATTTTATCACGGGTTTATTGCGTATTTCTATGCATTAATTATGAAAACCTCATGCAGCTGTACGTGTGGCTTCTGTAATTATCACATTTCAGGATTGCAAAAAGCATCCTTTAAAAATAAACATACTTAGTGGAACAATTATAAATAAATGCTCAAAACAAAAGGCAAAGTTGTCGTAAAACAGAGCAACCTGTTCTTCACTCTTTGAATTTTGAAAACATGATGCTGCCAAAACTTCTGTAGCATCTATCATACAAAATTCTTGGATTATGGTTAATTAGTACCATTAAAAATTAACACTAACACAAATGAGCTTCATAGAAGAGCAATATATCAGCGTTGCTGCAGAAATATCAGACTTAAGCCATGAAACCAGAAAATATCCAAGGATGTTTCTTCCCCCAGACGTGACTTCCGTGTTCACAGCGAGTGATTATCAATCTGCCAAGCACGAGGCTCAGACCCTACATTTCCATAGAAATACTGGTTCATAGTTAATAAAATTATATTGCATTCCTACAGAAGTTTTCAGTGATTCATTGTCATCTTTCACCCCAATTAAGAATTGAAGATGTGGAGTACGTGGGCCATATATTCAGTTATTGGGCACAGCTGGCTCCGTTACACTACAGAAAGATGCAGGCACCCATTGCACAAAACACAGGCACTCATTTCAAAGGTTCCTAGAAATTCTGAACTTGCTCCGTAGGTACTACCCAAACATAGGCAGAAGTCCATAAAACAGAGGCCTAAAATATTCTGACTTTCTACACAGCAGATACTGAAGTTGCGCAACACATCCAGTGGTGTGCACAAGTCAACTCAGCTTTTGCAGTGAGCACAGAGAACAGGCCTGGGACTGTCCAGTGTGGAGGAGTCCAGCTCTGCTAAGCAGGAGCTGTGCCCAGAAATACTGGAAAATGTATAAGAAAAATACACAAACATAGAGAATAGATAGATGATAGATAGATAGATAGATAGATAGATAGATAGATAGATAGATAGATACATACATACATACATACATACATACATACATACATACATAATCTCTCCAGAAAAGAAAAATCCAGGCAGAGGAGGAATCCTGATCATGCACAGCAAGATATTGACACCAGCAGGACTTCCACCCTTTGCATTACTGTAGAAAATTAAATTTAAGCTTACCTGCCCGTTTGTTTTCTGGGTATTAGTACCTTCTCAAGAGCTGGATTAGGATCCTTCAAGGCCTTAGAGCAGTCAGGATGTGTAAACAAGGGTAAAGGAACCCAGAGAGAATGTTCATCAAAATTTAATATCTCTATGAATATATAATTTAGTACATCATATAGTAAAACTGAAGAACTAAATCTAGTATTTAACATTGTTTCCAAAAGAATTTAGAGGCTGCATACATAATTATGTGAAGATGACATCTGGTTCTATAGCAGAAGGCACTAATTTGAGAGAAATCAATGAGTTTACACTGAAAGACTGGAAACAGGCATAAAACCAAACATGATTTTTGTGTTGTCCTTCCTATTAGTTTCTATTAAGTTTATATTTATTCTTTTTTTCATTTATTTATGCATATAACAACTTCATAGCAAAATTCTGCCTTTGGGATCTATTACAAAATGTAGCTCCATTTCCATGTCAAATTTGCTATTGTACAAAGAGCATTATGCAGAAGATTTAATGGGGCTCCCTGGTGGAAGTGATGGGTGTTAGGAAGATCAGCAAACACAAAGTTTAACCAGCTCACTAAATGTAGCTCCAATGATAAGACGTGGATCAACTTGGATAAAACTCAACCACCTCGTATCTCATACACCTCGCATAGAAATGCTCGGAAATGTTAAAATCACCGCTGTAGAAAGCTAATATTAAAGTACATTACATTATGGAGTTCATACTTCTTTTCATAATTAATGGGGCCCAAAGAGGGCTAGGAATAACTCCAGAAGAAGATAAAGCATGAGTGTGGACTCCAGAAGAACACTGTTAGCGTTAATTTAGCTAACGAAGGAAAACCACTTGTGGCAATATGGTGGCACAGACTACTCAGATTCCATTGACTGACTTGCAGACAACAAAAACAACAGAACTACACAGATTTTCTTTGGAAAATTAAATGGCTTCCATGTTAGAAGTAGAATAGTCTAGAAATAGGAAAGAGGAAGTTACCTGTTGTGGTAATGAGAACATGAAATCAGGGCCCTGGTCACTGGCTGCTCCCTGCTCCAGGACTGCAGCACTGGGCTCAGTGGTATAAACGGGGAATTAAAACCACAACAGCAACTTCCAGCTCAACTTCTCTAGTGAGTAAAAGCAGCAATTACTTTAATAGAGAGCCCCTTCTCCTGTAGTATTTAATTCCTTGAAAGAGCAGAGAGAATAGAAATTTAAACCGAAATGCTTGGAAGAATTATGAAACTGAATTAGTAGTTTATTTCACAGAACAAACAACAGCTGAAATGACCTCTGATGTAACATGCACATTTTAGAGAAATGTTTCAAAACATTGGCAAGATTTTGCCAACCATCAAAAACAACCGTGATGCTTCCTGTAAAATTCTGCAACCAAACTGGAGCAAGGATGGAAACACAGGAGAGCAGCAGCCCTGTCAAGAGCTGCATATGAAAGACAGAAAAACTCCCTGGGTAAAAAACTGCAGAGTAGATCAATGTGTCAATATTTAATACTGAAACATGCAAGAAGCTACTTGTTTTCCCACATCCATGCAGCCCAAAAAGTCCAGAATCATTCTGTGCTGCAAATACTCAGTGGAAAGTGTCACTGGCTGTAAGAGTTAAACAGAATAAACCCCATGACCTGAACTTTCCAGGAGTGCACTCTGACACACACAGACATTCATCCAAAACACAAGAGATCAGCAATTAATTCAGATTATATAAATAACAGTGGAAAACTGAGCGTTTCATACACTCCAGGTCGGCAACAACGTGTAAATATTTTCAAATGGCTTAAGGGCAACCAGAGGGCAAACACATCACCTTGGAGTTTAGCTAGGAAGCATCACGTTACAGGCTCAAGAGATTATTACAAGTGGTGGGGGGTTGGAGAGGCTTTTCTCTTTAAAGATGTGAAAGGGAAGCCTTGATACTATAAAACTGGAGAGGAGAAAATCCTACAAGAAAAGAAACCAACGGAGATCTTCCATTGCATATTTCAAGCGCCATTTTTTCAAGATTCTCTGCAAAACTGAAATTCACTGGGGAGAGAAACAAGCATTGCTTAGACGTCATTAGAAAAGTATTTCAAGAGAGAACATCAAGAGAGAACATTAAAAATAACATAGCAAAAATTTAAGTTACAGACTTTAACAGCTTTTTTCTTACCTTACAGGAATAAAAAATACAATTGAGATATTAGTAAAATAACAGTAAAAAATATTTAAGTGCTACTATAACTAAAAGTGAATCATCAACTATATGGATATTTGCCTGAGAAAATAATGGGTCCATGATTTGCTATGGGCATTCTATTCAATGGAATATAAAAATACCATTTGTAGTAATTTTTCCTATTAAAAGGCTAAATTGCATTTTACAGCTTTGCAGCTATCACATTTTAGCGACAAAACAACGCAATACAATTAATTTTCATACAGTCGAATGTTGAGTTTCAAGCCCCAAAATTAACAATACAGAAAGGTTGAAGTTTGTCACGTTGTATGTTGTATCTTGTTGGTTCAGTAGTTGATTTAAAGGTTAAGACAAAAACAAATATGATAGGTGTGCCAGCCTCAGGTTTTTCCAAACTTAAAAATGCATCTCTCTTCCACATTTTTAAGTAATTGAAACCACCACTGCAATCTAATGAGCCTCTGTGGATCTTTCCTTGAAAGACGGAGCAAAGTGCTGGACTGACCTACGGAATCCCTTTGCAAGCAACGAGTCACCAGTTTCCTTTACCTTTGCTGTATCTGAAATTGGACAAGGAAAATTTCCTCCCAGTAAACACTCAGTGAAACGTTTTGCTGAAAGGCAATATATTCTGAACTTGAGTTTATCCTGTGACCTTTATAGCTTTCTACATCTGCTCATTTCTTTACCTCCATTTTCTCTGTGCTTTGACCAACCAGATTTGATCCCCACCGTGTCTTCTGCCTTTTGCCCTTGCCCACTTCACAGTGAAATGCATATTCATTCCTAGATTATTGTCATCTACAAGACCCTGATTTCCCCTGTGTTATCAGCACGCTATCAGGCAGAACACTTGATAAACAGCAATGAATCACTGCACAAAAGTAAAAATTAATCTCAGTCTCTTAAATTTAAAAAAAAAAATCTTTTGAAATATGCAAAATATTTATATATAAGATACATAAACCAGGAATTTATTATAAAGTAGTACCAGAGCCTTCCACTGAAGACTGAGAGATGGCATTTTGAGTGTCGGCAAATCGTAAGCAGCAATAATTCAATTATATGTTTAACATTTTTTCATCACATTATTATTGAGTTTGGACTATGAGCGAGGAAAAAATAAGTGCTCAATTCAGGAAAAATACTCACTGTTGACAGTAAAGTAAGCTCTTATACCTTGGAAACATGGATTTTCCCTCCCATCCCAAGCCTCTAGCCCCAAGATCCATTTTTTCATCACATGTTGCCAACTAATATTTATGTAAACCTCTGAGGTCCCTGGACCAGGGCTATCGTAGCCTCTTCACTGTCCCTGTACAAGTTGATGTGATTTATTCATTTCTATCCGTCCATAAATGTACAGGATGCTAAGGCAGAAAGCCTATTTCATTATTATCTTCAAATACAAAGTCCAGTGCCAGCAGGTAGCAATCAGCAGCTCCGTACTCCCATGACTCCTTGACTACTTCACTCCACAACAAACACTTTTCACAATTTATTTACTGCAATTGTACCAAACTCACATATTGGCCCCCCCTCCTTGCATCCTGAAGCCACTCAAAGACACAAACTCTCATTTAATTTACACCAACATAAAACCAAATTATTTAGTCCCGTGTAGAAACAAGTTTGTCATTTGTTCAGCCCCATCTTCAAATAATCCCAGATCCAACTGGGGGGGCTTCAATTACCCGTCACAGGCAGCTTCTGGCGCTACTTTTGTTACACATGCTTTGTGTTTAGAGGCCAGCAGAGCTCAGCTCCTCCATCAGGAGGCTTCATAAAGTCAGGACATTCCCTCACACCTGGAGTCTCCTGTGTTTACTGAGGCTCTGAGCTTCTCCTCGGCACAAACAACTTTAACGACCTCTACTGCACTAAAAGAAGGGAACGAAAAGTGGGAGAAAGAGGCAAAGGATTTTCAGACTTCCTGTGTTTCTATTGACCAAAAATATATTTCTGGGGTGATCCTCACCCTGGTTCCACACTCAGACACCTGGGAAAGGGAAACGGCTTTGCCTGCTTGGGGAATTTCTCCTCTCCACTTCTCCTCAGGATTGCTCTGATTGCAGGAACAAAGCACTCGGCTCAGGTGAACAGATTCACTGCCTGCAAACAAAGCATCTTCAAGATCTCCATTTTTTAAGACATTTTGCTGCCAAAGTCTCATGATTCTTTGTCAGAGATGCATTAATTTTCTTGTCAGCTTGCACTCTTCAGAGGAAATCTTTCTCTCCGCAAATATATTTGTGTCCCTTGCTAAGATGTAACAGTTTCATCTCATTTTGTTACTTGAGCAGAACAAGTGCTTTCATTTTGAACCGTGATATTTTAAATATTAATAAAATCAACGTTTTGCCAAAAACTACTCATTCAAAACTCAACTTTGTACTACTGCACTCAGATAAATAAAAGGCTTTTCAAAGAAAGAGGGGAGAATCTCCCTATAATTACACATTTTGAACCTTGCCTGGGCTTCTGATTTACCATCTCATTTTAGCTTTTGTTGGTTTTTTTCCTAGACTGTTTGCACACTTAATAACAATTTTTTATTTCTTTTTTAAAGCAGAAGTGAAATCTGATGAAACACCCAAAGAAGAGCAACATGCAGTATTTGGATTCATTAGTTAGGGACAAATCAGAACACTGTGTAGGCAATTCAGAAAATTTTGTCCTCCAAGAACACCACCACGAGTGATCTGTCCAAGGAATACCTTGGAGCATCACACTCTTCCTCATCCAGAGCCTCCAGCATTCAGCACAAAACTTCAGAAGGAAATATATGGGAATATATGGCCCTAGAGCCAGTGACACCAGAGCATGTTAGAACTGACATTTTCCCTTACTCCAGCAGTATTTCCTGATGTGTCTCACTTCTCCTCAAAAAGTGTTCACTGGATCTTTTTTCCCAAGCAATTGTATTTTTAAGAGATTGAGACTTGCTCACAAACAGCCTTGCTTTTACCATTAACATTTCAGAAGACAGACAGAAATAGGATAATCTTCTTCCCAAAAATGTTTCTCTCTGTGTAATGTCAAAACCATGGAAATTTAGCATAGGATGGCATTTGCACACAATAATTTTAGGTTTATCTCACTTACCAAACTGAAACCATATGGATTTCCATACTTTCTTATCCCCCACTGAAAGTTAAGGAGGAAATAAAATAAAAAAATCAAACTGAAGTGCGACAAAAATCACACCTATGGCAAAACCAAAAAAGCCACATTCCCAAATGACAAAACTTTTGAAATTGGAGGGGATTTTTTAATATCCAGGTTTCAGATGAAAAGTTTAGTATATCTGCTGTTTAAATATATTTGATGTTTAACTTTTTGGAGCCTCTTGAAAAGGATCCACAGGTGGCCAATTTGATAACTCAGAGAATTCTGAATGTGCACACAGATTAAAGGCTTCCATGAACTTATGGAACCATCAAATGAAAACAACTATTTTTCTTGAAATACAGTGGAGTCTTGAGTTGACACTATTCCTTTTCATGGCCTTATTTTTAGATGTATTCAATCAAAACCACCCTAGGACATGAACTTTCCTTTCCCTTGTCCAGGGGGTTGCTATTTGTGCACAGTAAGAATGTGGTGAATTGTTACTTTTCAGTTCTATTCCTATAATTAAAGAAAAAATAAAATCAAACTCCCTTTATATTTATCAAGACTTGGTCTATTTACAACAAAGCAGCTTGTTCACCATGTCTTGACACTCGAAGAGCCTTAAATAAAGCAGCACAAAAGAAAAGGAGATGTAACACGAAATTATACAAATAAAGGGAAAACATCCATCTGACAACCTGGTTACAGAAAAACAGAGGTGCAGAGAAATCTTTCATTAGTGCTTTTCCAGACACAGAGCTGGCTGAAAGGCGTCACACTGGCTTGGTTGAAGGTCAAGGCTCCTTCCTGGAGGGCATGGGGTGTTTTTTAGCTTTCCTGCTAACTGACTTGCCAGCACAGTCCAGCAAACTCCATTTTCTCTCATTCTCAAGTATACTAAGAGCTTTTCTAAGGAACAGTCCTAATTTCATACTGTGTTCAGATGTGAAAAAAAAATCAATTTAAATTCTATTTCGCAATACAGTCAATCACCATTTGCTGTCACAATATCTGACCTTCATAAAACACAGAAGAGACACACATGCATCAAACCATCATGATCTGAAATGTTAACTTATAATTCTTAATTATTTTTAACTAAGGGTCCGAAAGAAAAAGTGTCCTCTAATTGTTGCTTATTGGACTGGGAACTGCATCAAAACAAGGTAACCCAAGAGCAGGATCCGATTTCTTGGGATTAGGCCAAGGAAAAGCCCTGAGAGTGGAGACTCAGAAACTTAACAAACAGGTGTTTATGGAACAGTCACCCAACCAGGCATTCCCAACATCAAGGAATAATTTTTCCCAAGACTGAAGAAAACACACAAATCTCCTTTTCCATAATTTTAAGCAAAATAAAGCAAACCCACCCCACCACCTGTATCCTGATTCCAACCACGGCTTTGTAGGAAATTCTATTGTAGTCGTACTCACAAGTTACTCCAGTACTTTGAAAGGGACAATGCACAGCTGTTCTTATATATTCAAGCAGGGATATAAGAACATCCAAAACAAAACCATTTTGAGATGAAATACTTCCTAGCAGAACAAATCTATTAGCATTTATAATGTGTCTTACATTACATACAAACACACAGTTATAACTAACATAACCAAATAAAATTGGAAATGAGCTGATGGAACTCTTAGGATTCATCTTCTACTAAAGTAAATTAAAAATATGCAAATTAAAAAGGTACAAGTAACTGTTGTGGTTACGGCACAAGAAACAATCATTTTCCTCAATATGAGATACTTTTCGTAATTTCTGGGCCAATTTTTTACTGTACTAAAGAAAAGAATCAGAGGAAATGGTTCACCCTCCCCAGGTGTCCTTTTCTCCTCCTTTTCTTTGTACTCTGATGGGAGCTTTTGCCCCTGCAGCAGAACTGGAGGAATTGTAATGAATATGGAATATCTGCACAGTCCCAGAGCTGGGCAGGGCTTCTCCTGCTCCTCCAACCCACTCTGATGCTATCCAAGGAAATCTTCGAGTTTATTTTGGAGCAGATAAACCTCCATTTAAAAAAAAAAAATCAAATACATATATACATTTTAAAAAGTTACTTTATCGAGGTGAAATGATCACATGGATATTGAGGATGCAGCTGTTGCAGGTTAAACTGTGCCTAACAAAGGAGGTAAATCTTAGGTTTTACTGGAGCTTATAAAGTTCTGGTGGGGTTGGTGCTGCTCAGAGCAAGAGAAGCCCTGGTATGAAAACAATACTGGAAAATACTCTAGGAGGTGTAAACAGGGAGGTGAAATGTGGGCATGTTCCAGGCGAAACCAAGCCTCAGTAGTCTGGGCCTGTTCACCTCCTTCAGGAATCAGGAATTCAGAGCACCCAAGAGCTGCCTGCCCAATCCACCCCCGGCACCTGATCCAGCAGGGACATTGGAAACGCCCAACTGGTACAAGATTAGTTTCCCTGCTGTAAAGCCAAGAGAGTAGGAGCACCACAGCTGAGCTTTAGCAACTCAGAATGTTTTTAGTATTTAAATAATTGGCTGGGTTTGACATGCTACCCCTGCTGTCTTCAACTGCTACCACATTATAATTCATCTATTATGGATACATACATCCTGTTAGTGAGGCTAGCAGAATCCAGAAATTAAAAACCAGCACACTGAAAGAAAATTTAAATGAAACATTAAACTCAGGTACTAGTGAGCATGACAATTACACATTTCCATAACAAACATGATGCCTGAACTAGAAAATGCCCTTCGATGTTCTGTACTGTTCATAATTCCTGTATATAACACTTTAATAACTACATTTTTGTAATTTGCCCTTCAAAAAATCCTTATTGCATACATACATAATGTCATTTAAGCTTGCATCCATATCATTATTTAATTAGACAATAAGCCCTCCTCTCTCATACTAACAGTAAATAACATTTATGTAAGATTATTTTGCAGTTTCCACACCGTGTTAATTGTTTCCAGCATTTCAAATTCAGCTTTTTACTGTGAAATAACCTTGAAGAGCTGGCTGCAGCTATTTTTTTAAGCTTCACAACAGTCATAATTTTCCTAAGCTATGTGGCTCAAAAGAATTTTCAAGACCGATGTTACTCAAGGTTTCTCTCTCAATACAGAGACATCAGAAATTTGGAGACGATATTGATACATCACCTTAGGACAGCCACAGAAGTTTATTATTTTTATTATTTTTTCCTTTTAAGAAGTCCAGCCATGTGCTGGACACCAGAATCGCAGTGCCTTGCTCCTCAATTGCACCTCAAAACTTTTACCTGGACATCATGGAAGCAATGGGGAAAAGTTCCTGAAAAGGGCACTAAATTGCACATTTATGAACTGCAGAGTCCTTCTTTCACATTATTCTCCTACATAACGTTTTTAAAGCAAACCATTCCAGGTACAAAGGATGCTTTTCCTTGAACTCAGGCTCTGTAGAACACTCTGAGAGCTCTGCAGTGTCTTATTCCAACCCCAGTGAGTGGATGCTCCGGAACAGGAACGAATGTCATTTATTTCTATTTATTTCTCAACTGCTGTACACAACCCCCTGCTCTGAGCCACTAAACTTTCCATCAACCTCTGCCTGAATCATTCCCCTCTCTTATTCTGTTTTGCAAATAAAGGCAGACAATAACTGCTCGTTCTGTCTGCAATATCTCAGAATTCCTTTCTCGACAGAAAATTAAATTTCCCTTCTACACCTGTTAGTCAAGCCTTTATTATCTAAATACAAGCCCACATAAAAATCCAGATAAGAAAACTGCCTTCTTATTTTCAAAACCAGAAAATAAAAGCAACATTAATTTGGATGTGCACAGAATAGCATCTGAAATTTATTTCAAAGGCCCAAGAATTAAAGTTTTGCTTTTAAATCACTACCTTACAGAAAAAAGTAAATCCTGACTCTCAGAGGGGATTTCTGTGATTCTTAAAATTCTCTTTCTAAGATCATGGCACTTTATGTCTATTTACTAAATAAGTTAATTTTAGACTTCAAACTGTCAGTCTTGGTAAAGTACATAAACCAAATTACTTCCAACATCAGAAAATAAATCTACTTGCAGTTCATGCACAAATCAGTTCTGCAGCAAGTCAGTACCCACTTCTCTTAAATATATATTACATCTCCATGATGCTGCAATTGATACACACATGACCTGAGGCAAATTTGGGTTTTTCATGCTTCATTATCTACACAACCACACGTTAAACACCAGCTAATCAACTCCATTACATTGCTATACAGGAGCATTTTTGGAGAGGCAAAGTTTGAAAACTTACATTTAAAACCCAGAATATCTTTCAGTAATTAGATCAGAATTGCTATTTTGCTCTTCTTTTCAAACAGACAGCTGAGGGGGGATGGAGGGAGGTATTGACAGCGATTTCTCGATCCCTTAGGGGTTAACATTTGTATAGCTGTCTCTCTTTGTTGGCACAACCCAATTTGAAAAGAAAGAACCATCTGCCCAGCTGTCTGGAATCCAGCCCTGTCTGATAATTCCCATGTTGAAAAAATAAACATTTCACAAACCCCATGCATGAAGGAAACCGATTCCCTTCTCCTACAGCTAACAACCAGGCTATCGAGAAACACCTTTGGAAGCCATAAAAACCACTGAAACTTTAATTTTGGTTTGGAGCTCTGATATTTTTCTTTACTTTTCTATGATACACTATTTTTCAGGAGTTGCAAATTTTGCAATTTGGCTCAGGAAATAGAGCAATTACCTTAAAAAAACCTCAATTAATCCAGTTCTAGTTTGTGTGATTATGATCAGCATGACTATGAATCCTCTCAAGGAAACAGTGATCCGAGTATGATATTGCAATAACAATTCTGGTGTGTAAAAATTAATTCAATAAAAAGCCTATAAAGAGATAGTAATAGCATGTTACAGTGTGATTATCAGAAAATTCTCTTTGTGAGTAAATAACTTCAAACTGGCCTCATTAGGTTTTTCCCAAACATTGCAATTACTGTTCAGACTAATTCGAGAGCGGGTAGAGGATACTCAACTACCACGTTTTCCTAAATATCTGTAAAGGAATGGCTTTACATTTATAATTTTCATATTTCAGCCCAGATTTTGGGCTTTTTGAAAGAAGGGGTGGGGAGAAATCGTTTTCTTATGTAACAGAGACTATTTGGGCATGGTGGATCCAGTCAACTCTGTCGTCTTCTGGAGATCTCAAACACCAGTTGTGCCAAGCTGAGCTGTCCTCAGCTTTTACATTTCACTAAGTTTAACCCTGAATCAAAGCACAAGTTGTAGCCTTTCTTTTTAAAATTCAGTAGTGAGCATTGTTTGCCAGACTCATGGAACTCACAAATCCACAGTTTTTCTCCCAAACTACCCCTCACACAGGCCTGTACTTGAGGCAGCGTTTTCTGTTGTCTCCATTACCATTAAACAGGGCATTAACAACTCCTCTGCTCACTCTGAATGACCCAGTGACACCTCCTGACTGTAAAGGTTAAAAAATTAAGAAAAGGGCTGGCAACTGTGTACCATTAAAACAATATTATTGCTTTAGGATAGCTCATGTATTCTCAGGTAAACCAAGTTTACAAGGAAATAATACTCACCTGTTTAAGTATCCGAAATTAAAGCATCTTTATATGGGCAATTCTCTTTGTACACCAGTTCAGAAAACTGTAAATAATCCAGTCAAAAGGCCATTGTATATGTGAAAATGGCAATGAAATTACTTCCCTCTTTTATTTCTTTGCTGTCACAACAACGGGTGTTTCAAGCAGGACTAATCAGAAGAAATAAATAAGTAACAGAAAAAAGACTCAGAGCATTATTTGGTATTTACAAGGCCTCAATGCAAAGTAGTAATTCTCCCTCTGAATCCTCTGACAAAGTGTTGGGAGTCATTAGTTTAAGAAAGAAAGTTGGTCTGATTGCATAATTAAACTGCAGAATTTCTTTTTCCAAAAATGGCAAACAGCTTGTACACACAAAAACATCATTCTTACAACTACTAATTGCAGAAAAATAAACAGCCATTACTTATGAAAATATTTTTTAGCCCATAATTTTCTATCTTGAATGTTCTGTCTAGATCCAACAGTGTGTCCCACCCAGTCTGTGAGGATACTTCCTGTAAGCACAAATTTAATATACAGTATAAAAATATCCCAGAATTATGAACCTAATCTCTTTCCTTATCTTTCCCTCCCCTTTTAATTACAAGCTATTATGCTGTTCTGGACTATTTCTTCTCATCTTCACTTCTGCATCCTTCCTATTGCAACACACTTATCTGCTCCTCTCCATCTTCAAAGTGAGTGCAAATTTCAGCAGTGGAATATTTCACTTTCCTGCTCCAACACTGCGCTCTGTCCTCTGATTTCTCAATCCTGCAGCAGCAATATGCTCAGATTTGTACGCATGAAAAATTCACAACATAACCTTACCACACCCCACGAAAAGGGAGACCACTCTCCTTGCTTTGACGTGATAATTAAATAAGAGAAATGTTGCTGCAGTGATCCCAAGTGAAACACTATTATATGTCATCATATATCCAAGATTAATGCTTCACTTGAGTGGATACCAGGTTAAATTCAGACAAAATACAGCAAATTAGCTTCTGCACTTCATTAATACTGTCAGCTTCACTCTAACAAAGAAAACCCCAAGCCCCTACCACATCAAAGAAACCCACTAGATGAGAAAACAGAGAAAAGTGTATTAGATTTAAAGTGTATTAGATTTAAAATATATACTTTTCAGGCAAAATTTTTTTTTAAAACCCACCAAAACTGTGTGATGTTGAATTGCTAAATCTTAATTCCTCACAAAATAATGCTTTGCTATCTGCACAGCTCCCAGTTCAAAACCACACCACTTTCTAATCTCTTCATTGGTACTGCACTCTGCATTAAACTTAAAAGAAAAAAATCCTGTGTTGATTTATAACAAATTATTCCATGGTCTCACAGCCATATGATACTCAAAAAAGATGTGTTTAAAAAAGCAGAGCATGATGTGAATCTGAGACACTGAATCCTGTGGAACACTGCCAGCAGACACAAGATATTTGGTAAGTCAGGCAGATAGAAACCACATCCAGAACTTTCACAGGTGTGAGAGGCAGTTTCAGGACTGCAAAGTAAAAATTCCGAATGTCAATACATGAATCATCTTTGCACCATGAATACCAGGCAGCTATTAATAATCCTCTCCTTCCTTGGGAAGGTAAAGAATTCAGTAACATTTCAAAAATATCCCAGTTTTCCTGCCCTCAACTGCTTTCCTGAAAACACCAAGCAAGTCGGTCCATGCTTTCTCCTTCAGGAGTTAAAGATGAGAACATGGAGACTGGGAAACTGCAGACCTGCACCAAAGCAAATCTTCCTCTAAGGTGCCAACCACTACCACATTTAAAAACATTAAAAACCCCCAAAAACCACCTTCTACTGCTTTTCAAAGACATTCTGACTGACTGGAGAGCACAGGAGATCTCTAGCTTTGATATATCAAGGAGATATAATGCAAAAAAAAGCTTTTATTAAAAACTCAGTGGCAAACCCAGGCTTTCTTCCTCTTTTCTCTCTTGGTAGAGAGGAAAAATCCTCAGGTTAGGTATCAACAGAATTCCTATTGAAAACAAGAGCTTTCATAAACACTGTGATGTTGTTACTTTAAAAGGTTAAGGAAAAACTTTGTCTTTTGCAGAAGGCTTTTGAGGCTTCTGAATTTAATTTTCTTCTTACAGGTGAGAAGTTCACTTAAGCATTCCACAAACTACAGTTTGAAATACACACTCCTAAGTATTTCCATAAAAATGAAAACCTTATAAAAACTGTTATTATATTGATTAAAGTGTTCCTGTGCACGTGAAGAAAGGCCATTTGATGCTGGCTGGGTGTCCTGACAAGACATTTGACTCCCCAGATGAAGGTTAAGTGTTGCACACACGTGGACTGGGGATTCTGAGGATACTGGGGATACTGGGGACACTGGGGGTACTGGGGATACTGGGGATTAGTTATAGAGCCAGCAATGCTTCCTGAAGCTCCTCAGCAAAGGGAGGGAAGGGCCATGAGACAAACAACATTGTGTGCCCAAATACCTGTTATCTAAAAGAGACACCAAGAATTCCAAGACAATTGAGTTTTTCAAGAAAGCAAAAGCCTTTGTGTGTTGAAAATCAGGGAAGGGGAGTTATAAACCAAGACATCAACTTAGTTAAATACTGATAGAATTAAGACACCATAAAAAAATGCTTAAAATCCAAACTTTGAGGACCTTGAGAAAAGTTCCCCTAGCAAGTTAAAGGCAAACTAAATTGTCTGTTATAGATAAAACAGGACAAGTCTTGTTGCAGGGGAAGTTCCTGCCAGCAGGCTGAATTCCTCAGCCTTCTTAACCCACCAAAGTGATGTGACTAATCTGTTCCTGGTAACAAAACAAACCAGCCACACACGAAGTGTTGCTTCATCCTCCAGCAGGCAAAGGCTGAGCTCCATCCCCTGCTAGAGGTACCTGGAGCTGGGTGCTTCAGATTCTATTCACCAGGAAGGAAAAACTCTCCTAATTTGTTTGGAAGCTGGGATTTCTATTCAGCCATTTCATTTAACATTAATAAGTTTTAGTTCAAGGCAGGAGGTAGGAAATCAGATTGGATGCCTGGTGACTATTTAAGAAACACAAGATATTTGGGAAAACAGACATAATCTGGATAAATGCAGTTTCTCATGGTTGGGGTCTCTTAAAATCACATCTTTGATGTTTACCTATAATGAACTATTTTTTAAACTAATTGAACTGAACTCTCAAGTACAACATTTTGCTCACTTTGACACCACTCTACAGGTAGTAAAACTGCACTGTATCTCCTTCCTGCTTCTTCCAGACAGCCAGAGATCTGTGAAGGATAATGCAAAAGACAAGCTCCCATAAAATCCTGACCCTGTTAAAGTTATTGGGCCTTCAGCTGTGTATTGAATGTAGTAGAGGATCTTGCATGAAATATTCCTTCAAATGTGCAGGCCATTTTCTGGGATCATTTTCTCTTGAGAAGGTAACTGGATAGCCAACAAGTCATTCATTACTTGTCTAGAAAGCTTCCTGTAATTCTTAGCTCATCAAATCCTTCAACAGGTTGAACCCGAAAACTGAATCAAATGTGTTTTTCTGACAAAAATCAAACGGATTATGATAATATTGAATTATTTGTTGGATTAGCCTACATTTCTCTGGGACTGAAGGGAGAAGAAAAATCCATTTCACAAGAGAGAAGGGAATGTTAAACCATCATCTTCGGCCATCGCTTTCGAATTTTAAGTTCTTACTCGTACATTAAACTGCACCAAATCCTTCATGTTCCCAACCTGAAGCACACACAGCCTCACACAACGCACTGAAGGTGTTGTTACTGAGCACTCGCTATCCAGACATTCTGCACGTCCCTGCCCGGACCCTGCGGTCTCTGGGGCTGGACCAGAGCGGCGCCTGCTCTCCATCCCTCGGCGTGCGCTGCCGGGGATGCCGCCCGACATCCCACGGGTCACTTTCAACTAACGCCCAGGGCTGCGGGGAGGGTCCCGGGCAGTGTCTGACGCCGGGCTCGGGTCCGGGATCGGGTCTGGTCTCGGGTCCGGGATCAGGTCTGGGCTCGGGTCCGGGGTCTGTCCGGGGTCTCTCGGGGGTCGCTCCCGCCCCGCCCGCGCTGCCTGCGCCGCCCTCTGCCGCCCTCTGGCGGTGCCGCCGAGCCTCGCAGTGCCGCCGCCGCCGCCGCCCCCGCTCCGGGCCGGTCCCTGGGCACACCCGGCGTGTCCCCAGCTCGCCCAACTCCATCCAAGCGGCCTTGTATCCCCATCCTTCAGGCTGCCTGCAACCGCCTGTGCCGCAGCACTGGCTGTTCGTCGTCTTGTGGCAGTTTCAAAGCCTTCCGGTACCTGCAGCGGTTCCGTGGGTGACACAGCCCCGTGGCCCCGCGGGCGGCTCAGGACACCCACGGGCTGCAGATCCCTGCGCACCCTTCTCTTCCAGAGTTCCAGTCTGATACACAGCTTATTAACTCTAGGAGATTTGGGAACAGAAGTACAAAATAACTTCTCAGTTTAAAAGAAGTCACATGATGCAGGATGACAAACTAAGCAAAAAAAAATATCTTCCAATTGTGAGTTCCCTTGAGCTTTCCTTCTAAACGTGAGTGTTTGTGAGAATTCAGGATTCCAAACTTCACGCCTTCAGTCTCTGATCTCCTGGCTTGTCATGAAATACAGACTCTGGTCCTCCTCCAAAAAGTTTTCTTTGGCAAAAGTATGAACTCCTATTTAAACAAAAAAATCCCATTCTAAAATCTTACACTCCTGCTCTTCTCTTTTGCTCCATTTCAATTTTTTTAAACCCTGCTCCAACACCTCTTTTTCCTCCCCCAATAAAAATTCCTCCTCCTCCCTGCAGCAAAGCACATGCAAGCAGTCTTCTCCCACAATAAATAACTTCAGCATTTCCTTGGGGAAAAAAACTCACACCCTACAAGTCCAATTAACAAAGCAAAAGAATTTTGCTTGAGCCACAGATAATATTTCCTTAAACTCTGAAATCTCCCATGTTTTCTACATTTCAAGATACTTACTTGTAACTGGCCTGCAAGCATTCAGTCCTGCAAAAGCAACGCTTGATGCAGCTACTATGAGGCAAGAGGGAAGCTGGACTTCAGTCTCTGAAAACTGAAATATTATATCTCAAGTTTATCTTAAGAACTGAGTTAATGATGCTTCCTCCCCAGCTGAGCTAAGGAGTTTATACCGAGGGGGTGTATATATATATATATATTTATGTATGTGTACATACACGCTGGGGAGTGTCTGACTTAGCAAATGAGTTCAGATCTAAAGGATTCTCATTAGACAGCCCTGCAAGGTGACTGACCTCAACATGAGAATACACTGAGAACGCGCCAGACTGCAGAGAATCAAGTCTGACGGGAGCACAAAACTCCACCATCACTCCTGACTGAAGGCTGCAGAAGTGCCAGTGCCTACAGAACGTTGTTTACTTGTGGGTGTTTTTGTTGTGGTTTTTTTTTTTTTTCGAATGGAAGTCCTAACTGCCAGCTCTTCCTCAGCACTCATGACTTTCCAAGCAGTTTCCCAAAACTTGGCTGAGTAATCTCTTGAGGACACCGTTTGGATATGTGTTTATTTCACTAACAAAGGACAGCTCAGCTCAGTTCTTTTCAATTTCAATGCAAGCAGCATAGGCTCATCAAACCCATGAAACAGAAAAGGATTATGGATAGCAGGTGTCCAAAATACCATCTACTTTAGCAATCTGGAGTACTGGTAGCAGCAAAAGCAATTAGACTCTGAACTCAAGAAAATTTGTTTTTTACAGCTCGGATAGTTAAATAGTGAACAGATTGACAATGGAATCTCTGGAATCTCCCTTACTGAAGTGCTTAGAAAACAGATTAAATAAATATGTCAGATATTGTGTTGGTATGACTGATCCTGCCATAGCCCAGGAGAACATACAGTTGAACCTTCGAATCCCCTTCCAGCCCCCCTGCTTTCTTCTTCTCCTCTTTGAGTCACTGAATCCCAGCATCTGCATCACTGTGTTTTAGTTAATTTATCTTTTAAAACCACACTCAAAATTAAACATATTTAATTCAGCCATGAAGCAGCAGATGATCATAAAAAGCTCACAGCCTTATGGCAATGGAGGGGAAGAGTGAGCCCGGAAGAGGGAGATTCCAGCAAGGCGAGGGGCTCAGAGGCAGGTGTGAGGAGCTGGGAAGGTGTGCTGGTGCTAGGAAACTGTAGCTGAGGCAGGGAGCTGTGTTTGCCATTCCCGCCTCTGATGGAAAAGGACAACAATGGGAGGATTGGCTGCCAGCACTGAGGAAGTCTCTTCAGCACAGGGCACTGAAGCAGTGTCCAGCAGCAGCCAGGGCTGGCTGCTCCCACAGGGAGAGCAAAGCAGGAGCCATGTGAGATCCCAGCACCTGGCCTTCCCTCAGCACCCAGGGGCAGCCCCAGGGCACCTGAGCACAGCGGGGACAGGGAGGAGCTGGCAGTGGAACCCAGTGACAGTCGCAGACAGGACAGGGGACAGTGCCACTAGGGCAGAGCAGAGACAGAAAGAAATGGGTGCAGGACAGCACCAGGCACATCCGAGGGGCCCATCCAGACCAGGCCCCTCTCACCCAGGGCTGGGATCCTCCAGCAGGCAGGGACCAAACACCCAGCCCTGAGCTGAAATGGAGCTGGGGCCCAGGGGCAGAGGGTGTGGGTGGAGGGTCCTGGTGAGGCTGGTCGGGGAAATTGTGAACTGATGTCCCCAAGGCCCTGACAGGCTCAAACCCGGCCTTCGTGTACACCGAGAGAGACAAAGATAGCAGGTGGGCCACGGCCACACCTCCACGGTCTGTCAGTCCAAACAGAACTTCTCCAGATAGCTGCTAATTCTGCCCATCTGAAGCTTTTACCTGACTTGATGTAGATTACTTTGTGTCAAGTCAAAACAAGACTAGAGATGTCAGTACAAAAAAAGATGCCCTGACTGTAGAGCCAAAACATGTGACAAAACTTCAGTGACGCTCCTGACAGTGTTTGTATAAATATTAAACTACTGGCCCAAAAGTACAAGAAATTTTACACACCACTCAAAAACCTGAAGGAAAAAACTAAAAATCTAGAGCAAACAAAGCCAAGCAAGACCAATAGGAAATTTTTCATTTACTAAGAATAATTTACAGAAATTTTTCATTATGGAAAACCTCAAATGACTGAGAGGGTTTTTTTTAATACAAATGATGATATAATTCAGTAGGGTAAAGCATGCTTGACTTATCAATAATATCACTTCTCATGTCGCTGAAATTAAGCTTTTGCTGCAGTACCACACTGAATTTGGCCAATGAAGAGAATATTCATTTCATTAGTTTTAATAAACTTGTATGGAATCATTGCTCAATTATTTGAGGATGGGACTTCACTAAATGAAAACCAGAATCAAACCAGCCTTCCAAAACCAAAAACAATGAATTAATTCTTGGAAATGTTCTTCAGTATCAATTTCTAGCAAAGAACCCTTTCACACCACGAGTCACACTGCCTGTAGCTGCCTTGCCCTGGCTTAACAAGTACCTCTCTTGTTGAATGACTGAGAGGGAATGTTTGTGAGAAAAATGTTTGTAAGGAAAGGCAGAAGTGTGCATGTAACAACACTGAATTGCATCTAAGCTGAACAGAAAACACTTATCAGTAAAAGCAACTATTTTTAGCATATTCCACCACTTAAGGTGTAACAAACGGGTCTGTGCTCTACCCAAATCTTTGACATCTGCTTCAGGCAGTTCAAATCACAAACCCAGCTTCAGTGTCACTGCAGAAGAGCTGAGCACTTGAGATTCTCAGCAGCTGTTTCCAACAAGGAGTAGAAAACCTTGGATGTAAGGTTAGCTGGAATATTTCAAATTGCACATGGGATCCAGAGGGTAGGGACAAGATCATGGGACCTCCCACTCAAACCCTGCACCATTACTGCTGGGTTATTCCAAGGTACCCAAGACAGCTTCTCAATTCAGAAGTTATTTCTGCACAGCCCTGTAAAATGGGGAACAGAGGGAGATCAACAGAGAGTTGTAACAGACTAAATTTCAAAAAGGAAAAAAGAAAGACAAATCTCCTTCCATGTAAACAACAATATGGTGGCAAAAGTAAATTTTTTTTCTCCTGGAGCTTTTTTAGTTCATTTAGTTCAAGCTTTTCATTCATTGGCTCTATACTAGTAAACACCTACAGAATTTGTATTTATCATTGAATTTTCCTTCATTTCCTAACACAATATATGTGACTAAGTCCTGGTAGATAGATTAAGGGGTCATTTCAATCAATCTTTTAAACTTGTTTTGTGATTTTTTTCTTTCCTGACGCTGTTCCATCCCCTGAGAAAATAATCTCAATTATTTCTAAGCTAAATATCCTTTTTTAACATATAAAACTACATTAAATACAAACATATGTTAAACTGAGCTTTGCTCTTTTATTCACAAGTATTTATCTGCAGTTTTTCCATCAGACCAAGTCCCCAAAGAAGTGGTGTCTGAAAAGGAACAAACACACAATTAACAGAACCTCCAAGACCTCTTCAAACATCTGTCTGCTTATAACACAGATAAACACCCAAGATACTTCTCAAAAGTCTTCTAAGCATGGTGCCATTGAAGATACTAATTCTCCCTGCCAATTGTACATTTTTATGTAATAGAAACTAGGCTGATGTCAAAGAACTGAAAATTACAAACCATATGTCACACCAGAAGCAGCTTATAAAGATTAGCATATTCATAAGACAAAAAATGCATTTTAAACAATGCAAATATAAAAACATCTTTTTATTTGTAAAAGCATTTTATTTCCCAAATCAACCTAAAGTATGCTTTTCTATTTCTTTTTTAGAAGATCAAAGAAGTTACATCCCATCCTCTAGGAAAGATCTTAGAGAGAGTAGTATCTGATACTATGCAAAATGCCAACAATCAACAATTTATCCTTTCAAACTGTAATTCCAGACTCTAAACAATAATCCATTTTGTCCAAGATAAAACACAGAAGTCAGTCAATTTGGTAACAGTCATAATGGCCCAAAACATTCCAAGCTGAAAACCACATAGGGCAGGACTGGACTTAGAACTCTTCAGTTCCTAACTAAAATCCAGTATTCTTGACATGAGCCTACTTTTGCACATTTCTATCTCAATTCACTTAGACAAACTTTTTTAACTAGCCCTTTTTAAACTTTTTTAAAGCCCATTCAAAAAATGGAAAAAGCCACGCTAATTGAAGATGAACAGTTCAAACCATGTGTTTTCAGCAGATGACCAATATGCAAATTAAAATGTTATTAAAACCAAAACTAGTGGACAATTAGCAAGATATGCTTATCATTATTATGGTCATTAACTCTCAAAGCAGCAATAAGGCCAGAATAATATTTGTCTGCCTCCCAGAGACGTGGCTCTCTGCAAAGCCGAGGAGGGACTTACACGAACTTCAATGCCTTCCTCATGAATTTTGTTGCATTACTTCTGTTGCTAATACACCATTTAGCAAACCGAATTTAATGCCAATATCAAAATGGAATCATAGAATCAGTGGGGTTGGAAGAGGTCTCCAAGATCCATGAGTCCAACTGTTGACTGGTCACCACCTTGACCACCAGGCCATGGCACCAAGTGCCATCATCGTTTCTGAAACACCCCCAGGGACAGTGACTGCAGCACCTCCCTGGGCAGCCCCTTCCAATGTTTAACCACCCTTCCAGTGAAGAAATTCTTCCTAGAATAGCTGGTGAGGGAAATCTGTGTTCTAGTTAGATACCTATTTTGTCTAATAGGAACATGGTTTGTAATACAAGAGTCCTCATAAAAGCGTAGTTGCAATTCTCAGAAAAAGTTTGCAAAATGTGAAAACTGACTAAAAATAACTTTAGATTAATAATTAAAAACACTGGAAAAAAGAATTGCAAAACTCCCTTAGATGACGAGGTCAATTTTCCCCATTACTGTGGCATTCATTTAAAAAATCTAAAGGCCCAAGTATCGGATTTTTGTATTATTAGCTCTGCTCTATGAACTAGTCAATATCATAAAGTCTCTAGCAAAATCTGGTCAAACCATATTCTAAGGTTTGGTTCTTCTGTCTTTATAATTCTCTTCACTTCAGCTGAGAGCACTCTCACTTTATGATGCACCACTAATAATCTGTAATAGAATTAAATGGGTACTTTCCAGGAAGTCAGCAGTACAGCTACAAGTGTATTTTTGTTGCACAGTTCTTTTAACATACTATTCATAGCTGAGAAAGTACTTTAATTTCCCTAATTAGCTGTTCAGGAACACAGAAATATGCTAATTTAAATCTATTTTTCTTCTCTTAAATTATGTCATGCTGTCAAATAGAGACAAAAAATGAATGAACGAATGATATTTGCAATATCAATGCAATATTGACATTGTGCAAGTGCTCCACCAGCTCTTGCTCCAATTATTTTGCCTTGAATGAGTTTGCATTGTTTAATTGTTAAGAACTTAATAAACAATTCCGTAGATGATGCATGAAGAGAAAATAGAATCCAAGATGGTCAAACAGTGATCAAGACACTTTAGAAGATAAATGATGAAGAATTCCTCTGCAATTCTGAGCACAGAACTCAAACTCTTCTACCTCCAGCGTTATAAACTGGAAGTGTTAAAAAGAGGGGATCCAGGAGATGGTCTGTGCTAAGCAGGTACCATTTTAAAACAGTTTTTGGATGTGCCATTTTAAAGCGTAACAACACTAATCCTTGTTTGATGTGCAGGAACTTGTGGCTTCCACGCAATCCCAAAGATTCCATGTTAGCTTAGATAAACAGGGCAGACTTCCTGGCACCAGAGCTGCTCCAGGGTGAGAGAGACAACTGCAAAGGCCTCGGGATCAGAGCAGAGCTCTGCCCTCCCCAGCCCCCAGAGACCTGCTGTGAGAAACCCTGTGCAAGAGCCCACGGCTTGCAGCTGGTTCTCCTCTGGAACTTTTATCCCTGTACCTCACAGCTGTGAGATATGAGTTCTATTCTCTGCCCAGGTGGACAGCATCGGGAATTTATAGATAAGAACTCAAGAAAGATCCTTCATCTTCCAGCCTGGAAAAAGCCATTTATGCAGTATCTCTGTTTTCTCCCACACAGGACATCCGTTCTGCTAACCAAATTCCCTGCACTAGCTACAAAAGAAATAAATTAAAAAGCAACACCAAAAAACTCAATCAAAGGCAGGCAAAAAACACAAAAGGAGGTGAGCTGAAGGAAAGCTCTGAGAATACTGAATGCCTTGTTTTACAGGAAGAAGTTTCTACAGAAACAAAAGAGATACATAATGAAGTATCTTGAATTCTATCAGTGATTTTTAAAATCATGGCAACCAGAGGAAATCCTTTTCATTTACTTACTTGCATTTTTCTGGACTGTGAAATACCTAAAAGCTGGACAACTCTAAATATTTGTGTTACTGAGGACACGTATCTTTCCTTTGGCTCTAGTTAAAGGAAAGGCCAGAGCTTGGAATAAATACTGCCCTCTTGAGATTAGGGAATCTACACATTTGGAATAGCCAAGTACAGGCAAATGCAACCCATGATTCAGTATTGCTGTTTCTGTCTGGAACACCTTTGTAAACAACTGGTAAGATTTAAGACTTGGAAAAAATATCTAATTTTATTAAATAGCTCACACATACTTCAGTAGAAGATTGATGGTTATGGCTGTCTTTTACTAACTTGAGGAGCCATCACATTGCTCTGTGCAACTTGATAAGCAACATTAGTCGAAATGTACTACATTTTTTTCCTTACTATACATATGAAGGTACCGTCTCTTGTCTTGTCTTTTCCTGGTTCAAACAAAATTTCTGTTTAAAAAACTTGTCGTGGTTTTGATCTTGTCAACCTGATTCTGTTTATTTTCTTAAACCTGTTATACAGAGCCAGATTATGACATAAAAAACAACCCAACTCAAAAAAGCAACAAAAAAGCAACCCACTAAACTAAAATTGAAACCAAAACATGGGACTCCTTGGCTTTATGAAGAACTACTATGAAAGCTATATATCTCAAAGGTCAAGTATTTCATCACAAAATCCTTACATTTCAACTGGCTTTTTACCTGGAAAGTATATTACTTCCATTACCAATCTGAGTGAGGGGACAGACCAATTTTTCAGTTCCTGAAACCTGCTGAAACACATCCTTTTTCACACACAGAATCCACCACATCCTTTTTCACACGCAGAATCCACCACATTTGCTTAAGTGCAAAAAAAAAAATCAGATCAGGGTGACAGTAAGAAAAGGAGAGCAGTTTACACATTGACACTAAAGAACTTCATTGGAATGAATCTGAGTAACCTCAGTAACACTTATTAATAAACCCCACTGTATACATTGATTCTTCTACCAAACGAGCTTTAAAACCATCCCAACACAACTGAAGCTTTTAAATGTCTAAAGGAAAATTAAGAACCTTGTAATAGCAGCACAAATATTTAAAGCTTGTAACCCTTCACAACAGTTTAAAGTCTAAATCACCTTGTCAGACAATGTTTCTAACATGCAAGCTCTACAGAATATAGGCTAAAATTAAAATCACTTGCTTTTATACATCATGTTATTGTACTAGTATAATTACACTTGTTCCTGTGTTCAAGTAAGTCACACAAATCTTCACCTTCCTCTTTGTATTAGTTGATATGGTCATTAGTTTCCTCCTGCTATAAGCGCTCACTGCAATTAACTTAACTTTTTGCAAGTTCTAAAATACAAATGTGCAAGGAAAATGTGTACAGGAAATGTGCACTTACAAATGTGTAGGGGAAAATAGAAAACCTTTTTGTTGTCCATGAAAATGTACTAATGCACTTCATGTGTTTTCCCACAAATTTAAAAACAGACATAGTAAGTGGCCAGTAGTTATGACAGACCATCCTTTAACAAGGACTCAAAGAGAAAAGGCTTCAAAGAGCTTGAAACCTGTTGCCTTTAGCTGTTTCTTCAAAGATGGTATGCCTGAGAGCTCTGAACTCTTTGTTTCTGACAGAACTGCTTCACACACAGTGATATGAAAAAGCACCACTAAGTAATTGAAAAACCACAAGTGTTCTGCCTCTAACATGATTACATTTCACAATGCAGATTTATGAGATTCGAGATCTCCATTTAAGATCATGCCATTTCATACAGTTTCTCTCAGTCAATACACAAGGTACAAAATGAAAATGCTTTTACAGATGCAGTCATTTGCTGGTTTGAGCTGGGGATGAGTCAATTTTCTTCACAGTAACTGGTAGGGGGCTGCGTTTTGGATTTGTGCTGAAAAAAAATTGTTGATAACACAGAGATGATTTTGTTATTGCTGAGCAGCCCTTGCACAGAGTGAAGGCCTTTTGTGCTTCTCACCACCCTGCCAGCGAGGAGGCTGGAGGTGCACAAGGGGCTGGGATGGCCACAGCCTGGACAGCTGACCCAAGGGACGTTCCAGACCATCTGGTGTCATACCCAGCATATAAAGCTGGAGGAGGAAGGAGGAATGGGAGATGTTTGGAATGATGGCATTTGTCTTCCCAAGCCATCGTTAATCACCGTTAATGAGCTCTGCTGTCCTGGGGATGGCTGAGCACCTGCCTGCTGAGGGGACGAGGTAAGGGACACCTCGGGTTGCTGTGTTTGCACACACAGCTTTTGCTCTGCCTGGTAAACTGTCGTATCTCAACCCACGAGTTTTCTCACTTTTACTCTTCCAGTCCTCTTCCCCATCCCACTGCTGGGGGAGGGACTGAGTGGCTTCGTGGCACTCAGTTGACAGCTGGGCTTAAACCATAACAAGTCATAAACACCAATTATGCTTAGAAATCTGAAATTCAGCAATAGATGCACTTAAATCACAAAAATACTCTGCCTACAAAAATCAGAACAGATAAAGAACTGATCAGCATCAGAAATGGGACTTCAGAAGAGTTGAACACAATGAAGACTTCAAACCCCCCCAATATATCAATCACTACAGACAGTTCTTCATATGTACAGTACATTCTACTGCCAACTTACTACACGAGCTCTGAGTAGCTGTGTCTGGTGTTCTGTTTGCCTTGATGCAGCATCTAAACAAGCAGGCAAACACAGTTTTTTCAGCATGTAGCCACTTCTCCAGAATTTCGAGACAGCTGAGACTGCTGGATGTCTGGAAGAGTGACTGAGAGCTGCAAATATGTATGAAGTCGACATTTGCCTTTCACTCAGAATGTAAGATTTGACTGAATTATGAGAAAGCCGAGCCGTATCTGGCAACTCTAGTACCGGTTTGGGGAGCTTTTCAGTTAAGGCAGTCATGTCCTCAGAACTGCACTGTAACTTGGATCTTGTCTTGTACTTACATCCTGTCTTTCCTGACTTTCATA
>VZTJ01000306.1:3964457-3976356 GCA_013397795.1 Orthonyx spaldingii | reverse complement strand
ATATATATATATATATATATATATATATATATATCAGCTCCACTGTCTTTGTCACATGTTAAAAGTTCCAACAGAAGTCCTCCGGTAACCACACAGATTTGGATGTTGATAAAATGAGTGACAACTGGGTGCACTGCACGTGCCCAACACCAACACTCATTAATTGGTTGTAAAAAATGTGCAATATGCCATAATTTACCAAAGCACCAATGCCTAATCACTTCATGCTGCAATGGATTTTAAGCAGATGTGAATAATTATGCCATTAGTTTTAATAAAGTGACAGCTAGCACTTACTCCACTCTAGTGAACATTTGCACAGAAGTTGGTTTATCAGTGTTTATAATGTCCTGCAGCTCTATGGAAAGACACTTAGAACACCAAGAATTCTTTCAAGATTTGTTGTGACATGTACGAACATTTGTTCACATGCTGAGTGTGGAAAGCCAAAATTACCCAGCACCTCCTTTTTTATACACAACATGAAAACTTTGACTTCACTTGTCAATGAAATGGGTGAAAAGTGTCCATCTCTGCCCATGGGATGAATTGCAGAGCCATCTTGTCTTTTCTAAGTGGCTGCTCCACTAATTTTTTTTATACTGGAGTTCAACCATTTGAAAAATATCAAAAAATTAAATTTTAGATTTGACCTGGATTTCCATAATAGAAGCAGTATGATTTTCACTCTTTGAGTTTAAACAGGCACACCAGCTAACACTGCAGGGTTTTACTGACACCAGTACACCAAAAATATATCTCGTTCAGGTTTTGGGTAGCAGAAGACAGAGCTACATCCAGTACACAAAAGCTGAAAATTATGCTCACAAGAAACCTGAATGGGATTGACAAGGCATCATTTTAATTATGATGCATTTACATAGTGAATGTAACATTGAATTACCAGCACTTAAAATTCTGAGTTTGACATGAGTGCCATTGACTCAGAATTCTCAACTGAAGATTCAGAAAAATATGCTTAAATGTTTGACCCATTAAATGCTAATAATAAACCATATATAATTAATTAAATCTGAGTAAGATTGCTATCAACACTCTTATAGAGAAACTTGAAGATGTTAGATACTACATAAACAGCTTGAAAAAAAGTTTTCAAAATACAAATCTGGCTTTGTTGTTCACTGCTGCTTCAAACTTGTGTATGAATGGGAGGTTTATCTTGAGAGTCACTTGAAATTTTTCTGTTGATGATTTCATTAAACAATAGCATCACTGGCCTATCTAGTAATTGAATTAAGCTGAGTCAATTGACCTATTCCCCATTTCCATGAAACAAAACACCTAAAAGTGAAATTTTAGCCTTGTTCTGTGGATAATGAGCACTGGCATGATTAGGCTCTGTGAACAGGAAACACCTTCTCTCAGTCTACTAATTTTACAAAGTTACCATATAAAATATGTATTCTTTTCAAGAGAGGAAAAAAACCCCAGAACAAAACACCGACCTCTCATTAGTTCTTAAAAGCTAAGAATCCTACATAGCAGTTCCCAGAGAGAAGACAACACACAACCTTAAAAAAGCAGTTTAAGATAAAAAGAAAATAATATTCTTTCTAGTTAAAATATGGCATTTTAGAAAGGTATGGTTGCACATGCCAAGGTAGAAAACTAATTTAACAATAATCCCCATATTTTTTTTCATTTAAGACACATCTAATGTTGTTCACAAGTAAACAGTTATGTTTGTAAAAACAAAACATTTTCTAAAGAGAAAAGGGGAATTAGTTGATAGCATTTATCTTAAAACCTGGTGTTTGAAGTGGCATTAAAATGGTTTTTAATTTTAGTTAATCCATCTTCAAAAACAAATCTCATGTCTTCATGTCAATAAAAATAGTAAAAGGTGAAAGACAGGAGTTACTATTCTTGATCTCTCGTCTCTTAGACTTATCTAACATTTAAAAAAAAATGCTGGGATAATCTACCATTAAACAATCTTCCTGCTCATCTGCTCTCAACAAGGCCTCCAGCACAATAAAAGCCCTGCTTAACACAATGGAAGTGTCCTAGAAAAGCCCCTCTGTGCCCAGTGAGAGGATCACGCGGGATCTGTTCCACATTTCACGTGTAGAATCAGGGTTTAAGCTTCCTCCTCAGCCTGCCCCTAGCAGGAGGCATTACTGTGTGACAGCAGCACAGAGGAGCACTAATCTGAGACCAGAGGCACATTGGGGTAGAGGCTCTGTCAGCCTGAGACAAAGGGATAAAGACAACAGAGGGAAGAGTGAGACACACGGATGGACGTACACACGGACAACAGGACTGCCTCCACGTGGGACAGAAGTATTTCCAGAGCACTATCAGCAAAGTTACTGTAAAAGTTTTTTTTGTGCATCACAGTATAAAATAAAAAGTGCCAATGAGTTTCTCCTCAACAAGAGGGACAGCGGGGAAGAAAGCACAAAGGTGACGGTTTGCAAATGTTACATTCACATGAGAGGTAGAATCTGGGTGTATTCAGCCTCTTGATCCTGAAGGGAACAGTCATGAGCAATCTGCAAGAAAAGTTTGTTGTACCTATGTACACACACAGATTCAAGAGGACTTACAATTAAACTCATCAGTACACACGTTTAGAAATACTGATGGAGAATTCCCTTCACCTCCTCCCAACCACTTCAGTACTCCAGCAATGTGTTCCACGTTATGCTAAATGTATTATCTTTGAACTGCAGGTATGGCACAGCACTGTATATGTCTTTTCCAATAATCATATACAATTCAGTTACTTCAGAATTATTTAGTCATGAATGGCCTTTGCACTTCTTGACAGATAAGAAATAAGAAACAAGGGACGTTCATTCCCCACTGCACAAGGAAACTGCAATGACACCGTTAGTTCTGAGTCTGTATTTAACACAAATGTTAGGTGAGCAAACAGCACTAGTTTAACAAAACACATTTTTTCTAAGTATCTAAACATTTTAAATATTTGCACTATAGTTCCATTATTTCCTTAGCACCTTCCCTTAAAACGTAACATTGCTACTGAGTAGATTTCCTATGAACTCACTGCCAAAACCACATATCAAAGCCACAACATTCTCAGCTAATAAAAACGCAAAATTTGACAAATATGAACGTGAGGATGAAAGCAGTGTCTACCAGATCTTCTGATTCTTTGTGTAATAATGAGTTACAAACTCCAATTCCAGCCTGGAATCAATGTGGGACCCTTCTGGCAACACATACTGGAACTATGTTATCATTATTTTCTATTTTCTGGTCCAAGAGGGCTATACCAAACAAATTAATTTTTAGGTAACATGTTAGACCAAGGAGTTTATTAGGAAAAATATATGGCTTAGGGCTTAAAAGACTATAAAGTGGTTTAAAGAGACCTAAGGGACGTTGATTTATCTACCAGAATCAACTTTCTTTTCAGGCTGCCGCAATAGAGCATGGAAATGAGAAAAACAGGATTAAAGAATCATGTTATCTGCATAAAAAGCTCTAATGCTTTATTGTTTATAAAAATGACACTTCAAAAGTTATCTGAATGGTGTGACGTCAGGTCGTACAATCCCCTTCCACATCTTGCATTAAGTGGTGTTAAAGACTTCCTTTAATCAGAGTTGTTGGAGCTCACCCCACCCTTTTTTACCTACTGAATCTGTGCATTAGATACAAACATTAAAAAGTAGTACTGGTGGAATTTGCAACTGAAGCTACAAAGTTCCTTTTTTTAAAAGAAAAAGTATTATTTCTATTGTCACCCTACAGAATTGAGACATTAGGGGATTAAAGGAAATTTTCATATTACTTAAATTTAGCACCTACTTTAAAAATTCAGGTTGGGAAGACTTCACCCAACTGAGAGAGAGAGAGAAACTCACTGAAAGAGACTTTCAAAGAAAAAACCTAAAGTTAAATCTTCTAAACCACCTCACCCAACTATTTTCTATCCAGGAGCAGCAGCCTCCACATATCTGTAAGAAGTCAGGCCATGTGCATTCCCTTGTGTTTTGTCAGGGTCGGAAAATTCCTGCCCAGTTTAAGCTGATCTTACGATGGCTGCCAGGGACATGCCCTGGCCAGGCTTTCCTGTCACCTCATTTGCATTGTCCCTGATGCCTGTGTGGCCCCAGTCTGAGCTAATTCAGGGAGCTGAACAGCAGAAAATTAACTTTAAAATCACTCCCCTTAAAAAGTCTGGATCTACATTTCTAATCTTAGTGAGGGTGCCATTTGTATTGCACCTCAGGGGCATTTCACTGATCAAACATATGATTAACAACAGACTGGTGTCTATTCTAGGAATAGATTTGTTATTTTTTGTAGCAAAGGCAGAACAAAAAACCTCTCTTTGTAATCCAAAAATACAAATGCTCAAGATATCACATACAAGCATCATGTATGTCTAGATATCAAGAATCTGTGTCATGAGCAGATCCCACAAACCCAGTCATATGTGTTTAAAAGCAATGAAGTTGGTATCACTTTAAAATAAAAGGTTCTTCCCTTCTCAGCCATGTCACCCTTTGAACTCAGACCTGCAAGTGCTACATGAATGAATTCCTACCGAACCTTCCAGGGCTGTGACATTCCAAAGGCCATGTCCATAAAGGAATTGCAAAGTCTTACTTTACTCCACGGGCAGATACAACTTCAGAAACCCCAACTTCTTTGGGAATAGGCCTTTCCATGAAGTTACATTTTTGTTCTGCATGAGCTCTATGGGTGCTGAAGGGTCATCTTTGAGACACGTGCAGCGAAGAGTCTTTATTCACTAGAAAATACTCACTTGATAGTCAGAAATAGAACCCAAACCTCACCAATTACTTGCTTTCCAGCTGTAATAACTGGAAGTAGTCTAATCCAATGCCACACTATAGCTGCTAACAGTTCTTCCTTTGGTTCACACAAAAGTCTTCTTGTGCTGAATTTAAAAGATTTGAAGCAAATGAAAGATGGAGCCAAGCACTGACAAGAAAACAAAATACTGAAAAACTGACAGTGGGCAGTACTTAGTCTCAGTTCTGACTGTGTAGACAGGAATATAATAGGTATCAATGTAAAGTTCATCATAATGCACATGCATAAAGAATTTGCATCAAAGATGCAAAGGTACCTTACTTCTGGCATTTTATAATCTCTGCACAAATCTTATGAAAATTGTTCTATTTCATATGTTTTAACTTCAAGAAAGCACCATCTTGAAAATATCAACATATCATCAATTTGTTCCTTAAAAGCTATTTAAATACCTGCTATGTATGTACATAGGCAGAGGGAGGAGGAAAGGCCTATTTCTGTAATGAACTCAGCATGAACAAGATTCTGCTCCATGAGGAATCTAATTGCCTCCAGTCAGCCCACAGATTCATCACAGCAAAAAGGTCCAGCTGGACCAAATAACCAGGCCATCCAGAAAGTGATGTTCAGATAAAGCTGTACAGAAAGTTGATAAATGCACAAAAATCTTTTGAGTCAAGAATGTGTTCCAGACTTGTACACGTAGGGTGGTGAGAACAATAAGACAATTAAAAAAATCCCTCTGAGACAAACAAAAGCTCAATCCCTTCACTTAACAGCTTCCTAATAATTCACTTTGAGATTGTTTTTTAGTATTTCTATGGTTTGTTTAAGCAATCTTTAAAATATTAGACATTTGCCTTTGCTATTCGAAATACATGACAATGCACAGAGACGGCAGAACCTTCCAGATCAACTTTTCAAGGACTAGGAGTCATGGACACAGATTTGCCTTCTGTTCCTCTTAAGTGAGGTGAAAGCCACAGAGCAGAACTGCCACGGGCTCTCTCCACACCCAGGTCATTCCTGGTCTGAGCATCTCCTGGCAGGGGATGAACACAAGAGTGATAAACACCCATTACTTATGGGCTCCCCAGCTCTATCAGGACCATCACACTGCACTCTCAAGGAATCATCTGAAACACTGCACTTGGAATGTTAATATTATGTGTTCACAGCTCTTTGAACTTGCTATAAGAAGTCTTGAGAATAAGTACTTTTCCAGCAAAACATAAACATATAAGACAAACCAAGAGTTACCACAGCAGAGAGAGTGAGAAGTCGCATGACCTGGCCACAGAAAACGCCGACTGTCTCCACCCCAGTTCTGTTTAGACTAGGCCTGGATCTACTCCTCCAAATCAATTGTTTAATTATTATAATTATATACACAAAGAATTCAACTGCTCAAAAACTAGCACATACTTAAAATGCTCATCTAAAGAAAAGAAACGCGAAAGGCAAACCCAATACAAGATCCTGAGTTTCCATTAAACGGTAACAGAGTCTTTTGGAACCAGAAACGGTTCCTTCCACATTTATTCAGAAGCTTTTTCACTCTCCAGTAAGTATTGCCCTAACATTTCACCACCTCTCCATCCTTCTAACAACCAAATGCAAGTTGTTTATCATCTCTGCACCTAATGCAGTCTGAAATTTGCTTGAAAAGGCTTCTTACATTCAGCATATTTATAATACACCAGATCAAATATTTGAATTAAAAAGTTGGGCACCAGAAACATGTTCATCTATCTACTGGGTCATGGCTTCTTTCAAAGCCTAATGCATATCAATACCACCTTAAATGTACATTCAGGTATTTGTAGAATTCTGAATACAGATTTGATTAAGTAGCATAAAAAGATTACAGTTCCACTGCTGTAAAATTAAGAAAAATCAGAAAAGCTTCCCTTTCTTAATATTTAAAGATACCAGGCTCCTGCTGGAGAAGCTTAAAGCTTTGCACTGCTTTTATCTATTTTAAAATCTTTCTGAACAGCAGCCATCAATCCGAAGAAATATATTTTCAAAGTATTCTTTCATTCCTCAACAAAAGGCAGACATTGGGAAGGTACTTAAATCCATTAAGATGCATGTAGAGTAGCCTCTAGCAACTTCCAACCTATTTAAATAAGCAGAATTTTTCTATTTCCATACAAATATTCCAGTAGTTTAGTAAACATTTTGTACCTCAGTAGGCATCAGTGTTTGTTAATCTCATACATAACGAATAAATTCCAATCCTGCAGGAGCTCTGTGTACTCCCAGGACTCTGCCCAGGCATGCAGACCCCTGAGCCAGACGTCTCTGCAGGAGGATGTTCCTCTGAGTAGAGCAGGCAGGGACTGGGGCCAAATGATTCACTCCTACCACCACCTTGCAAGTTCTAATTTGATAATTATAGTGATTATCAATTAGCATCTCATCACTATTTGATGACACACGATGACTTGAGGCTAACGAGCATCTTGTACTCGCATTTCACAGAAATGCCACGAGAAGAGGGCTGCTGGCAGAGGCCAGCAGGCAGGAAGAGCTGAGTAAACAAAGGAATGTGCAACAGTTTGGGGACTCTTACAGGTTAATTTTTCTGAGAAGGCCCTGTTCAGAGATGGGCCAGTGCAGACACACCCCCAGTGTGAGGGGGCCCTGGGAGGATCCCCAGCCATCACAGGAGTGGGAGCCCCATTCCCAGCCTGGAACTGGCCACAACCTTTGTCTCCTGTGTCTGGAAAGTCACTCCCACGGTGAGGTCTGCACAACAACCCTAAGGTTCCAAGAGAATCCTTTATTACTCAGGACAGCAACCCACTGTATATTTCAGACTAATTAAACTCACTTTAAAAGGGAAAAAGAAATCCAGTAAATTTTATATTGAAATATATAATGCAACTACCAGAAGACAGAACAGCTGAAGAGCTGAGCACAAAATGAATTTACAAGTGGTGTTGTCTACAGTTCACCACAAGATCAGCTTTCACATGGATGATCATTCAAGTTTAGAGAATACTCAACCAACCTGTTGCAGCTGAAACTCATTTCTTCCATTCACCTTGCAGTATAAGATACTTGATCTCAAAAACTTTACCTGCTCTGTTTCCTATGAATGAAGAACTTGCATTTCAGTATGCCTGAAACACTTCTTCTGTCTTTAACGCTGAGTTATTATAGAAACATCAGCTGGTTATAGTATTGTGTTATGATTCATTCAAAAGAGCCATGGCCCATATATTTAGAATGTTCATTTTTTTATCTTATAAAAAGATTGAAGTCATGTAATTCTCTCATGCATATGACCACATCATTCCATTAGAAACTTCTGTGGCTGTAGCAGAATTTCCATTTTCATGAAGGACTTTTATAGGAATTGTCATCTTCTCTCTAAAGTAAATTTTTGCATAAAAATGATGAATGTCTTAGAATCCATTACAATTCAGAGTTATAAATTAATACGAATTTTGTGAAATCCCAGTAAAAGCCCTCTACATCAAGACCTCCACGTTGGTTTATGTGTCAAATAATTCTTAAGAGGACTAACTGTAATCTTCAGCATTATAGAAAAATTAAAATGTATTTTGTTTCTGCATTATATAATTGTTTTATCTTTCATTGTTTCAAGTCTTCTACATTTCATACCTTTATCTGCACCAATCTTTTTCATCAATAATGTATTTTATGCTCTTCCCTTCCCCTCCCTGCTTTAAATGCTCTTAGTTACTTGAAACTAACTTAGTGTAAGGATTTTTTTGGGGGATAGTTTGTATACACTACATAACTCCCTGAGATATACAGTACCTGAAATTGATACTACTGCAAATGCTGAGTAATCTGAAATATGCTGTTGAAAAATTATGCTCTCTTATGTGCTAAACAAAAGTTTCAATTGACTTTTTAATCCAATAAGATGACTAGTTTAACTACTAACCATAGAAAAACTACTTTACATGGCATCTAAAATGATTCCTGAATCCCTGGCACCTAAAACTACCTTTTACGATTTTTTTTTTTCATTTTTAATGTAAACAGCAAGAATCATCAGCATTTATCTGCCAACACAATGCATCATAGTGGCACCTATCAACAACAACTACCACAAGAAAAAAGCAAAAAGTGACGTGAATTTTAATTTGCAGAGATAATTATGTCAGGTATGGCTTGTTTCAGGATAACAATACCCTGTTAGGGCTTGCAGGCCTCAGCAGAAGTAATTTGGGAATAGCAGTGACAGCATAAACAAAGCACTGAGAAAGGTTTATGAGGGTGGAGTCCATATAAAACACTGGATTAAATCTCTTCTGTATCCTGCGGCTCCAAACTTTCTGAGGATGCAGCAGTAAACCCTGAGCAGACAAACTACAGCAGACTTGGCTTCCAACCCCTCTTCCTCAACACACGAGCCCCATCCACTTATTACAACTGAATGCACCGTTGTTCCCCGTGAAATACTTGAAAACAAAGAGCTAAAACACAAAGACCATTCCCCCTCATGGAGTATTAACTTCCGCTTTTAATAACTCACTCCTGGTCCCACACGATACAGTTCTGCATTGTCCAGCACACCCCACTTCAGCCAGACAATGCACACAGCAGTAAAACTCAACCCAGCAAAGAAAGTGAAAGCTGCGTTTGTTCAGCGTGTTATTTGGCGCAGCCAACTGTAATGCTTCTGCCTGCCATTTATTGTTTACTCAGTCAAAGGATTATTAAGAATTAGGGTACATTTGGCAATTTTTTGAGAAGGGAATTTACATGCAAAGTGACTGACACTTGGTATTTAAAGTCTATTGGTCGAGTCTGACCCTTCGTTTACAAGTGACTCATTTGACTGCAAGGATCTCTGATGTGGAAATGCTCAGATACGAATCAATTGCAGTTTTTGTCTCGGGTAAATGTTACTTGGCAATCCAAAAGAAATGAACAATGCTGAGACCCAGGCTCACATAGAATAGTGCTCGTATGTTTAAAGAATTCCTTTTACATGCCTGGTTTAGTTCTAGTCGGAGGATTTATGACTCCCCTTCTCCTAATAACTTATCTCAGAGCACAGTGTTTTTAAACACACACACAGACAGAGACACACACACACACACACACACAAAACCAGCAGTTAACTCTTTTGCTGCCTGAAAGAACAGCACGGATGCATTTAAGCAAATTTTAAAAAGCAGGTTTGGTGCTGATAGGGATTTTGATTCTCCGTGGGAGGTTGGGATAGAGTGATAGGACTAGAAAGAGAGAGAAACATGTAGGTACAGTTTGCAAATCCCTGCTCCATAAAGGAACGATTGTGTGTAAGAAAAGACCATTCCTACATGAATCAGCTCAGTGCGAATTCTGCAGTTTATCTCTGATAAGGATAAAAGTAAAAGGGTTTCTCTGTACCCGAGCAAGATTCCCTTCCTCTCAGAAGGCAGACGCAACATTACTATAAACAAAAATGTCTCTAGCCCTACCTTGTGCCAGTGCTTGCAACATGTGGAGCTGAAGCAACAGAAACGCCCACCATCCCCGCCAGAAGATGAAACAGAAGTTTAACTTTATCATCATTCCGCCTCGCCTGCTATTCCTTCGGGCAATAATTTCGCGATCCACCTTTCTTTCAACCGGTATTGCCTCACTGATCCCCATCCGATCCGACTGGCTGCCACTCCTGACAGCGCTTTGGTCATCGCTCATTCCGCATCCCCGGGCCGGGCTCTCCGTGGAGGGTCGGGAGTCTGTGCCCCGCGGTCTGGGGGGAAGCGAAGCCCCCACTTCCCAGGATCGGCGGGCTCTTTGATTTGTGCTCACTCCGCCTGCAAGCCGAGAGCAGCGCTCCGTGTGCCTCCCGCTATGACAGTCGCCACCTAAGTCAATGTTTCTTGTGGAGGTATTGATTGCACCAAAACAACCAGTCAGAAATGTGAAACACATGTTTCTCTGCACTGTCACATCCGATGCCTTCAGCAGAGAGGGGGTAAGTTCATGGGCGTCAGTGTTTCAGTAAATCCGGATCCTTCAGCACATCGCAAACAGGAACAGGGAGAAACTGATCCATCTTAGCCACCAGCAGACAATCCAAAGAGAACCTTTCATACCGCAACGGTGATGGAAACTGTTACCCCCGTCATTTTTATGGAGCGTGGTGAGTTCTCCAGCATGTGTCCCATTCTCCTGTAAAAACCCTCCGATGGAAGTGTTAAATTCTCATAGAAGGGGGGGAAAAAAGGTGACAAGGAAAAAAAAAACTAATTGAAAGTATCTCGTTATTCCTTGCGCTAAGGATTTATTTCAGACAATTTCAAGATTAGCCATGCAGACAGAGTAGTCTCCAGATATCCCCGCAAAGCTCTGCATAGTTTATATTAATCCGATTTTCCTTGGGATACAAATCTCTACCGTCAATAGAAGGGTTTGAAGGGTCCTCGAGCAGGTAAATCGAGCAGCTCTGGCTGTGATTGCAGCTCGCTGTGCACACAGTCAGCCACAGGCCAGTGCCGGTGTCATCTGAACTCTCACGTTCAGCCGGAGGTAGGGAAAACCTCAGTTGATCCTGTCTCCCTCCTCGAAGGCTGGTGCCGATCCCTTCCTCGTAGGGAGAACACGACAAAAATCACCTCTAACACGGAAAGCGCTTTTTCTCTGGCCGGTTGTGGACGCAGCAAGGAAGCAAACCCTCAGCTGGACAGTGTCCGGGTGCGGGGGGAGCGAAAATCTCCCGAAACAAACGGCAACAAGGTGAAATCCTCCCAGCTCTGCCGAGCCGGGCTGCTGCTCTCCGTGCTGATGCAGCCCAGGGATCCCGGTCCTTCCTCCGAGCGTCTCTCCCTCACAGGCGCTGTAAACACAAGGGGGAACGCGCGATCACAACAGCGGCAGCGGCGGCAATNAAAAAAAAAGAAAAAAGAGAGAAAGCAAGCGCTGGAGGTTTTACATTTGAACAATGCATCGGGTATTGTTTCAGTCCCGGCTTCCGTAAAGGGAAAACTTTCGTGGGAGATTCCCTCCCCCCACCTTGTTAAAAGAAAGGAAAGAACAGGAGTAGTTATAAAAGAAGTGCACCCCGGATAAAGGCCACTTAAAAACAAAGCACCTAAGCGCGAAGTTGATCAAACACGGGCCCCGCCGGCTCGCCCCCGCCCCC
>VZTJ01000306.1:3839985-3963612 GCA_013397795.1 Orthonyx spaldingii | reverse complement strand
GGGCGGGGACACGCCGGGCCCGCCCGGACAGGCCGGGCCGTCCCTGCCGCCGCCGCCGCCGCCTCATGCCGGGCGTGCCCCGCGGCCGCCGCGCTTCCCGTGCAGGAATGTAGTGACAGAGCCAAGGGAGCCCCGAGGTGCGAGTTAAGCCCATCCCTGCGCGCTGGGGTGCGCGGTGCAGCCGCGTTCCTGAGCGCGGTGCGGCTGTGCCCCGTGAGGGGGGCGAGGGCTGCAGGTTGGCAGAGCCGAAGTTGGAGGTTGGCTCCTGCTCCTTCTGCCCTCCTGACAGGCCGTGTGTGATGATGGAGCCGTGCAGCAAACACTGTGCATTATCACATCAAACACAAGGTCATTTTTCCCTATTATTAACAGCCGGTGTGATGGGTGTCTGACAGAGGTGTGTTACCCAAGAAAGCACCTTTTTCTCAAGCCTTTATTATTTTACAGCATAAAAAATGGTAAAGCGGCTTCACAGTGTGCACCGCACCACAGGTGAACACCTTACCTTCCCTGGTTCCCTGGAAGTGCCTCCTGTGCCCAGCTCCTGCCCCTCAGCTGCTCCCCTGTCCGAGCCGTGGCATCTCAGCACCCAGAGCTGCTGGGCAGCTTTTCCTCCCGACCCTCGCTTTGTGTCTCACAGGTACATCTGTCTGCCAGATTCCCTCCTACGCCAGGCCCTGCTGCTCCGAGGATCCAACAGGTTATTAAGTTTTATGACATCTCTCGTCTGCCCACCCTCTATCCCTCTGTGTGCCAGCTTGTTCCTGTGTTCAAGAAGCTGCTGTACTTAAATCCTCCTTGTTGTGGCACCTTTTCCTGGTACGAGATATGAGTTGTATTCACCAGCCGCCTCTTCCTTGTGGTAAATGGAGTGAAAACAGTGATTCTGTTGTGCCTCTCACGTCACACTTTCCTTTTTTTGTGCATAGACCACATTAATAATTATCTACACGTATCAGGACTCAGTGCTTATGATTTTCCCTGCAATACGTCCGTTTTGAGAACAATGCAAACTGAACCCAGATTGTTTTCTGCTGTGTTCAGAACTGACCTCAAGGAAGTAACAATCTGTTTGTAACTCCCTTTGCACCATTAATAGTAGTTCATTTACTGGAGCATGAAAAAAGAACCTTTTTATTCAACCAGTAATTTTGGGTGGGACTGATTTGCCTTAACTGGAAATGGAAAATATATTTAATTGTGTGTTGGGCAGTTTTGTTCTGGTGTTTTTTTAACTGTTAACAAAGGAGCATAGGACTGCTCATAGAAATTTCAGTTTAAGATTTCAAATTCAGTTTGATACCTCAAAAAGTCCTCGGTGCTTCCTCATAAGATCCAAGGGAGACAATTTGCAGGGGTTAGGATAGTATTGTCAAAAGTCTGCTGGAAGAGTCATTGTCAAACTGTTAAAACCAAGGTGCCACAAAGGAGAAATGCTCGCGTCTGTAACGTTGCTCAGTTTCAATGAAAGTTTGTTTCACCTTGAAATTAACATGTTTTCCTTGAAATTAACATGTTTTCCTTGTAGCCCTTTAAATCTGTTCAACATGTAAACATAAGCAGAGGAAATAAACATAAGCATAGGAAAGTTTACAAACATAAACACAGGACAGTAACCTACAAACGTAAGCATAGGAAAGTAACCTATTTTCATCACTCAGGCCTTGCTTTCTTACTTAAATGTGGTTGTGTCTTTTACGCTTGCCAACTCAACATTTTGGGTGAAATGTTTGCAGTTTGTTGTTTCCTTATTTTTAACAATGAGCATGTCTAAGAGGATAATATGTTTAGGGGTTCTTTTTCCTATTTACCTTGGTTACAGTAAACATACTTAAGAGTGTTCATACCTAAAAAAATTACCTGAAATCTTGTTATTAAATTAGTGAAAACTTTTTACCACTTTTTCTTCCAGCATGCATGCAACAATTAAACGTGTAGCAGGAATACTGGTAGGAGAACAGCTCTCCCACCTGAAAAAGCAGAAACAAATCTGATGGACAGAAAGACAGAAAAAAAGGACGGGATGAGTTTTCAGGAATTTTTAAAGTAAGTACAGAAACAAAAGAAACAATGTAATTAGTTTTATTTAAAGGTGGGGAAAAGCAGGCTAAAAGTCTTTCTATCGATGACGGTTGTGTTTTGAAATGAGGTGTAAATGCGGAGATAATGAGGCAAAAGAGAAAGGAAGAAAAGACTCCACTACTCAAGACAGGCCGCTTAAAAGGCAGCTTTCTAGCCAAGAAAGTGGAATCATGGAACTGCTTCCACAGGAAAATCTCACCCATGTAGTTTTTCCACAATATTTTATTTCTCCTAAGGCACAGCTTATTGACTCTTTAACAACTGAAGTTGCCTAAATTCCTATAGACAGAGCATTCTCATATGCATATAATTTTATATGCTTTTTAAGGTTTTATTTGTTTGTTTGGGGGTTTTGTTTGGTTTTTTTGGCTTGTTTGGTTGGTTTTGAGAGATGCAACAGGTTGTTGGGATCTGCTGCATCTCCTGATGCAGTCTCTGGTTCCTGCAGTCATTGGTGAGAGGTACCCAACTGGGGTATAGATTATACCAAATGTGATGGGTTTTAGCCAGGTAATTGTTATGGTTTGCTTGAGCTGTTTTAGTTCTGTAAGCCAAATATTTGTATTGCATTCTCTTCTATTAAAAAAAACCAAAAAACCAAAAAAACCCAACAACTCCAAAATTAATCAGTGATTTTTTTTTAATGTGGTGTTTTTCACCATCGCACTTTCTTTGGTGATGACTTACTCTACCTGGAAAATTTAACTGGTAAAGGAAAAGTCTTTACCGAAACCTTTGAAAATGAAACGAAGACTGATAGGAACACTATAACAGGCAAAATAAAAGTTAATATTTTAGTAAGGTCTTCATCATAAGTAATGGAGAACAATTAATGGTTTTAATTCCTTGAATAGAAGGCACAGATCTTGTCAGTACCCTGAAAAGAGTTTAGTGGGTTGTTCCTACACTTCCATTTTCTTTCACTCAAAAGCTTAAAGTGCAAAACTCAGGACAAGCAATTTTATTGACTACCACACGATAATCCCAGAGGGGTTTTATATTGCCTTTCCTTTTCTCCCAGGAGGTACAGTGCTTTAGAGAACAATGACTATGCAAGTAGAAAGAAACTTTCTTTCAAATGGGAATGTTTTTCAGCATATTAAATCAACCTGAATCCAATGAACTTTTGGGAGGGGGCTAAAATCTTCCCTAACAAGGGTATATTCCCAAGGGACACTAGCCAGCTGCTCTGCTTTTATCGAGTAAATATGCTTCTACGTCAATAATAAACATTGGAAGAGAAGGGAAAAAAGTATCCCATTACATGCTGGAAGTCCCAGGGGAGACATTAGGCAATGACTTCACCACACTTCTGGAAGTATCTTCTGCAGCAAAAGCTGTTGCAAGAACAAGAATAACTCCCATTAAATTTTACTGGGCTTAAATAACTTAATATGGTGTCAGTTTATAAAGCCCCCAAACAAACAGAATGACAAATTTTTGTTTTCTCCATGTGGCTTGAATTTACATAAAAGAAATTAGAATTAGATTTATGTACCTCTTAGGTCTGATTTTAGATTCAGAAATGCGAGCAAATTCCGAGTTAAATTCCTTCGCTTGCTGCTTAATACGATTGTGCTCGGGAGTGTGGGAACAGGCGAGGCGCAGTTCTAAGGCACAGCGGTAAAAGTTGAGGGCAGAATGAATACATTGAAATGTTTCATGGCTTTTATGAGCCTGAGAAGGATCCTGCTAGAGCTGTAGCACGGCTGTATTTGTGCTCAGATGCAGTTAAGCTGATGGAAGCAATGCCTGCGCAGTCAGGACAAGGGGCTAACGTGGTTTCTGAATTATCCCATCTCCGGCATTATCCCAAGGTAACGATAGGCTTTCCCATTTAGCCATCAGAAGAAATTCACAATGACCCAGCCATGTTGCCCTGCTGTGTTTTATGGAGTAGAGAGTTAGCAAAGTAACAAAAAGGATCAAGACAACAGGTTCTGCGTTTTTGAAATGTAGGCGTTTGAAAACATTCTCAGAGCCTCCCAGAGGAAGTCTACGGGGGCTGTAATGATTCTACTCCAGACAAGTTGGGCTAGGATGTAGAGAGAGATCTTCTCTTAAGAAGTCTGTGCCTTCAAACACCAGCGGGTCTGGCTGCCCAGCCATGGGTTGCCGGGATTGCCCTTTCATGATTCTGATGATGCCCCAGGCATGAGTGACCTGAGCACTTTGAGAACAGTCTGAAATTGCCAGTAAATACTGGGGCAGACTTTGGACAAAGACTAAATGTTTCCGTTGAACTTAACCTTTGTACTTAGGAGTGCCATCTTGGGGACTTCCTCAACTTTCTAGTTGATCAGGAAAAAATAAATGAAACAGAATCTGAAACCATAAATACAAAAGAAGTCTACTGAATTGCAGCTGAATATTACTGGCGAAATGCATTAATGCATCAGCTTACACTTGATCACACTGGGCAGAAGACTTCCAGAAAATACATCAGACTGCAGCGAGTGCAGTGTTAGTTGCATTTTTTCACCCCCCTCCCTTTTTTTTTTTGTGGCACTAAACCAAAACCCGTTCACAACATTAAAAAGTACTGCTTCTGCAGGACGTGTTTCAGGTAGGACATAAAATGTTAAACACTTTGAAATGAGGTTAGATTTCATGATGTTTTCCATTTTTCAATAACTTTTATATGAAAAACCCAACAGACAAAACACCCCACAAAATCCACGACTGAGGTCATTGTACCCCGTGCACGATCCAGAGTGATTTCTGTGGATTACCATTTTCTGAATTTCCTGACTAAGATGCTGTCATATGCCATGGTTTCTCCCAGAGAGGGTGCTAGTTTAGTCTTTAGTGAGCTGGTTATTGTCTTCCATATCTTTTTACACAAAGATATGATCCCTAAATGACTTTCTTGCAGTCCCTGAACAGTGCAAAAGACTGTTTTTATCAAGGGTATGGGTTATTTTCAGATGCAGTATAAACACCTTGTCTTAAGTAAGCAAAGACATCTGTTGAACACTTTGTGACAGAATTACATTATTACAGTGAAGAACAGTGTTAAATGTATACATGGAGATCATATTCCAAAAAATAGCATATTCTTGAGATCCTGTAACTGAGAAGTGCAAAGTGCTGGATGTGATGGGTGAGTTCATTATTGCAACCCTGCATTTTTCTGAATTGATTGACAGGATTCAAATGGAAAAACCTTAAAAGCAACATCCCAGTGTGCTAAACAGATAACAAGAAGGAGGATAAAAACAATTACCACAAGGGCTTGAGCAATCCCACTTAGTAAAGAGGAGAAAACTGAACATCTCAGCCACATTGCTGCTGCCATAGTCTACAATTTGCCCATTATATAAAAATAAACAGGTCATGAAATGGCAAAGTGAGCTAAATAGAAGGTGTTTGCAGTGATTGGCCACTTCAGCTATAAATTATTTTTTCCTCCATAGGACATGAACATATTTTGATCAGTAGTATTTTAAGTTAAGATTCAAGTCCAGAGGAATCTGCCATTATGGAGATTTCAGCAGATGCTTTTCTGCCATAATGAGACCACAGCTTATCTTTTAAGGACATTTTGGCTTTATTAATCTTTTGGGCCTGAACATTTGTGTATCCAAGAGTTTTCCAGATTTACTGATGACTGAAGTTGAGACATCAATTTTAGATGCTGTAACTCTGCTTTACAAAAATAAAAAATGGACCAGACTGTTGGTTCAGGGAGATAAAGCAAGAGGGTTAATGTGAGTGAGCCACTGTGCCAGATGGTTTTTACAAGTTCTGCTATTTTGGCATAAAATTAATGTTGTCCCAAAATATTTTTTGCCAGATATCTGGTGCAGAGATTCTGACCAGCAGGCTCTTATATTTAGCAGCCAAAATAATTTATTTGTCACCACTGGTCTCCTTGGCTGCATCCTTGTGTACATCAACTCAGCTCTTCTCTTGACTGACTGTAATTCCACTGGCATCTACTCAGTGCTTCACAGCTTTTTTCTAGACTGGTTCTTCTCAGTTCTGTGATTCTTCCGTTTCTTTTGAGGTTTTTTTCTTTTCCTTTTTTTTTTTTTTCTTTTTTTTTTTTCTTAAGATGATCAAAAGCAATTATAATATATCTTTGAATCTGTTCAAGATAGGACAAGAGTTCAGATTAGCACTGAAGAGCTTTCCTTTCCACCGGTCTCTTATCATGATTCTGCTAACAGAAATTAATTTTGTAGAAATCCAGGCTTGGGCACGGACAGTACATTTCACCATTCTTGCAGCTTTAGTTCAAGGTTATTATTGCTGCTCTGTGCTCAGAAGGGAAGAAGGAATACTAATTATAGACATTTTATCTTAATTTCCATAGCAATTAAATGTTATTTTAAAAGGCTAATCTGAAATATTTTCGAAGTCATCCACTCGGGTGACACCCTTGCACCATTTTTAGGAAAGTGATGAAAACGTATTTAAATGTGTATGAAGGTCTTGACTCAGAATCCAAATCTCACTTTTTACTATGACTTTTCAGTAATACATGCAATATGAAATGCATATTCCTTGGAAAAAAAACACCCACAACAAAGGAGTTCACACACAGATATAAATTTAGACAGCAGCAGAATATCAGGATAGCTTTGACAGCATAGCTGATGTAAAGGAGAAATATTGGAGTAAAAATAAAATAAAACAATCTTTATTGAAGAAATTTATGTTTTAAACAAAGTAGGAAAGCTTTGTGGTTATTTACATGGAAACCATTGATTTTTCTTAACTACTCTGTAATGCAATTATGCAGTAATTTAGAAAGCTTATACTTAAAACAGATGCCAGCATTATTCTTCAGAGAGTACTTTGAACACAGAGAGTGTGAGACAGATGGATGCAGGAGAATCAATAGTTCAGAGAACTCCATCAGGTGCATGCGTTTCGCATAGGTCAAGTTTGATGAAACCCCGGCTTCGTGAATCAACACTTCTGATGTAAATAATTCACAGTAATGGAAAAAAATCCACTCTGCCTGTATGGGATGAATATAAATATACTTTTAATATAATTGTTAGTGAGCTATAGTATGATCTGACTCCTGTAGCTGGCTTATACATATATGTGATCCTACAATACAGAGTTTTAGTACAGCAAGAGATTCGAGATTTTTGGTTTAGTAATGAGTTTAGCAAAATAAGGAAAACGATGAACTTTAAACTGAGTGGCATTTGCAATACGATAATGCTGCAGCCTCTTTGCTCTTTTAATGAATATGCTGTAAAAAAACCTATAAATCTTCAATTAGTGTTTAAATCTGATCTCATTCCTGATTTTGGATGCGTATCTTCAGGTTTTAAATATTCCAAGATGACTCTAACATGACCTCCCTTTGGGAGCTGCTCCCCTGGGCTCTCGTAGGTCCAGGAGGACAAGGTACCAACTGCAGAGTGAGGTGACTTGCTCTGTAAAGCACTCGGTGATCAGAACAGGACTCCTGGTGCCTTTACAGTGAAGCAAGTAAAGCTCAGCTCAGTCTGGATCTCCCTAGAGATGGAATTTAATTCTGATGCAACACGTTTGTTCAACTACTGCAGCCCTACACATTTGGGTGTCACTACTTCTGATTTTTACTGGTAAGGTGAAAAAAACCAAAGTCAGTCATGTGTTGTTACCTTTTTTTCCCTTCCAGAGCTGTAGTGGATTCCAGATCATGTAGGATGAGAATAAGAGCTACTTTGTTTTGCTGAGAATGTTTCTTATTCCTTTTCCTGACAGTCTTATAGAGGAGCTTTTCAAGCCCCCTCACAAGGATGAAAATGAAGTAGATAAGGGTGAAACTTCAATATTGAGTTGTAACTTGGGTGCATTCACACACAACTGAACTCAGTTATGAAATTTATAACCTTAAGAGCCTAAATAAAAATAACAAAGGCTAAAGGAACCGATGGGAGGTTGTGTATTTTTCTTCCATGTTTGTAGACAGATAGCAAATATTTCTTTGCTAGTCAAAATGCATACTTTAAAAGAGTCACTGAGATGACTGCAAAATACCTTCAAATTTATAATGCTTAAGTAATATAATATAGTATAGTATTGTTTTATATTACATAGTGCCTGGATATACCATGGATTCTTAAAACAGCTGCTGAAGAATTTCTTTGAACTGTCAGTGTCTCTTTAGCAATAAAATTTCCAGAAGACTGGAAAGAAAACCCAATGTTGTGTAAATATTTTAAAGTTAATGATGCCACAAGTAATCCCAGACATGTTAATTGAAGATCAGTTCTCATGCACTTAACAGACTGCTTAAGATGGAAGCAGTAGAAACAAAATTAACAATCAGTGCTGATTGATCTGTTTTTTGTGGAAAACAGATATTGAACAGGAATGCTGGTGCTGTGGATGACATCACAGCCTTGACAGATACTCCCACATTGTTTCATTTAATGTACTTCATTTGGCCATAATGTCTTGCCTGATTATGGTTTTAAAAACAAGTGGATTATGTGATGTTATCGTTAGATTGGGATGATAAACTGAAACAAACTTCAGAAAATCGTCATCGGGTTGAAAGGTGTGTGGAAGAAGTGTGTGTTTGGGGGAACTTTGTCAGATCTATTTTTAGGCTTGGTGTTATTCAGGATCCATCCTGGAGAATGACATTCTGAGAAATCTTTCATCTATCAGGAAAAGCATGCTTTGGGACGTAAAAAAAAGTTCACAGTTGAAAAGTGACGCTAAATTATTTCAGACCACAAATAAGAGTAGAGGTTGTCAACAGTAAATTTGCATCTCTATGGTGACACTTGAAAAAGCTCAGCTGAGGCAACTGAAAGTGTGAAATTAGAGAACATAAATTGAAGAATGATAAATCCCTTTGTGGATGTCATAATTTCTGAGTAATGTGAACTCTAGTGTGCTGGAGTTTGGAATTTAAGAGATTTTTAACTTCTGAAATGAAAGAATCACCATTGAATTCAACTTGTGTTATTTATTGCCAGTGTTCAGCACCTTAGGTCTCCTGATCCATCCACTCAGACCATTCCAGTTGGTATCTGGTGTTCACATACTTTACCCAGAAGTGCAACGGCCTCTCTGTCTGTAGAAGACATTGTTGCTTACTTAAAAAATAATCTGGACATAGACTTTTTGCTATTCCAAATGACATTTTTCTTAATTTTCCATGTTGCTTTCCAATAAAAATAATAGTTGTGTTAGTATTCGAACTAAAAAAAAATTATGTTTGTGTACATTATTTAGCTTTAAAAATTACTGGGAGTTTGCAATATAAACCAACATTGCTTCATCAAACCTTAGAGATAATGCTGCATCACAAGCTGGAGAAAAATTCTGACCTTGTCCATGGAAGTCTTTTCAGTAGTTCCAGGGAGAAGACAGGGCAGGAAGTTGCTATTGCACAGTGATTGATTGTTCTCAGTTTCACCTGAATCCAGTGATCTTTGCTGATTGCAGTAGCAGCCAAAGAATTACTCTGATGTGCAAGAAAGGAAACAAAAACATCAGAGAGTGTTCCAAATTCTGAGAGACTTGTCAAGAATAAAATGTGTTAGTTGCTTTGGTGACAAGAGCAAAGCCAGCGAGGAAGGATATTTGCAATTAAATCTTAAAAAAAAAAAGTTTTCAATTACAATTATTTGTAAAATGCATGGCAAAAAAAGCTGGGTTGGAGTCTCCGTACTTCTTTTATAGGACAAGAGAAACCTTGTTTTTTGGTATTCACTGAACAATGTCACATGTTGCTTTTTCTTTCTCAGCTCTTGACTCCAGCCTCTCAAAAGGAGATCTACACACTGTCTCAAACATCTTACATACATAGATTAACAAGAAATAAATTGGCCTTGGATGCTGGCAAATCTCAAAACCATATGTTCAGAGATTTCTTTCATTCGGTTGTAATTAATTTTTCACAAAATTAGTAGCTTTAATCAGTTGGATACCTGGATGGAGTCTGAATCCTGCTATGGGTGCTTGAAGTCTTGGGGAGTGGTAGTAGATCAAGAAAAGCTTTCATAGCTGTGGCCTTTCTACTTGCACTATTTACATCTGTGCTAAATAATACTGAGACTAATTCTGCCCTTTGTCATAATGATATAAACCCAAAATAAAGCCTTAATACTGCAAGGACTTAGTACATGTACTCCGGGCAAGGGACAAATCCTGTCTATTACAGCAGTAATATATACGTGCTTAACTTGCAGCGGATTAATATCTCTGTGGGATTTAATTTAAGCAGACACTTCTAGTTTCACTGGATGTCACCTGGAGCAGAGCTGGGTGTGCTGGTTGGAGACATTGTGCCTTGCTTGCTGTTATTGCTTGATCTCTAACAAGTCCCAGGGGCTTCCAGTCACTTAGCGTTCATTATTTAGGCAAAAACTCATTAAAAGGCATCCTAAAATGCTGTAAAATAGTGATTACAAAGCCTCTGAACAAACAAAAAACAATGCATCTTAAATTGCTGCTTGAAATATCTCAGATGTAGAATTTTTCAGTTACAAAGCATTTTAAATTTTTCTGGGTTTAGTTACTTTAAGGTATATTCTTAAGTAACATCCATAAATTTGTCCCTAGAAAAATATCAAAAGGGTGAAAAAGAACCCTTCTTTTAGTTGTGCCCCTGTGCTGAGTAGTCACACTTTGCATTGGCTCCCTGATAAACATTGCAGTGGAGAGTAATTCTGGAAAAGAAGAATGGAAGAGCAGCTTTCCTTCCAGCACATTGCAGTATAACGTCTTATGACACAGCTAAGTATAGCTAATTTATTTGGAGCAAAGGGGTTATTAAGATGAAGATTAATGCACAAATAACTCTTTTTCCTGGAAGCTTACTGTGATGCATAAGCTCACAAAATCTGTTGCATGGGAGGGTTTACAACTGTGCTCAGTGTAGCTGGGATCTTTTTATCAGTGCAGTAACACTCGGGGTGCTCTTCCAGGGGCCACTGCACAACAGGGAGAAGGGCCTTGACATTCCTTGTATCCCCACAAACCTGTAAGTGTGTGTGTTGGAAGAGGAATAATTGTATCTGGGGTTCAAGATGCATTATGATTCCAAGAGGAGCCAATGCCATGATTTCTTGCTGATAGAGTGTCTAGAGAAGCCACTAAGCAACAAATGGGAATTGGTTTTTTCTTTCGGTATTTGTGTTTTATAAGTTACTAGATCATCATGGACTGCTTTTCTTTTCTTTTGCCTTTCTTTGGAGAACTGGGTATTAGGTAGAAATAATGTTGTGATTTTTAGTAGATCTGGGATCTTGCCCTGAGTAACCCCCCTATATAACTTCCTCCATGCACCTAATGTGTATCATATGTCAGGGGTAATAATTTGCAGGAATATGTCAGAATGTCCCTCCAGTAAGGCTGGGGGTAATAAACTGTTGTTAGTAGTTCCAAGGTCAAACCTGAGTTCTTTCCATGGAAATAAAAGATAGCACTGCATTACCTTGTCAAGTTAATACAGTGTGATAGAGCAGCTCAGGCAGCACATCCTGAAAGACTGTAAATGTCTAACAGATTTAGGAAAACTGTACCTCAGGGAACATATTAGGAAGGATTCATCAATGGATCAAAACTGTCTTGGAGCCTTACTTATTGGGGACCAGCTCAGGTTTAAATTATTGCTTTCTTAAGAAAAGCCTCAAGACAAATTGTATTTCTTAGATTAGCTTTACACCAGTGGTCAATAGTTTCTGTTGGAGAGTTTCTAAGGTTTGTGGTGGGTTTTTTTTAACACTGGCATGAGCAATTTCAATAATTTGAACTCTGTAATTAAGTTTTGATTTTTTTCCCCAAATGATTTTCAAATTGCTTAATGTGCTGCTTATAGTCTGTCATTCTTTGCAGATGAAATTGGACATATTTGTGAAGTGTCTTAGCACTGTGTCTCTAATGACGAAGAACTTTAATTATAAGATATGGGTTTGCAAGTTGTGCATTAATTAGACAAAATTAACAAAGTGTGAAGTTTGTACACATGTTCACACACACACAGAACATCCATAGGTGTGTCCCAATGTATGTGAGCATTTGGAATCGATACTGGTTTAAGGGTAATAGCAATTAATAAGAATTCTGCTGCTCTGTGTGGTTTGAATTGTTCTACAATTCATTGCTGTGAAATCAGTTACTCGATATTTACAATGTGACTGAAGTAGAAACTGACCTCTATTTATTTTTTGTGTATGACTGAATTTAGATCTCCCTGTTATGCTTATGCTGTTTAAGTCAGGATGGACTGCAACTCACAGCTTAAACAGGAAAACTTTATACCAAGGAGCAGATAAATAGGATGAAGTTAATAATTCTGCAGTTCTGGAGTAATTGCTATTTACAAAACACAAACTGTGGTTTACTGATGACATCATTAGAGTCTTGTTTAATTAAAGTCTATATTGCCTGTGTTTTACTATGACTGCTTCTTACTGTAAATTGATTTTATAGGGCACTAATTTGTAAACTGGATATTGCTGCAGAATAAGACTTGGTTATATTTTTGTGGGCTAAATGCTACACAGTATTTAAGAACACATTTAAAGTTAAGTATGTGTTCAGCAGTTTGGTTGAACTGTTGCTTCTTTTATTCCACTTTATTCAAATTCATGCTTCAAACAGCCCTACTAAGGATGTGATCCTTGTAATCTTATTGATGTTGAGTAATGCCTTAATTGCTAGACTGTCATTTTGACGTAGACTACTATAATTTCAGAACAAGAAAAAACAAATGCAGGTTATTTAGAAAGCTGTGTTCAAGCCTAGAATTAAAATGTTCTGACAGTATCACACAGAAGAGGAAATAAGGTTTTAGATTGGTCTGTTATCAAATATAAGCCCTGGGTTGCATCACACAGAAAGGAGTGGATGTGGCTTCTTTATCAAGTACCTATTGATTTTTAGCATTGAGAAGAGTGACCAATGAAAATGAATTTGGAGAAAAATGGCATTTTTTACTGATGCCTGCAATTGTTGGATCTCTGATTTTGCAGTTCCCATAACAACATCCAGATGAGTGAGGGCTCTGCACCATTGCTGTCCATTGAACCTACAGGATGTGGCTGCTATTGCTCCAGTTTCCTCATTTCTCTGAGAAAGGCAAGTGCTTTGGGAGGCTGACTCCATGTTTTCTTCCAGAAAACAAAACTTTACTGCTATTCACTGTCTGTATTTTTCCATCTATAAAAACAACAAAACCCAAACACCTAGTGTTGGGAAATCCTTACATCCCACTTACAATTCATGTCTTTGTTCTCCTTTGAGTGCCCAGAGAAATACAGTACAGCTGTATATTTGTTGCTGGAAAATTATAGCAACCAAGAAATGAAAATATTCTTTTTGTAAGTTACATTTTATTTCCAGCTGTGTTGTATCAGCTTAGGCAGAATAACAGCAGAATCCAGCACCTTGAGAGGTTGAGGGACTGTATCTTTAAAATAATTTTAATCCTTGGGGATGCAAATGAATTGAGAGCATGTAACTGCTCTACAATAAGAAAATACGTTTTTTGTGGCCTGCAACTTACACTCTGCTAGGTTAGATATCCATTTCACCAAAACTTTTTTTATTCGCTTCAGGTAAACCTGAAGCTGCATTCTGGGATCTGTGTGCACAGAATGGTTTATTCCAACAAACTGACAGCTCTCATACTCCATCTAACATGCTGACAGTACAAGTAGTTGATCTGTCTTGAATTTGTTAAGACATAGACAGGAGAAGGATTTAAAGGCTGGGGAGAATTATTTTGTTTATCCTGCTGGTGATGAAATTAACGCTCCTAAGATCTGATGGCAACCTGCTATTTTAGAGATAAAAAATGCCTGAACTGCCAGTAAGAGAGAGAATAGCCTTCTTTGCAAGTAGCCACGATCTTTAATTTGTTTATTAAAGTTGTTTTCATAGAATATATATGTTAAACCTGACAGCTTGACTGCACTGGGGTCTTGCCCCAGGGCAGCTATTTGGATGCATCATGGACACAGAATATCAACACAAAATAATTTTGCTGGAATAAAAAAATCTGTCTATCTTGCTGTCCATTTTTACTGTCTCAAGTGCACAATTCAACAGTTTTGTAAAATTGAATAGTATATGCTCCAGTTCTCTCCTGGAATGTCGTGATGTTAGGAAACTATTGTGTTTCTGTGCAGAAGGAGATGGATCTTTATTCCACAGCAAAGCCTTGCCTAGAGCATTATGATTTTTCCCTACCCATATGTTTAATATATGTTCTTATATACAAATTGCTGTGAGGACAAACCTCTTCACAACCAGCTCTTAGTTATCCCTTGCAAACTCTCGTTATGTTAATGAAGCAGTTTTTGTTACCCCACACACAAAATACTAAGCCTGGAAGAAAACGGTTTTGAGAATACATATTAGCATCCTTGCAAACACACAAACAGAGGTATATGTTTATGTCAGGAAAATGTAATAGCTATTCCAAACTCAAGAATTACCAAGCTAGAAATTTGCATTAGTATATTTGGGCTTAAATTGATCTTTGAGGCATGGAGGCAGAGTTAAGACTGAGTGGTCTGTCAGCAATGCCATTCAGGGAAACTTAAGAATGCCAACAGAGAGGAAAATATACATAGAGTTCTTCAGGCTACTTAAGAGTGCTGCAGCAAAGAAACAACGTTGTTGCCCTGGCAAAAATTAAAGTTAAGAACCTCTGCATTAAGTTCATCATTGCAGTGATAATATGTTTGTAACACTGGTTTAGATGAACCTGAGTTGTAAGCACATTCTTTTTTCTTTTATGAATATTGTACATGCTCAGAGTCTGTCTGGACAGCACAGTAACTTGGTCTGCAGGAATTGCCATGCAAGACCTGGAGAAAGATCTGTGCCTGAAGTTACAGACAGTTCCCAGCAGCCGAGAGCTGTGGCTGCGTTGGGGAGGTTTGGCTGGGATGTGCTCAATATGTCACTTGGACAGTTGTTACAGGTCCCTTCCTACTGAACTACCCTGTTCTCAGTGTGGATTGAATCTTTCAGGCACTGGCAGCTAAAATCAGAGTCTCCACTGAGCTTTACAAGCTCAGTTTTTCAGATTTACAGCTACTAAATTTGGGCAAATTTTCAGAAGAGTGACAAAAGCTAAATCCCTGAGGTGAGTTATGGGTTCTTGCCAGTATCTCAGTCCCATTTCTAGTCCATGAGGCTTAATGTTCATTCTGTCATTGAGTTCCCCCTTCTATTTTTGTTGTACTATATATAAATTGCTCAGTAATCCTTTCTTTTTCTTGCTAAATCCTTTGGTTCACTTTAAAAAAAAATTAACAACCAAGCTCACAGCCTAGAAAAAGCAACAAAATAAAACTTTCAAATATAGATTTATTCTAAGTTTTTCTAGCTGCAGCCTATTTGAGAAGTTCATTGAAATGTCTAGGTGAAGGAGCAGAGAGAGTGCACCTGACTCTTTTAGCTGACATTGGAATAATTAATTTTATGAAAATGACTTCTATTGGAGGTTAATTTATTTTGGCTGACAGTCACATACATTAATAGACATATCTAATGCTGCAGTCAGTCTGAACTTTATTTAGAATAGTTTATTTATATCTTTGGGTGATTTCATTGCAAAGAGATGGAAGACATTTAGGATCATCAGGCATGAACATTTTTTCCCAGTGTAAAAAACACAGAGAAACAAAAAAACCCAGAATTTTGACTGATTGAGTGTTTTAGCCTTCTGTTGGTTAAACCTAAAATTATTTGATTTCTTTCATCAGTTCAGCTTAAGCAGCTCCTTCAGATGGCACAGTAGACTTCCTTGTACAGTAAGAAACACCAGACATCTTTCCTCTAATCCTGCAGTTTGTGGCTGTGGGGACAAGGAGATGCCTCAGAAACTCGGGATATAAAATAGTGTTTGTGTGCAACACAATCCTGGGCATAACTTGATGTTTGTAATTGTCTTACTTGTAAATAACTTACACAGAAATGGCCAAGCACAATAATCTGTCTATTTGAAACGGCTCAGATGTGGTAGCATGGAATGAGTCCATACTTTAGAAAGCAGAGCAAACCTGAGAATATTTAGTGGATTTATATACTATTCTAGTCTGAAAAATGCAGCTGTAGAAAATAATCTACATGCCCATTTCAATTGTATTTTTGAAAAGGTATATTATGATAATAATTTCCCAGGAGGTAGTTATGTCTTCTGCTTTTTTATGCATAAGAATGGACTCTAATGTAATTTTTAAGGCTTAGTTTTATCCTAGTTCATCCTTGTGTTCCCACTGACCTCAGTTAATCAAGGAAACAAAACTGGTGGATTCTGTATTTGTATAATTAAGTCAGTGCTTGGCTTTCTACATTTGTGTGAAAAGTGGGTTGATGGCATTTATAAAGAGAGAATATGCTTCGAAACATAGTTCTTATAAACTCAGGGACATGGATAAGTTGCTGTTTTCAACCATGTCCAGTTTTCTCATGCACTGAAAACCTCGTGATAATCTGATGTCCTTCCCGAAATATGTTATCATGGGCATTGTGTAGAGTGGAAAACAATGACTCTTCCTACCCTGATATATGACATCTGCTATATCATTCATTTTCATAGCCCTTTTCCATGGCTAGGATCCAACTGTTGGATGGAATTTATTAATTTTAGTGATATCAACCTGTTACAGTGTCAGTGGTACAAAGTCAATCTTTGTATGCAAGCTGGATTGAATGATGTTTCCATTGTTCACGCTGCATCCTTGGGAAAGACATTTTGAGTCTAAAAATATTAAATCAGAGAAGGAGAAGCATGAGGAAGACCATTATTTAAAAGTGTTGTAGTCATCAGAGACTTAAAGAATCTTGTCCATATACTTCAAGAGAAGAACAGAGGAATTTTGGTACTACAGAGTCACAAGTTCAGAATAACTCCCTAAATTGTGGAAAACTTAAACTTAAGCCTTTCCAGTTAGAACTCCAGAATTTATACTGAGGCCAACTCACCTTCGTGGTGATGAGGAACATGGAAAGAGCTATGTTTGTTCAGTTATCCTGGAGCTCTGTTGTTAAGCATATATTGAAGTATGTGCTTGTGTTCCCCAGGACTTCGCTCCATGACCTCTGCTCATCCAAAGCACAGCAGAACCCGTCCGGAGGCTGGCTGGCAGCCAGGCTGTGTGAAAACAGCTGGCATTGGATTAGAATGGGAGCAGTGGGGATTCACTTGTTCCTGCACAGGCCTGGAAGAAAATAAAAATATTAGTCCACACAAAACCCAAAACAGGGCTATGAAACAGAGAGATGAGTGAAGTCAGAGTTCAAGGAGCATCTGGATGACTCTCTTAGTCATATGCTTTAGTTTCAGGTAATCCTGTGAGGAGCAGGGAATTGAACTTTATGATCATTATGGGTCCCATCCAACTGGAGATATTCCATGATTCCGTGATTGCCTTAGACATAAAGTTGAAATATCTTTAACTGTGTATTGATGAACCTGTGAAACATGGCAATTTGTGTCATTGATACGTGCTAGAAGTAGGAGGTTTGCCTCATGAGCCTGCTTTGAAACAAGATTGATTTCAGTAAAGAAAGGTTTTCTCTGCCGTGTTTCTATCAGCTCTGTGTGTGTAAGTGCATGTTCTGAAGAAGACAAGAATTGCAGTGGGAATAGTATTTGCAGATGATAGTAACAACTAAACTAATTATCCAGTCATTGTTTCCTCTTGGTTTTGTAGTCATTCATGCCTGTGTGGAGTCAATACATATACTGAGAGAGAGAGAGATTCAGTAGGATTCTATGGAAGCCTATTTTTTACAATAGCAATTTTACAATCCTTTCTGCACCCATGTGGCAGGCAGTGAGAGTGAGGTCTAAGCCATACATAATCAGATTTATCTCAATTTAGGTACATATTTATTCTATTTGTGTGGCATACCCAAGATATTTAAATGCAGAATGTGTATCCTGACTGTCTTCAGATTTAGGACTGAATGTGAGACCCTGAACAGATATCCCTACATAAAATGAAGCAAAGATATGTATTTCCAATTACAATTCAGTAGGTCAAATGGTGGGTCAGCTGCTCAGTCCCCTCAAAGACAGGCAGAATGAATGGAGCTGTATAAAGCTTGAGTGATGCTTTTCCCTTCAGAGATATTTTATCTGGCACGAGGCTGTGCTTCCCATTGCTCCTGCCACAATGGTAGCCACATAGAGTTAACCTGATTTCATTTTTTTCAGTTATGCTTCAGTTTCTCAATTGCAACAGTCACAATGCATCCGTTCATCATTCGTTCTCCTTGGCTATTAATCTGAAGTATGAATCCGTTTATATTCAGGGAAACTTTCTTTAAAACCCTGGGGATCACAGTTCTCAGTGTAGTCCCCCTTCTATAGATTTTGCAGATTCTATCGTAATGTCCAAGGTCACTGGGAAAGGGAGGGTGAGAGACAGACAATGCTAATTCTGCTGACGTTGAAGTGTTATGTTGGAATTGACCTGGAAAAAAATTCCCTGAAGAGCAGTAGGGTGTCAGTGTGAACTCCAAAAGAAAGAAAACAGTGAAATTATTGAACTGTGCCAAGTGCCATCTTTTTCATCTCCTCTAACTGTTAAAAACCAAACGTCCATGTAGCAAGAACCTCTTAACTCCTCTCACTAGAGGTTCCTCTTTAGAAGAATGATTATTCTGGTAGTAGTCTAACAAACCTAATGTTTACTAAAAAATCAGAAAATGTATAGAATCTCTAATAAGTGTACCACACTCTTCTGAAAGACGTTTGAAGTCTCTGTCCTCCACAGTTGTCCTGTGGTGTCAGCTGGCAATGCCAGGATGTGTTTGGAAGGAGGCTGATGTTATAATACTGTAAATCACATTTGCTGAAATTTGACTGTTGGAGGACCTATGAAAAAAAATCTACAGCAGTGGATATAAATGGGTTTTTTCTCCTTTCACCTACCTCCCCCTTTTCACTGTTTTTCTTCCCTTCCTTATTGACCTAATTATTTTCCACTGGTTTCCTTTAGGCCTTTTCCTTTAGGCTTTACTGAACTTGTGGGCATGTGGGTTCCCAGCTGTAATTTTACGCGGGATATGAAAATTGAATATGTCACACAAAAACTCTGTTTCTTACATTACAGAGCTTGCTAGAATTCAGACACCTTTTTCTCCCAGTACTAAGTACAAGACCTTGCAAGAGCAAGAAGGGAAAGGTGACCTTTGATCCAAGCTGGTTTTTGTCTGGTTTCTGTTAGATCTTGGCATTTAGGTATAAGGTAAGTGTACCTGCCTTTCCTTCCTTCCAGAAACAGATCTCAACCTGGTGAACTGCATCAGCAACTCTGACCAGAAAGAATATATTCCCCTTGGGTTAACATTTATGTGGACACTGCCTTATAGTCCTTGTGCAGGTGCAATAAAGCAAGTTTTATGTCTGAATCCCATTCTGCATTTCCAAAGAAGGTGTGATGCTGGCACCATAAAAGCCAGAGCAATTTATACATGGCAGCAGGAGCCTGTGATTGAATTACAGGGTTACTATTTAGCCATGAAACTCTATATTGTTATTGGCCATGTGTGTTAAGAGAATATCAGTAGTTAGCCCTCAGGGGCTATAATTTCTAATTTACTTTGCAGGTGGAAAAAGTTTATAGTTCAAGAAACTATGTGTGTGTGAAATCATGTTTGTGCCATTGCGTAGGGAGGAGGCAGAAAGAGAGAATCAAGGAATGTTTTAGTTTAATGGAAAAATCTGTGGATTATATGAACATGAGGTAGAATGTTCCTGTTTTTTGCTTTTGTGTTTGCACATTGGACTGTTGTCTGTGTAATTCTGGAGCCGTCATAGCATTATGTACTTTTGCAGAATAGTTCTTCATCCCTAGTAAGGCAGTTTCATGCTTGAAAAGATGCAAAAAGGCTTCCTATAAATTTTTCACTCATGTTATTAAAATATACATGGAGCTCAAAAAATATACAGTGCGCTAAAGAACATGTGATGAATGCCTTACAAAAAGTTTCGTGTGGTAACACAGTTATTACATTTTAGGTACCAACTAAGTGAAAGTGGATTAAGTGTGTTGCACACAACTGTCATGTTTAATAATAAAAATTAAAATCAGATTATAGATTAAATTAAATTATTAATGCCATTGGTGCTGTTGCACATTCATTTTAAACAAAAATATAATTACTGTGCTGCTATTTGATTCCAGTTGATCTGGGCTTTCACAGAGAATATTGCAGAAACTCTTCTACATTTTAAGAAGAAAAGAATTGCCATGGCAGATCAAACTGGTTTTCATTAAAGGCTGTATCTATCAGATGTCAGCAAGTATAAATGAGTGGTGATGGGTAGAAACAAAACACCACAAGGAGTTTGTATCCCTGATAACTTTATTCTATCCATTGTAATTGTGAGTGTTTCTCTCTAAATGTCTGGTCCTTTATTTGAATTCTGCTGAAATTGTGGGCTAAGATTTAGTGTAGAGAGTTCCTGTAGCCAATGATTCACTGTAGCAATGATTTCCATGTGTTGCCATTGCAAGTCACAATGGGACTAATGAGAGGTTCACAACATTTTACTGGGGAAGTGTTTTTTAAAAAATTAAAGGATTTTGTGGATTTTATGTGCATACTTATCCAGACAGAATGCACATGCAAAGGTAGCATATTTAAAGCCGTTAGATAAGCATTTAATTTATTTATGTAAGCGGAACATTTCATCATGGGAAGGAATCAACAAGTAGTTTGTGATAAGATGAACAGCTTCCACGAAGTTATAGTGGACTATTGCCCAACTGAAACTGCATTAAATGATTAAAACATGCTTATGTGTATGCCTTGCAGAATCCACAGTTTTAAAATAAGGCAGAAGGTTCAGTGATACACTGAAAGGCAAGGGTTACAGTGTTATTTCAAACAGTAAATTATTCATGAGGATCAATTAGGCAATTTGTACTGTTCTTTGGAAATGCAAAGCTGCATGGAAGACCAAGTCACAGTATTAAGCCATGAATTTTAGCTTTCTGAGGTCTATACATTTGTATTCTTTCCTTTTTATGACATGCTGTTCTATTAGATACCTCATTTTTTTAGTCTGTTTTCACAAATGCATAGCCAGTGTTTGCTGTAATCTCCTCAAGACAATACTGACAAGAAATAATAACACTAAAGTGACTTCTTGCTGTATGTTATAAACAACCAAACCTTTATTTTCCATGCATTGCTGAACTTTGTTTTTCCTCAGGAGCCAACATTTCGTGCAGGTGAAGTGGCAGGGAACAGTCAGGTCGAGATAACTGTGTATTTGCTGTAGGCATTGAAACATTGTGTGCAATGCTTTTAAGACAGTGTAGTTTGCCATGGCACAAAGTGCAAGTCAGTGCCAGCAAAGCAGAAACGCCCCCAAACAGTGTGTGAGTTGTAGATGGGACACTGTTGTGGATTAGGCTGCACAAATACACTGTTTGTTCTTTTCTCCTGTGTGTTGTCTTTGTATAGTGGTGGTTGTGGAGGAGTTCAGCATCTACCACAAAGCCAAGCTGGAGCATAACATCCCCTAAGGTCCATGAAATGCAATCATTGTCCTGAGGGCTTAACTAATATGGTCATAAAACCCATTGATGTAACACCTCCATGCAGAAAGTAAGTTGAGAATGTCTCAAGAGTGTGACCCAGCCCACAGATTTGTTGACAGAAATGTTAGAAACTGAGCCAACCTCCCTTACTTAGGAAGATCATATTTTTAGCCCGTTGGTGTCCCAGATCACCCCTGCACTTATGAAATGACAGCAGATGGCTCCTTGTGTTTGCACAGCTGCCAGCACCAGTGCTAAGAACAATGCAGCTCTTGGCTTTTGTAATCCCTTCCGTGTGACAGTCCCAGAAAGGTGTGGAGGTTGCTCTCTGGGTTTTGTGCTGTCTTGGGGAACATCCCCTGGGGACATAATTTGCCAAAGATTCCCGGCAGGTTTTCTCCCCCTTGTGCCCAGGCACCGAGGGAGCCCCCAGCTGCAGCTCTGCTTGGGATTTTCGCCTTGTTGTTGCCTGGCTGCTTTTTTGTTCACACACAACCTTCTGATTGCTTTTTTGTGATGTTGTGATCGTAGCCTCTTTAGAGACCTCAGGATATATTAGATGCTGCTGAGATGGTTAGAGGGGTCGACAACAGTGGGCAGGCTTATAATTGAAATTGGTGGTTTAACTGTGTCACTGTACTCCATGTAATACTTAGGCCTGGTTTATTATTTGCCACTGCAAAACAGAAAATACAGGCTGGTAGATCCTTATAAGGTTTGGGTTTTAATGTTGAATGGGAGAACAGTTTCATTTAAAATGTCTGTGTGTAAGGATCTGTCTCTGTACTGCAACTGAAAGCTTTGGTATGGGTTTGGTTTGGATTAAACTAGATCTGTAATACCGAGGTTTGACTATCGTGTGATTTCCTTTCTTTCCATTGGCATTAATTGGACTGTTTTCATATATTTACTAATCTTGCATATTTTCCTCTTCTCCCTCTCCTTTGTACAAAGAAGTAATTGTTTGCTCTGAAATTCCCAGACTACTCATCAATTTGTGCATCATTTCCAATATTTACAAAATTAGAATTTCACAAAAATCAACAAGAAATATTTCTGTCCCTCTATGAAAGTAGTATTACTAGTTCTATTGAGGGATATGGAATGTTCAGGGAAAACTCCAGTGTCTGGCTTAAGACTAAACAAAGCCTCTAAGCAGGCTTTTATGACACTCTATAAATGAAAACATGTGGGGAGAATGGGTTTTATCATCCATTTTCCTTTTCTTTTTTCTTTTTGTTCCTCTTATTTCATGCTTCTCAGTTGACTACAATTTCTATCCAGTGAGCAGGGGACTGGAGTCTTGTTTTGCACAAGTCCAGCTCCAGTTTCACTCAGCACTGTAAGCTGAGCGTCCCCAGACTTGCTAATTGGACCCTTTCAAAACAGGCATGTTTTCTTTCCCAGAAAACAATCCCAATGTACAGAAAGCCTCCAAGAAAGAAGTTAAACCCTTGGCTGTCACAAAGAGCAGTTTCATTTTGTTTATTTAATAGGGTTGAAACGAAAGCACCATTATTTAAAAAATATTGTGCACTAGAACTGTAATCCAGCTGTTCTGCTAAATGAAAATGCTCTGGACAGATCAAATATGCAACAAAAGCCAGAGCCTACCTTTTGCTGGAGCATTGCTGGAAGGTTGTCTTGCTGTTATTTCACTTTCCCTCTGGCTCCAGTCCTCATACATGTATTTTATTTTTCAGCATTTACTATCTTTAAATAGATACATATAATTAATAAGCAACAGCCTATGTACAGAAACTAATGAAGTGGAGATGGTGTAGCTAGCAAGCTAAAAGTGAGGTTATTTTCATTAGAAGTGCATATCATTTAGTGCAGCTACAGCATCCGTCGATACGAGGAAACTGTGACACAGAAAAACAAAAATAGAACGAAGAGGAGGTTAAGGCAAAAGAACTCTGGTTGACAGAATTCCAATTGCCAGTATATAGCAGAGAATGGCACAGAGATTCTTTGGAGAGCATGTGCTGTTAGTCCTATTAAAGCAGCAATGGGTTTACAGAGCTCTTACATATTCTGAGTTCTGGAGAAGATCCTTTAATAGATGTGTAACTCTTTTCTTCCAAAGATCTCCAAGCGCTGTGCAGAGGGATGAACGAGGACTCAGAGTAGTATTAATATTTACTCTCTCAGCTGAGAAGGATTCTGTGATGCTTTAGTCATCAAGAACATCCTACATCTATATTTAGACATGCAAAGGCATGATTTTCAAAATTGCTGAATACCCAGTATTTTTCAGGCAGGAGTGATTTAGGAGTATAAATACTTAATTTAAAAAATCTTGGACAATGCTTTACAAAGTCACATATTACAGAGCTATCAGCAGTAAATTGACAGCTCAGGTTGCATTGAGATTTTTATACCAAGCAAGACTTGCACTTTAATGATTGAATTTACTCTCGAAAATGGTTCTGTTCAAATGAAAATCGAGTTTGCTAGGAATTTTTTTTTAATAAAATTTTTGCAAACTTTTGCAGAATAAATACTTCTTTAAAACAGTATTTGAAATATTGTCCTGCTTCATCACATTCTTTGTTTCCTGAGCTTTAGTGATAGCAGTGTCCACTGCAGTTATCTATGACTTTACCATGTCCAGAATTGCAGATTTCTAATCTGCGTTGGAGCAATACTGAAAGATCACTCTGAGATCTCAGCTAACGTAGAATCCTACTGTCTTGCTGCTTGGTAAAGCACATTATCTTTGTTCTTTTTAGATCTATTTGGCTTCCAGTTTGTTTCTGGGTGCACTTAATCTGTACAATGGCTGGAATGGTGTTACTACAACACAGCCTGGGGAACATCTCTCTTTAAGTCATATCTACTCAATTGAAATAACCTTAGAGGCAAAAAGGTGTTTATCAGGAATCAGAGACCAGAGCATTTTCCATGGAGGGGCAATTAAGTTATTTCCTTGCTCTGTCAGAGTATAAGTGCATTAAGCTTCACAGCATCCTGTAAACCCCTGCACTTTCCCAGGGGCTGGTTAAAAGGCACCGCAGTGGATTCCATGGATTTGAATGGAGAGTTCTGTTTTCAGTTTGTGTAAAACACACGCACTTCCAAACTATTGTGATTACCCGGAAGTTAATCGGTAAATCTCCTAAGAAATAAGCGCAAACTTGCTTGTCAGGTGAAGAACTGAGATCCATTAAGCTGTTAGGGAAATTCACACCATCCGTCCAATTTCATGACAATAATTGCAAGCCAGTTTTCCGTTGTGCAGTGGAGATTGCAGGGCCGTACCTGGGGAAAGCGTTTCCACAGAGCCTGCGAGAAAAACACGGAACACATAATGAACATGGAAAGCACTTAAAATCAAACACGATGAGTTTGTTCATTTATTTTTTTCTTTAATCATTTTACAACTATGTTCTCTGGCATAAAGGCAGTTTGGCAGAAATTACAATACTGGAGGGGAAATGGAAAGCAGTAATCTACAGGATTCTAGATGACAGTCCTGGGCAGTGAAAAGCACACAAATGCTAATTACATAGAGAGCGGGCACAACTGCTGATCAGGATTTATTAGAGCCTATTTTGTGGACAAATGAATATTGGTGTGCCTGGAACTGTGCACACATGGGTACTCTTGGGGTCGTGGTATTTCTGGAATCACACTAATCTGTGCTTTGCATCGTGCTCAGTTGCACTTCCAGAATTGAATGGACTTCTGCCCCATATGCAGGGTTCTTTGTCTCTTTTTGGCCTCATGTTTTCTATCTAGAACTGTCACTTGTAGTGTTGTGATGCCTTCTTATACTTTCAGAATGTTTGAAAAGCAGTGATTGACAGATTTACAGCCAAAATTTTAAGACACACGTGGAACAAAAGAGCTAAAGTAACCACACGTGTGTGTTCATAAGGATTTATGTAATATATTCTAAATGTTCCTAGTGAAACTGGTCAAGTCAATCCAACATGATTTGCCACTGTGAATGCTTATGAAACATTTGTAGTCATTCCACATTTCCTGACTCGATGGCAGTTTCTGGTAAAGCATGAATTAACCAAGCACATGTCAGCACTGATAGTAATGGGAGTTTGTCAGCTCTAAAATGTGCAAATCTTCCTTTTCTCAACTCCTTTAACAGATAGACTTCTACGACATTATTTGTTCTCCACTAACTGAAACATTGCCACATTTGTTTTCAAAATGTGTAAAGTGGAAATTGCTGTCAGGCTAAAAATTTATATTACAAACCTCTGCCTCCAGCAAATTTTTGTAGTTAAATTAAACAAGACTTATAACTTTAACACTGATAGACTTTTTATTACAGCCACACCAGTGTGAGAATCCCTGATAGAATTTTTTTTGAGACACTGCTGCAGCTGGAAGATTTGCTTCTGTCCAGTTTAGTTGTTAACAGCTGATCAGCTGTACAGCAAATGCCACTGGTTGCTGTGATCCGTCTCTTGGCTGTGCCCACATCCCACCATCGATCTCACCAGCAATAGTTCTCTATTTGGAAAAGAGCTGAAACCAATCTCACGGTGTTTTCAAACATTTACATTGCTTGGGAGAATTAAGAGATCGCAAACATAGACTCTTTCTTCCTTAATTAATCTTTATCAAAGAACTTTTGAAGACCCTCATAGGCAAATTTGCAGAGGTACCAGGCAAGAACAGCTGGCTTGGACAGACCTTTGCTTCCTGGAAGCGTATGATAACTTTATCCAAATTTTAACCAAAGTGTTCATGTGTATCTAGCACAAGTTTTCCCGTGTTGTCAGTGTTGGTGAAAGAGAGAGATAGCACTCCATAGCTTCACCAGGAAAACAGCTGCATTCTGTAGTAGTGGGAAGTGTGGAAAACCCTCACACTTTGAATCACTGTCCCTGGTTTCCACTGGCATTTGCAAGAGCAAGGACATCACAATCCTGGTGTACTTACATTTAAGCTTTGGGGTACTATACTTTGCACATCTTTCAGATAATTGCAGTTAAATATTGAAAATCTCTAAAGTCTATTTGTAAGGGATCTTGGTGGTATTTTGTTTGTTTTTTATTTTTTAAGTTGACTGGGCTGAACTCTCCATATCTGCTTTCAGTGTAGTTCAAAGTTCAAAACTGTTAATTTCCTTGTTCAGTTTGTTTGTGCAGAGAAAGCAAAACAAAACACATCAGCTGTAAAACACCAGCTGTGAATGGATGGTGCTTTTTAATGAGTGAGTGGTTCAGATTCTCTGCCTCTCTTTCTGTCCCCCAAACCTGCTTTTGTGAATGAATTTAAAATTGAGAGTTTTGCAATGGTACAGGTCATCTTTGGTTAGATTTACAGAAAGAAAGTCAAATAGTGTGAGGAGCATATTGTGCACAAATGAGCAGCATAAAGATGTCCCTTGAATGGGACTTTGATATGTACAGCTCACATTATGTTTTTTCTTAACTAAGCACTGAAAAACAAGTCTGAATTTTAAGTTGAACACATGAAGATGACCTCTAGTGTTTCTGTATATCCACATTGGTTGCACAGTTGCTCCCTGCAACTTTTCTCTCCCAGTGCCTCAGCCGCCCATATTAGCACCCTTTTATTGCAGTCACTGAGTGCTGTTAGCTGTACACCGTGATTTACAAGAGGTTGACTAACACATACAAAAGTAAATCCTTGCTTCAGGGGATTTGCAGATTAAAGGCTTGAGCAGTGCCCATATTCTGAGTTTATAAGAACCAGAACATAGAATAAGCACTATATGCCACCAACATTCTTAGAGAGACACATGTTCTGCAGGATTTCCATGGCTGGGATCAGTTCCTCAGTTTCTTCACTACATTCCCTATCAGTCACCTTCCCTCTGCGTGGCACCTTTGTGCTGTGCCCTCCTTTTGCATGTAGCTTTCACAGCTTTATTATCCTGTGCACAGAGCCTTCTGCAGAACGTGGCCAGCTCCGTCTTCTTACTGGGGATCCTGGCTGAGAAGAATAATGATAATGAGATGAGAATATAGATATCACTTTGCTTTGAGTGGCTGCATGGTGACCACTTCTGCCAAGAGCTGATATTGAGCACAGCTCTTGGTCTTTGCAGAGCAGGCTCAGTGATGGCTGACAGAGTGAGATCGCTGCCAACCACAAATTTTGTGAACTAAAACAATGATTATGTTACAATGGGCTGCAATTCTAATTGCAGCTAAATGTGTGTTTTCTGAGCCCTCCTTCTGCTCTGTCCTCGTCTCTAATTCTTAAAGCAGCGCTCCATGTACTGTTGATCCCCCTGAACTGTGCTGAGGGAGCAGCTGCCTATTGATGCATTTAACTTCTTTGAATGAGGGATGCTTTATAATGAGGGAACAATCCAGGCTACCTTTAATCTCCTTTTGATATTCAGGATGTGAATTAGAGCATAGGGCATCATGGTCTATATGAAAGGGAATATTAGAACCAACTTCATCACATTTGGGAGGGAAGAGCCAAGTGGTGGGATTAGAATGGCTGCATCCCAGAGGCAGGCTCAAACTGCCATGGTTTTGTGCTCTCTGTCACTGATATGTGGTGTCTGGGTAGTGATTTTCATAATAGGCTAATCTTGGTGGAGAGGAAAGCAGAAGAATACATTCTAAATTGGAATAGGAAGTTATTCACACAGAGCAATTAGCTTTTTATTCTCCAACCTATAACACAGAACCACAGAATTTTAGCTTTGCCAAACCCTAAATGCAGTGGCTTGGGAGAGAAAAGGGACCAACTCACAAGAGAAGCACAAAGTCGTGAGGAAATACTAAAACTGAACCAGTTTTCGGTGCATCTTCTGAAACTAGTATTCATTTTTCCCCCGTTGCTTTCAAAAATTAGGGATTAAATGATAGTTGATTGGTTTTCCCCCCCTAAAGCTTCAATCTTTCCTTGAAGAAGTGCCCTTCACACATGTAGCTGAGAACTGGTATAATTCACTTCCCTTCTAGCATGATATGGACCATGTTCTCTGTTGCTGGGTATATAAGGAAAAGTGATGTCAAATGTTGCATCTTCCTGTGCTTCTAATGTAACATGAGAGCAAGAGCCACTAAAAGCACTCATCTCTGTTCGTTATTATTTTTTTCTTGGAGCTTGCTAATTAAATCATTAAAATTTTATCATCACTTAACCATGGATAAAGCCTTTTGAAACATTTAATTAGTATGCTGCAAGAGATACGTGTGAAACCAAAAGCATTTTTATGGTGTGAATGACTAAGAAAGATAGATTGAGAAAAGGAATATATGAGAATGCATTTCCCTGCAACAAAGCTGCCCGTGTTCCAAACAGGCTGTAGATAAAATTATGCTGTTGTCAGTAGGTGCAGTTCCAAGTGAGACAGTGGCACTCACAAGAAAATGCCAATAGCTAACCCATGGATTTAAGTACAACTATTATAAATATGTTTTGCATTACAATGTGTTGTGGTTTTTCTTTAGTAGAACGGGTTTGTTGTCCAAGCTCATTTTAGAGTGCCTTAGCTAAAGAAAGGAAATGTGATTTTGGTCATAACATTTTACTACCCTGTACAATAATTTTATCATCCATATCGTGTCTGTTCTGCAGTGTCTTCACCTGTTTTATAAGGATAAAAAGCCTGGCAGTACGATTAGGCAGAAGGGAAGAACTCCAGTCTTTCAAAAGCATTTTCAAGAGACTGATAACCGGAACAGCCATTATTAAGGGCACCGATGGGGTAGTGTCTGAGACAGGGATCAAACCCAGGGCTTGAAGCTGGAGTTCAGATCTGAGTCTCGTAGGTCTCCAGTGAATATCACCAGCTGTGTGTGGGAACTGCTGTATTACACAGGAGAAACGTGGGAAACAGTCCCTGAGCAAACATCTATGATATTGTAGGAAGCTTTGGAAGACACTGGATGGCAATTTCCAGTTCTGTTCTGAGTGTTGCGAGTCCGACTTCTTTAGGACATTTTTGTTAAGTAAGGAGAAAGATCAAGAAAGGCTTGTTAGTCTATACCTGCTTTTCCATCTCCTCTCAAAGGGGAGTATTTCTTTATTTTCTTTTTTAACTGCACCTCTGTTCTTTCCATAAATAAATTTCTCTCTGGCTGATTTGCTGACAGACTGGCCTCCTCCAGGCATTTCTCATATGTCAGAAAAGTTGCAAGAGTTGTGCAGGAAACAACATTAAATTAGAATGAAGAAGAAAAACATTTCTAGTTTTGCTCTCTTTTTCCCTAAATAACCTAAACACCACCTTTACTAAAGTCTCCTAAGGTCTGCAAATATCAAAACATCTTGCAAAACATCACTGCTGTTATTGTGTGAGGTTACAGGAGTGCTGTATTAGGGGTGTGAGCCTGGCAGCTCGAACAATGCATAATGATGCAGTTCTCTATTTAGAAATGGCAATGACAGCTGGCAATGACAGCTATTAACCTACTCTGTTTGTTATGGGATAACAGTGCAGAGTAATCCCTTGATTTTGGTTAAGTAACAGGAGAGTTTAATGCTGCTCTGGAAGATAGAATCAGTGGATTCATTTAAAGGAAATTGCAAAATATGTTTTCCCTACATCTTTGTTTTCAAAATTCTCTACTCATGATTGTGGTTCTGCAGTTTGGACCAAGATTTAAATTCACTGGTGAAAAAGAGGAACCTTACTTAATTTTATTTGACCTGTAGTTTTCAGTCCGCAGTTCAGACATTTCTTTTCCCTTCAGTAGAACTTGATTAGTCCTGAATTCTTTGCGTCTTGGTTAAGCAGTGAAGCTGCAACTCTGACTCAGAAAGACCATCTTGTCTGAAGCAAAAAAAAATGCCTACCTTTGTGGTTTTTTCCGTACTGATGTTAAAGAAGAGTTTCCAAACAGATCCATTGTTCTTTCCATTGATCTTGAAGGTAAATCATACATGTGCTAAAAGCAGGTAACACTGAATTTCCACTTTTATTCAGGCTTTCCTTTCTGAAGCTCTGTACGGTGGAATGACTGTGAGACAACTTGTCTTGGATTTTAAAAACCTTTTCCTGTGACAGGAATATGCTTTATCTCAATGTAAGGTAGCTTTTCCATCTCTGACCCAGTACAGGCTGAGGGGTTTGGGACCACAGACATCTTTAGGCACAGGGAGCTGTGGCACCAGCTCTGCTCCCTCTCTGCCCTGGCACGGCACAGCCTGGAAGGGCCAACGGGGCGAGAGCCTGGGAACAACAGAAACATCATCACCCCCCAGCATGTCCCAGGGCCTCTGGATCACAGCTGGTTCATTATGTAGCCAGACGAGAACAAAGGATGCTCAGCACACAATTGTCTGCAGTTTAGACTTGTCCTATATTTTCCCTCTCCATGCATAGAATTAGCTAACGATCCCAGTCAGTGTATGGGACTGAACTGTAACTGTACCAGTCAGAATTGCCAAGAATTTCTCTGTTCCCATCAGCCTGGAGAAGAAAGGTGGGACCCAGTTTCCAGAAATTCCAGAAAAACTCCACAGAATCCAAAAATCTTCTTTATAATGGTTTTATTTTGTTTCTACCACAAACGTATTCACATCTGCCCTTCACAAACAGAACTTGTTAGCATGAGGTAAATTTAACTACCCTGCAACAGGCTGCTTGAACCCAAACTCAGAAATACCTAGATGGTATTTTCATGAGGTCTTTCTGTATTCCTCCTCCCAGAAAATCCTTTGTTCCAAATAAAGGAGATTGGAATCATTAAAAAAAAAAGTCAAACAAGAAAATCCATTTGCAGTCCCCCTGAGGTTTACACTGCTTGTGAATTCTGTCATTGGTGTATTTATTCATATTGGAGTGAGAGGCTCACAATAGAGCAGCTAAATATCAGCTCAACACAGCTGCAGACCTCAGCATATGATCATTTATAAATTGCTGATCAAATTCTACCCAGAGTTACATTTTTGCAATGGTATTGATGTAAATAGAGTTGTCTGGAAGTGCTAAGGACAGAACATGCCCCCTCAAATCTCTTATGAGGTTAAGACAGTTACCCTTTGATGACATTAGTTCCCCTAAATGTACCATGAAAATATCATAGAATCATGAAATCATGAAATGGTTTGGGTTGGAAAGGACCTTAAACCTCATCTCATTCCAGTTACAGGGGCACCTTCCCCTAGACCAGGTGGCTCCAAGCCCCGCCCAACCTGGCCTTGGACATTTCCAGGGATGGGGCAGCCACAGCCTCTCTGGGCACCCTGTGCCAGGGCTTCCCCACCCTCACAGGGGAGGTCTATATTCTTCCATGTATCTAATCTAAATCTGCTTTCAATTTGAATCCACTCCCCCTTGTCCTCTCACTCCATGCTCATGTAAATAGTCTGTCTGCATCTTTCTGCAGGCTCCCTTCAGGTACTGGAAAGCTGCAATTAGGGCACCCTGAAGCCAGAAGTGAAACAGGACACTATTATATGTTGTGTTTTGGCACATAGATAAAAACACTATGTTCATATATGTTTTCTGTTGTAGTTTACTTTAGTGGAATCACATCAAGAAAACAACTTTCCTTTGTTTTCCTTAACTAGAGTAAACTCTCAGGATGCATCAGGCTTTTATTTCTGAAAGAGGAGCTTCCTGCTGGCATCACCTCTGTTTGAGAACTATTCTCTTTCCTTTAATGATCATCCAGTAACAGCTTAACATGCACAGCTGTGCTCAGCTTTCATACCAGGGCTCTCCTGAAAGGAACACTCGGAGACACCCCCAGATTTCAATGCCTGGTTTATAGCGACCTGAACTGCTGGAGAACAGCTAGAACAGGGCTGGCCAGGCTGGCTGCAGCATCTGGGGAGCACTCTGGATCCCAGGCTGTTCTCAGGACATGCTGCCAAGTATTTCTCCTGCTCTCCAGGCACCATCTGCTGCTGATGGGCAAGGAACTGTCCTTCTGAGCAGTCACCAGCATCCTGCAACCGAGGGACCCCTGCTCACCTGCTCTGTACCACAAAGGTGGTATGGGAAGGATGAGTTACATATAGGACTAGGAACTTTTAATGCTGGCAAATTGTTGCTTTCTTGGAACAATTTCTAACATGACCACACATTTTATTGTATTCAGAAATCTCAGCAGGCTTTCCCCTGAACTGCCAGCAATGTTTGTACAAGTGAGTGGGAATGGGGCTTTTGGTCTTTGCACACAGTGGCAGCTGACAGGGCAGTGTAGGTGCCCTGGGATGTGCACCCAGACAACCTCATAATGAATGAGAAAAGGTTTGCAATTTTCCTTCTCTTTTTCTTTTGGGAAGAAACTGTCCAGCTATCAAACTAAGATGCTCGAGTGTTCCCCGTCCGGAAGAATAAACTTGAAAGGATAAGCAGGCTCAACAAGCACATGAAGCAGGACTCACCCTAAAGTGCTGAGATCCTGCTTTTGGAAATGTTTTTTGAGTTTACAGATCACGTTGGAATGAATATTTACATGAGTGATGTCAAAGTTTACAGCAGCATTCTATAATTGCAAATTCTGTTCCACTGAGCTAAAACTGGATTATTCAGATAACAATATTTTTTCACTTAAAGATCTTTGGAGCATGATGGGCATGGAGGAAAATCTACTATTTGTTGTTGATAGGAAGAACCTGGGTCATTCCCCTGCCTTGGCAGATATGTCAAATTTGAATTATTCACCTGGTTTAGTGACTTATTTTGCCTCTAACTCAGAGCCATCACTGTGCAATTACCATTTCTTCTTTTCATGCTCAAAAACCAGTAGGTGAGTGTTTGCACTCTGCTTTGCATCAGCCAACTTTCTGACTCTGATAAGGAAATCAGATTCCAGCCTCTCCAGCAGTTTTATCAACCTGCAGGTTTTGCAGTCCCCCCTCTCATCCCAGTGTGGCAGGAGGGCTTGCTAAGGACTCCCTACCTAGCTGAACAAAACAAAGCAAAATTATACCTTGTGCAGGGCCCACACATATCTTTAGATCTTCTGTTTGTTTAATTTTTTCATTTCTTGTTCAGAATGAGGCTTTTGCTGGTGAATTATTTATATGACAAGAGGAAATGAGAGGGGGAGTGGTGTGAAAAATTTCCATAAAAACCTTATGTAGTTTTCAGTAGCGTTCAGTGTAAGCGTTGGGGGTTTTTGTTTTCTTTGCAAGTTTCATTTATGTTTCGTCACTAGAGAAAGCTGCCACTGATTTAATTTAAATATTTATACAGAATTACAGTCTTAAGCTATACGCACACATTAAGAGAGCCATACATTAAGGAAGTTTATCTCCAAATAAAGAGGGAAAGGCTGTGTCTACAAACATGGAGTGATTCCTCCTTTGCTGCTCACTGACACCTGCAGTGGGGATAACTTTCCACCAAAACTAAGTCCTTTGGTCAGCATTGGTTGTAAGGAGATGGAATAAAGGCATCTTCCATATACAGATTGCACAACACAGCAGATAAGGAAAGGAATGGGATAGGAGAGATGTCTTGTTCTTTTCCCAGTGAAGGAAATACTAGAATTCCATGAGCAACAGCCATTCCCAGCCTTAATGCAGCCAGCCACAGAGCAGCCGTGGTTGTGACAAGCACTGTGTATGAACCATGCCTTTTTTAAACTTCACTTCTTCAGAAATGTCTTGGCCATGAATGCCTTTATTCTTCTTGGCTATTTTCTGTCTTTATTTTCCCTTTGTTGCATCACTAGCAATCCTGAGATGACAAATGCTGAGATAACATCCTCTCTGTTTGGCAGCCTGTCAGAGAAATGAGATCGGAAATGAAAAGAACCTTCCAGCTCCGGGTGGGCCGGGTCAGCTGGCTCTGTGTGGAATTGTCCAAGCATGAATATAGAGAATGGAGGAAAAGAGAGGTAAAACCCCAACTATTTAGTTCTGCCATTTGCTCTCACTCAGCTCCTTCCTGCCTCATGCCCCTACTCCTGTTGGCTTACACAACACGCAGAGTGTTCTACCAGCTTCAGCATTATGGCAAAAGAAATCAGGACTTTATAGGAAAAGAGAAAGAAATATTTTCTGTTGCACATCCTTCCATCTCTTACCATGGTAGCAAATGAAGAATTTGGCAGTGAAACTGAAAAAGCCCACTTTGATTGAAAAATATCTTCAACCCTGATCTTAGAAAGACAGATAAACCTGTAGGACCATCTCTCCTGTTCACAAAGCTTTTTGCTTTGATGAACAAGTTCAGTTCTGTACAGCACAGACAATTCCCAGAAGGCTTCTGGAATGGAAATTAAAGCCCATGGAACAGAGGTGATTCCGTCACAATGGAAGGGTTAGTTTCATGTTTGCTTGAACGTTTGGTGGGAGGTTGTCTCAGGAACAACATGCTTGGACTCAAGGATATAAATGCATCCTAAAATCCCCATTTTGATGGTTTCCTACATGGCATTCCTTTATTAGCCCTGCCCACTGGAGTTTGGAATCTCCACATGGCTGGCCCATCTTACCAGCTGCTAACAGGCAGCTGTAAGCAAATTATAAACAAATTAGGTGGCAGTTGCATGAGTTTAGCTGTGTATTGCAGGGTTTCTAAATACCCTCTAGATAAGAGAAATTTTTTTTCTTTCAGGCTCAAGCTATCTGAAATCTCTTATCCAGTTGTAACAATAGAATCTCTTTCCAGAACTATAATAGATTTGTTAGAATTTGTTGTGCTTAACACTGTACTTAACTATGGCTGAAGCTCCATTGCCCCTTGGATCATGGGGTCTGCCAGGAGCCCACCACAGGCACAAGCATTCCCTTATTGCTGTGCTTGTGCCACTGATACAGTCAAGACACTTGTTCAGTAATTACTCCTCCTAAGGCACCACCGTTACGTATCACAGAGATATTCTGTATTGCTACAGCTCCATAAAACTGATATAATTGTTCTTTACTACTGTTAACATTAGATAAAGAGAAAGCAATCTTGTGGTGTGGCTGAATTTATCAGAATCAAACGGCTCAGATGGTTCACCCTGCCTAAAGCAAGCAAGGTGGTGAAGTAGAGCTTGGAAAGGAAAGGCACAGAATTCAGGCATATTTGGAAAGAAATGGGGAGTTATTATAAGTTATTTCAGAATAAATAATGTAAACACTGTCTTGGCATACAGTTTTGTATCTGACAATATTTAGGTTTAGATTTTACATTATTAGTTAATGATAATGAAAAGGAAGCATTGAGTACATATGAAAATAATTTGAATGTCAAGGAGTGTTTTCCATCCCTTGTTCATCTGCTGGCATACTGTGTTTATAATGAATCATTAATCCCATGCAAATGTAAGCATTTTCTGAATCTCCCTTTCAAGCAGTAGAAAACAGGGACTGACAGTAAGCAATGTAAACGTAAATTCCAAGCCTCCTCCTGGTGTTCAGTTTCTGAGTACGTAACCAAATCAGTAACTCATTTCCTTAATCTATAACCTCTGCCCCATGTTTGTAGTGCTTTCTTTTGTAAATTATTATAAAGTAGCTATGCTTCCCAATAGTAAATGTTATATAAATTAATTGCATCTGTATTTCTTTTTTATTCCTTAACAGTATTTTTAGGTGGGTAGTATTTTTAAGAACTTTGCTTGACAACTTCATTAATGTGTGCTGCTGTGGTATTTATTTTATATTGGAAGTATATTCTCTTTGTATGTATCACCATTGCAAATGTTATTCCACAACTCTTCTAAGTAATTTTTTTTGCCCTGATACTTCTTAAGGCAAACACTTCCCTTGACTATGGACTGCATTTTAAGGAGATGATATCAGCTAAATTAAGCTTGCCCTCTGTAAGTGCTTCGGCAGATAAATAACACGTTCATTTAGCAGGCTGAATCCACTGCTGCCACTCACCACAGCTCCCCTGGAAATGGTGATCATTTAGCAGTGAGGCTTGGAGGCAGCCAGGCATCGTCCAAGTTTCTGTGCAGCTTGTAGCCTGTGAGGTTTCAGCTGTGAGGTTAAAGCTCTGTGGAGTTCTTTACCCTCACGGTCACATTCAAATCCTTGTTTATCTCAACATTTTGAAGTGCCTTAAAACAATTATTTCATCCGACCTGCAGAATTGCTGGGGAAATGTAGTGGGTAGGTCCTGCAGGAAAATAGTGATGAAGCTCCATTTCCTCCTCGTCCTCAACAAGTGAAACGATGCTTTCTTTAGATTTTGTTGCTGAACTTGTAGGATCGGTGCATTCCTGACTCCGGGGCCATTAGGTGGCACACTTGGGCTGTGGGTTTGGCAGGGCATGAATTCGTGCGTGGAACCCAAAGCACAACTGATTGATCACACATCTTTTCATTTGTAGGAGATGAAGCAAGAAGAATGCAATAAAATGACGTTTAGGCATGAGACACTGTAAATGTTCTGTCAGCTGGAAACCACTGAGCGTTCTGCATCTTTGGGTTTAGGGCAGTAGCAAAGGGGTGTCTTCAGGAGCCTCGTATGGATTTCATTACTGCTTTTGTTGAATGCCCAAGTTGTTGTTGCTTCTTAATCCCAGACAGCAACGAAACCCCAGACAGTCACTCACCCACATCCCTGGTGGGATGGGGGCGGGGATTGGAAGAGTAAAAATGAGAATTCATGGGTTGAGATAAAGACAGTTTAATAGGTGAAGCAAAAGCCTCACACACAAGCATTCCTTCACCTCCTTGTGCATCCCCAGGCTCCTCACTCGTGGGCTGGGGTAGGCAGCAGAGAAGACCTTGATTCTGTGTAAGCACTGCTCAGCAGTAACCAAAACATCCTGTGTTTGCAGCACAAATCCCAAAACCAGCCCCACATCAGCTTCAGTGAAGAAAATTAACTCTCCCCCAGCCCAAACCAGCACACAGGTACTCAATGCACAACTTGCAGTGAAAGCAATGTGAGTTACATAAACATATACTTGTGAAAGTCTCCAAATGCTTAGAAAAAGACTGTTGTTTATGCTCTTTGAAAAACAAATGGGCCAATAAGAAAGTAATTATTTCAATTTACTCCACTTAGCAAGCATATTTTTGATATGGCTGTGCTGTAGGAGTTATGTAACAGTGTAGAAAACCTCTAAAAAAGTGTATATACTTGGGATTATGTAGGATTGTTGTACAGGGTTGAGTGTTTCTGAAGGTTGTGGACTTTGAGTCGACCAGTTTCTGAAGTGAAGAAACTGAGCAATTGATACAGAACAGTGTTTTACATGTGCCTATGAACCTTTCAGCCAATCCCATCCCGAGAGCTAATGATTTCCAGAGATCCAACTCAATTTAAATATCTGTTTCCTGTTCTCCCAAGCTTCCTTCAGTCGACTTGACAGGTTTTTTTATTCCAATGGGATGTAGCTGTCATGTGAAGTGCTAATTATAGGTAAATTAACTGTTGTTATTACTTATTCACCTTAGGCAAGAATGTGCATAGGGGCAGTTTGTGTAACCCAGCTCTCAGACAGCTGATGGAAAACTGCCAGAGAACTGCTCGGAACCTTGGACAGACACCTGGGATTTCACAAACGAGGATTTTTTATTCTCTAAGCACTGCAGCACCAGTAGGAAAGTAGAGCTTTGGGATGACTTTGCTCGAGTTGGACTTTGTTTCCAGTTTTCATTAGTAACAGAATGAGCTGCGGAAATGACATCTGAAGGATCCATTGTGTTGCTGGCTGTTGGCCTGGGGATGACTCCTAATGAAATCAAAGGAAGTGTATGTATTCCTGGAATGTCTACTGGAGTGAATGTCCCTGGAATGAGAAAGAAGTCCAAAAGCTTTAAGTTTATTTAAAAACCTCGGGGAAGAAGCCTTCCGTAATGAGGGAAGTCAGCATGGGCACACATAATATTAATTTTTTTTAAATTTTAACCTTATGTCCAATTCACTTTAGCTTTCCTCTGGCTTAATGTTAAGCCATACAGCCATGCAGCATCTAGAGCAGTGCTGTTGCATCCAGATGTGCCTTGAAGTGTACTGTATTTTTAAAAAGTTAAATAAATAAATAAATAATGTTAGGCTTAGCATATGAGCATGACTAGGACTCTGAATTTCCATTTTGTCTGGACAGAGAAGCTTGAGTTGCTGTGATTCCTCCATTTGGCCAGAGCTCTTCGTTTAAGCTTTTCCATCACCTGAAATTCCACTTGGATATGATTGCACACATATTCTCACCTATCTGCATTCTGATGTGAGAATTAGCTGCTCTGCTTATGTGGATTTTGGGATATTTATTTACGTTTAAAATTTCATGGGCTTGGGTGGATGTTTGTGCATGACCAGAAATGCACAAGTTGCTTGATGAAGGCATAATACGAGATTAGTTAGTTTGGAAGTTGTATTATCTTGTCAGATTCTTTTGGCAATAAAAATCAGTTTTCAGGGAGTATCTTAATGCCGAGTGTAAACAAACAATAAGTATACAAATAACTTGGCATTACTTTGCATTGGGAAGGAAGATGTTTAATTTATGATCAGGTTACAGCTACTAATTTAAAGCTCTTAAAACATTTAGAATTAATTCTTTGAAATATTAAAATACTTGAAGAAATAAGCCTAGAAAGTGACAGTTTTACTAATCCACCATTCTCCTAGGCTTTTGCCCTCTTTAGAAATAAGGTGTTATTGGAGCTGGGGGTACTGGCTCAACTAAGGCAAGGATCAATAAGGACAAGAACAGTGTCCAAATGATAAAAGTTTCCATCTAGCTGCTCCTCTCTCCAATTTCCTTACTGCAAGTAGCCTCTTTAAGAGAGGTAACGGTCCAGCAGTGAGCTCCACTATAAACCTGAAAAAGACGAATGATTCTTGTAATTTCTACCATAAATCTGCTGTGCACAGAAACAGGGTGGAATTCAAGCTCTGTTTTAATGATGACCAAAGAGGGAATCGGCAGGAGTGCCACATGTTTGGGGTTTGGCTTTTGACAGAGGGCCTATGGCCTGGATAAGAGGAAAGCCACAAACATCACTCTTGGAATACACTGAAAAATATAGGAGTTGTAAAGAAGCACTGGGGGAGTGAAATAGGAGTGAGTGCTCCAGAGCCAGAAAAAACCCCTTTGCTAAGCACATGTGTTTACTGGAAAGGTGAGTGGTACAAGATGCATTAGCTGAGTTGATGAAGCTGGGACTTAGATGAGTTTAAAATCAGGGTTAGGCAGTTTTAGCAGAGCTCCTGAGGCCTAAACAAATTTTCTAAAAATACAACACAAGTTTGTGTATGAAAGACATTTGAAGCTTTCTATTCTAAAATTGAGAAATGTTACCCTTTCCTCTGTTTGTGTGAGAAAAGAAAGAACATTAACTAATTGTTATGCAAATAGGGATTGATCCTGACCCAGTTCTTCATTGTCACTTGTCATCCTCTCAGACACTCAAGCCATTATTCCAGTTCACAGAGCTAATATTTACACAACCTGGGATGACAGCAGGAGGAAAGTTCACGAATGAGCTCTTGCCCTCCCCTACCCCTTGCATTTGAATTAAATGCCTCCTTGCACTTCCCCACCTCTGCTTCCAGTACTTTTCCTGTGGGAGTTTCTCCCTGCACATGGCCAGCAGGACACCTGATTTCATAGAATCACAGACTCACTGGATGATTCGGGTTGGAAGGGACCTTACATCTCATCTTGCTCCAACCCCTTGCCATGGGCAGGCACACCTCACACTAGACAAGATTGCTCCAAGCCCTGTCCAAGCTGGCCTTTGACATGGACTCATCATATGCTAAAAACATTCTGAGTGTTCCAGCCACAGCAGAGCAGCTTTCTAGGGAATAGTAATTGCCACAAAGTGCTGGTGGCTGGTGTGTTACAGGGCAGCACAGCTGAGGACACTGGATTTGGTTTCATCCTCTGAGAAGATAAGATTTCAGAGAGCCAGATATTAGGGAGAACATGATTTATACTGTATGAGCTTCATTACTTAATAATGTCCTAATTGTTTGATCACCCACTGTGGAGGTACTTCAGTGCCAAAGGAAAGGTGACAGAAGGTGACAGCTTTTTTTTTTTTTTCAGTTCAACCAAAGGATATTTTAGTGGACGTTGTGATGAAGGATGCTACACGGACAGAACCAACTCTGGTTCAGATGTGAGCATTCTGCAATCCGTGTGCTGGGAGCAGGGATGCATTTTGCCTGCTGTTCCTGAGAGCTGGGTCCCCTCGGTGCTGGCTGCGTGTGCCGAGGCTCCGGGCACGGGGCTGAGCTGCGGCAGGAGCGCTGCAGCAGCTCTGCAAAGCACAGAGAGCCAGAGCTGCCTGGGCACAGCTCGCCTGAAGAACTGCCTGCTCTGAACATATGCATTGCTAAATATGAAATATTTGTGTCTCACTTTTTTTTTTTCCCCCCAGCATGTTAAGAAGGAGGCTTTGTTGATTGATTTCAGTGCTATATTCCTGTGGCATATGCCATGACATTGTTCCACAGATGCTATCACCAGCAGCATGGTACAAAAATACTCATTTTCAAAGCTCTGTGACTGCTCACAAGAAGCCTGAACCTCTCATAACTGTTCAAAGAGATCTGTAGAGGAAAACCATACTCTTATGCTATCTTTGGAAGAAGTCAGCATGTGCAACTCCACGTTCATTTCAACTTGTAGTAGTTTGATGCTGCAGTTTCTCCTGGTGTGGTTGTCTCTGGACGAGGTGTTGGTGAATTGTGGTGCAGGTTTGTGTAGTGATGGCGCAGCATCACCTTGTCTTGTGTTGCAGCACAATCTTCCAAAAGGACAAATTCTAGAAGTGCTTCCTGCCTTCCCTTTGTTCCATGGACACACATGCATTGCAGGACACCCTTGCAGTTTCTCTGTGGTTTGTATTTTACGTGCTGTAGCTCTTCGTGTTGGGCATCTTAAGGCATTTTGAACAGCAGCTTATTAAAGAATGAACATGAAGAACCATATTCGTAACAACAAATCTGGGCACAGCAACCCAGTACATAATATCCAAATAGTGAGCAAACATACCTGCAGTGAGATCCAAGAGTAGAGGAGTTGTGGCTTTTTCTGTGCTGTGTGGAAGTGGCAGAGGGGAAACGGTGGTGAAGATCAGGATAAACACTGGTGGCTGTGTGGCATTCCTGATGCTCTGCTCCAGGGCTGATAACAGGCTTGGGTTCAGAATTAGTACAGAGAGTCTATAAATCAGGCAAGTACTTGGAAATTCTGATCTTATGTGTTTGGTCTCTGGGATTTATTTTTGTTTGGTTGGTTTTTATTGATTTACACACGGCTAATGGCTTGCTGGAATTTACTCTTAGTCTGATGTGGGATGTAGGGATATTGTGTAAGGGAGATGCCTCCTCCTTTCAAATCCCAGAGTAGCTGGAGGTTAAAACCTTGTAAAAAATGTGCAACAAAGAAGTGTTAGGAACAAATTGCCCTCTATTTTCTGATCCCAGTCACCTGACATACATCCAGGTTATAAAAATTGAATGCCTCCTGTCACATGGGTAGATTATTATCCATGGGCTGGAATGATTGCTGTCACTGTCTGACCTGTGATTTCCTTTTCCAAATTTCAATCACTTCGCCTTAGCAAGTGAAAAATAAGTGTTTCTACTGAACAAAGGTATTTCTGTTGTATAATCTGCATGCTAATTCTGTGAATAAGCAAGAGACAACATCCACATTTGGAAATCTTATCTCCATTCTTCTTGCCATTGGTCATTATGTGCATTCCTAAGAAATACACATTTTTTGTCTTCCTCTTTTCACTTCTGAGTCCTCTTGCAGTTCCAAAAAGGAAAGTGCTTAGGTGTCAGATGGTTTTCTCTCCTACTTTCAGATATATTTTGAAGTAAACATCACACCTCATCAGAACAGAGATTCATTACATATCTGCTAAAGGAAATGGGATTTAAGGATATACTAAAATTTAAGAACTTGATTACATTTGCTCAGACATGACTTTAGTAAGCACCATCCATCCTTGTGTAAGACAGAAGGGTTGTATAATTAAATACAGTAAATTATAGTTTTCAACAGTTTCTAAAACTGAGTACAGAGCTACATTCCTTGGAACTTCAGCGAAACAGGATCATCTGATTCCCATAGATGCCTTTGAAACCTGTGCTGGTGTGGATGAGGGGCAACACACAGCTTCAGATGAATCAAGGATGCAAAGGCAACCTCAGCTGTGTCATTCTTGGGCTAGGAGGTGATTAGTTTTACAGCCATTTCTTATGCCAGCTTGGGGAGTGCAGCATTATTCATTGCAGTGTTGTGCACATTGCAGTCCCAGAAAAAGCCCTCGTAATTCCTGACTATGCCTGTGTGCACCTAAATCAGCATTCCTGCTGAAGTTGTGCTCATTGATTGCAAAATGTCGTGTGCAAGAACATCAGAACTCTTCAGAAACACTCAGAGAGGAGCCAGGCTCCATGGAAATCAACGGACGTGGGAATGTGGAGGGCACGTTACTGAGGAAGCAGCAGAAGCAGGTGCAGGAGAGTTAAAGGCTGGGAACTGCGCAGCATTTGTACCAATATTTTGTCTGAAATACGAAGCAGGTCAGGTTTGAATTGCAGAGATGTAATTTATGGTTTGGGTTCTGGTTGCCCAATCCACTGGGTTCCCTCTCCCATAGTTTATGATGTCATCAGGAGCCACAGTGAAATCAGGGTTCTCTAATTCTCAGCACCTTTAAAGATGTAAATAAACACACACCTCTTGTTTAGACTTTGTATAAAATCATAAGTGGAATTAAGGCCCAACCTGAAATTGAATTAAATTCCCATGTGAGTGTTGGGTCTCACAAAGGCTACTTTTATTCGAGTTGGGTTGTTTGGTGTTGGTTCAATGTAAGACATACCTTGAGAGCTGTGGCAGCTCTAAGGATTGAAAGGCTCGTTGCTTGTAGCCTAAAATTCAAAAAAAACAGAGACAAAACCCCACTCCTTGATCCAAGCACGGGGAAGTGACCTTTGGGTGGGGCAGGGTGAGTTGGATCACTGCAGTTTTTGGGAGCAGCACCTCGGAGGGGAACAGCTCATCCAGCTGAGTGACTGCTGCTGTGGGAACGTGTCAGTGGGGTTTTGTCAGTCCTGGGGTCGAGGTGAGTGACTGAATAAAACAGCAGCAGGGTCAGCCCACTGCGTGCCCCAGCAGGGTAAAACACTGCTCTTGGAGGTGCCTCAGTGGTTGTGAGGGTGAGGTGTCAGAAGTTTGGTCACATGGTGGCAGAAATATGAAAATGTGTGCATTGACCATCGGGTGTGCTGCCACCCAACCTGCCAGCGATCAGCACTACCCTTGATTTTCACAGCTTTTGTCACTCTGAGGTCACATTCTATGTTACATTATGTTTTAACATAGTTTTCCAGAAGTAATAGAATCACGGGGAAGAAATGATACCATGTGTCACATAAACCTGGATGTAAGAGGCACAATACTGCAGTAATGGAACATCCAGCCTGCTGAGATACCTTTGTAAATGGAAATTGATATTCTCCAGGATTCTTTACTGGGTGAAATAAATTAAATATGCATTTAGTTTTACCAGTTTAAAAAATGTCTTTGTTAAAATATGAACAGTGATATAGAAACATGTTCCAATAAATTAAAGTAAGATAAATTATATCCAGCAGCCTGTTGAATACCTCAACTTCTGAGGCTTTTTAAATCTGAAGAATACAACAGGGGTCTCCCAGGAAGAAAAATCCAGTGGAGATCTTCAGAACACTTTGGCTAGTTACAGATCATTTTAGATTTGATGATGTAACCGTGTGTCTAGGCTCTATTTTCCTTTTTCACTTCATGCTTTTAATTTGGTATGATTCTTCTTGTGAATATTTGAGGTGGAGTCAGTTTGGTTTAGGTCAATAGACCAAGTATGACCTTAGAAATAAGGCATTCAACTGCCAAAAGCTCCACCATTTCTACTCAGACACTTAATAGGTTTTTAGGACACAAATGAAACCGTTGTAGTAATTTTGCTGATATAATTTACTACATTAATGATCAAAAAAGTGAAAAAAAACAGAGTAAAAATGTTAATTTCAAGCACCATTACAGAAATACAATACAATAGAATAAATAAAAAAATCAGATAAATGTTCATTTGCTGTAAACTGACGGTTGTTAAGAGCCCATTGCCCTAAAGCAAGCCGTGTTTGGAGCAGCAGCAGACCGAGGTCGCTGTCATTTGTGAAATGCAGATTACTTATTGGGGACTTTTGTTAATGTTCTAACAGAAAAAGGGGGTGATTAAAAGAGTGTTTCTTCAATAATGAAGAGTCGTCGCTGTTGTGGTGATGGTGTTGATACTCTGCTGCCTGTTGCTGTAGTGGCTCTCATGAACAGACACCCCAGGCTGAGCTCTCGGTGTCTCCTGCACCCAGCCCTGCTCCCGGCCTGCAGCTGCTCTTGTTCACCCCCTGCTGATGGAGCTGCCCCTCTGTGCCCTGCCAGAGCGAGCAGACAGGATCTGAGCTGTGCTGTGCCCGTTTGCTCTTCAGCTGAAGAGGAAGAGTCACATATCCTGCTTTATTTGCTACTGGTTCAAATGGCATGGCATCATTTAACTCTCACAGTAACACAACTGTGCTTTCCCAGAACTGCCATCCCTCACAAAGGTCACATGTATAAAAAAACTTAGAGTGCCTGGGTGACCACAGCAGATCCTTCTGTAGCTGCTTGCCTCTGATGAAAATTATGGGTAAGGTGGAAAGCAGGAGATACCGAATCTAAGGGGCATTCAGGTTTAAAACTGAGCAGCGTTAGTTGAAATGTGCCTCCTTTGAGAAGATTTCAGTCTCTGAAGCATTAGTCAATGCAAAAGAGGTTTCAGACCTGTTCTTCTGGTGGGAACTGGGAGGCACCTTAACAGTTCACATTTGTTTAAAAGCTCAGGGATGACAAGGCTGCTCAGGTTGAGGCTGTTGTGCATATTGACATCTCAGTCTAGATCTGAGTCTTGTTAATCATTTGGTTTGCATTACTTATAAATATCTAAAAACCAAACAGATTTTTTTTTTTTGAAAACTACTTGTTGAGTACTGAAGGTATAGGTGGAGAAATTTAATTTGGAGTAAATATATATTTTTCTGTAAAATAACTTCTCCAGTGCTCTTTTGCATACAAGACCGACCTAGTGACACTTCTGATGTATTTCATGCATTCTGACATTTTTGCATTTTCAGCTAGAGAAGCATGCAGTACACAGCAGAAGTGATTGTATTAGCTTCTTACTTTCTGCACTGCCTATTGTGTTAAATAATGGCTTAGAAAAATAAAATAAATCCAGTTCATGCATAAAGATGAATGGAGTAGAATAATCATTATGTGCATAAGTTCAGCCCCTGAGTGTGGTGCGTTCTGGGAGGAGCTGGGCTCATGCTCAGTGAGTGTCTGTTCCCATCCCACTGAACGCGAGGGGGATTTGTTTATTCATTCGTGGTGTCTGTCCCAGTCCTGTCTGTGGAGGTGTGGGCACAGGAATCTCTCGCTGGGGGATTCAGGTGAGCTCAGCTGCTCTTGCTGCAAGACTCTCACGACAGAGGCTGTGCAGAAGCTCCTCTCTCGCTATGAGTTAGAGCTGAGGATCTGCTTCCTGCCCTCTCCTCGGACCTCAGCTCAGCAAACACTCAGCGCTTCGCCATCCTGGGGAACCCCCCTGGCACAGCGGGAGAGCCTGTGCTCCTGCCAGCGAGGAATACACTTCTCCCAAAGCCTTGTTTCTGCCAGACTGAGCACACCGTGTGCTGCAGACCGGGGGGCTCTGTGTGCCCGTATCCACGCTCGGGGCAGCACACTTGGAGGTGGTGATTTGCCCCGGCATCAGGAGCTGCTCCTGCTGGGAAGCATCAAGCGTTAGAGCAGGTTGTTCTCAGAATTAAAGGGTGTGACACCTAATTCTGCATCCTGTTCATTTTTATAGGTGTTTGTGCAGTGAACAGGCAGCAAGATGAAACGCTCTAATTTCTGCGGTGCACTTGGAATGCAAGCAGAAATATTCTACAGTTTCATCAATAGGGAAACTCCCAGAAAAGAGCAGTGACTTGTGCCTACAAACCTCTCCACTTCCAGTGTAGTACAAAGCATAGGAATGGAAAAAAACAGTGCAGAATAGTATAGAAAAGATCAGAGTAGAATCAAAACCTTTGCTTTCCTACGTGTTCAAATTAATTTTAACTTCTGAGAATGTATTTCCTCTTTAAATGGAAAAAAAAAAAAACCAAACAAACAAACAAACAGCCCAGATAAGCCCATGGAAACCTTAGGAAGGATTTAAAATATTCCATCTGTGAAACTGTTTATGATTAAAATATCGACATGCAATCAATAAACCTATGAAATTTTACCAAAGATAATTCTGCAGTGGTTGCAAAATTTTGTGAGATAATTAATATTGGAATAGTATGAACTAATTTAAGCATAGTATTAAGAATACATGCATAGAATTTGAAATATTTTTTGGCAGAATCATAAGAAAAGACACTTAAGAGAGATGAGCATTCTGCTTTCTCCTGGGTCTCACATAAGTTTGTGCTTTCCAACTTCTTTGGGCATTCTTCCAGCAAAGAAAACCCAAATAGCTCTTTCTGTTACAGGAGTTGCTGCTGTCAGGGACTGAGCCATAAAGACAAACCCAGGTTTGTGATGAAATGGATGGAATTGGAAGGGTCCAATATTATTCCAGAATTTTATTTTGCTGCAGGTGCATGTATATTTGTTCTAAAATAGCTTGAAGTAGTGTTTAAGCCCATTACGATTTTATTGAGGAATTGTTTCAGTGTTTACTATAGGAATTTGTTTATAAATTGCATGTATTTCTGCACAGAATCTCTTTAAAAATAAGATGAAGCAAAAAAGTAGGGGTTTTTATATTATGGGTTCGTATTGCAGTAGATCTGAGATTATATGCTCATTTATCTTCTCCTGTGTGAGATCAAAGCTTTCTCTGTGAAATATATCAGTGATACAGAAAATAAAAATAGTACAGCAATAAGGGAAGAATGTCTGATCCCCACTACCATAATCTGGACCCCCAAAGAAATCCTCATCTCGTGAAACTACAGCTTTAGATAGAAGCAATGTTATTTATGATGCTCACAAACAAGCCCACTGGAAGTCAGGGAGCAGCCAAGATGATATCAGCCTCTCACAGAGTAGATATTAGCCAGAGCTGTATTTAAGATTATTTCTAATTGGAGTGTGATTCTGCATATTTTGTACCCCATGCAAATGCAGTGTGCAGATAAGGTTCTTAAAAAGAGATGTTCAGAGCAGCAGACACTTGGAAAACACAGAATGTGAAATCCAGGAGCAATTGGTTGATAATTTTCTGTATTTTGTATGGTTTTTATTGACCCAAAATGATCTGTTCCTTTATGAGAGAAGACACAACCTCACTAGCATTCCCTGTGGTGTGTGAGACCCACTCTGTGCGGACTGCTGGGTTTTGAGAATTAACAAATGAGCTAAATGAATGCAATAAAAATAAATCAGGGATGGTGCATCGCAAAATGGGCTTTGTTCATTTATTTCTGACATGAATGGTTTAGTTTTAATTATTTATAATCCTTCACAGCGAATTGTTAAATGTGCTGCAACATATTTCATAGAAGTAATGAAGTTTTTGAAGGAGCAGAGCACAGAACAGCTCACACACCAGCTGGGTACGGTGGGGATTGGCCACTGCAGGGGACAGGGACGGGAAGGTGCTGATTGCTCCTGTTTCCTTGTGGTGTGGAAACCACTGCACTCACAGACTCCGTGACCTGCACATTTGGGGTCTCTTGGCGCTGTCAGGTGGAAGTGGCACCTCAGGTGCAGCTCAGACCCGAGCACCTGGAGCTGGGCGCTGGGCGAGTGTTTGGCTTAGGAGAGCAAAGCTGCTGCTCGTCCTCCCGGCCCAACCTGGGAGCTCTGTGAGTGGCTGAATAAATCAGTGTCACACGTGCAGATGGCACAAGAACAAGCAGCACCAAGGCAGCCGAGGGAGCTGCGCTGCTGTTCCTGGGGAAGATGAACAGGGACAGCGAGGGCTGTGAGTGACTGAGCACGTACGGGAATGAGAAGTTTGAAACTGCAACGTGTGCACATTCTCTGCTTCCACGTTCTCACATCATTGCCTGCTCTCTCAAGCTGGCACTGGCAAACAAATGAGGACCTGGGTTTGGAGGCAAGGATTTCTTAAATAGCCACAGACCTCTTTCATATGATTTTGCATGGGAACTAAGGAATGGAATTGTCTCTTTTCACACAGGAACAAGGAAAAGAGTTGGGCACTTGGGGAGGAGGAAAAAAACTTTCAAAGAGAACCAAGTGTGATAATTTAATCTACTGTAGATACAAAAGAAACGAGCTGAAGTATATTTTAATCCATCTTTCAATTTGTACAGAGCCTTGAAGTTCACTTTTGGTTCTGACTCTGCTAGCTCCTGTGAGTTTGTAAACTCTGAAACCATTCCGATTGAATTTTCTGCATTTTATTTTTAGTGCCTTCAGTCTGGTTGAAGTCATTAGCTACCTGAATAAAAAGCTGATGTATGAGATAACCGTCTCTGCATCCATGTGAAGATAGTGGAAGATATCTGTTTTAGGGGGGGTTGATGGAACTTGCTTGAGGCAGTGAAAACAGTCATAGAAACTCACCATGGAAAGAATCTTTTTACTCTCATGTGAAAACCCCACCTGAAGCCCTCTCCTTTGCTCTGCATGTGTCATTGCATTGATAATAACCTGGCTAATGTTTTACCCTTGATGGGATGAAAGGCTGGATTTCACAGCTCTTTATGACATATGTTTCACACTATTGATGGATTCAGCACTGGAAATAATGCAGAGAAATTAGTGTCTTCTTTTTCCCACTTTATGATAGCAAATGTATCAATACAAATGTGGAGATGCTATGCAAAAGCAATCAAATTTAGTCTGGCTTTATATGTATGTAAATGTTTTATTTCTCAGTAGTACTTGTAGTCCTTTGCTGCAGCAATCATATTAATCTCTGATGACTTTGGGGAAGACCAGAAATGTTAATGAATAGCACAGCTTGTATGGGTTCTAGGATCTTAGAAATTTATGGAATTTGCTTTGCAGTCTGCTTTATTCTAATGTCTTTCTGATGAAGCCCTTTTCCAGGATTAACACAGGATTTAAAATACAATCCTTGATTCTGATCCTGCAGAGACTTATTAATGGCCTTAATTTTAAGCCCTGATACTTCTGTAGGACTGTTCACAGTGTGAAGAACCAACGTGAGACTTTGCAGAATTGAGATCCAAAACACTAACTTTGCCTTAGTCTTCTTCTTAATTATAACAGTGCCCTGTAAAAACTGCCTCAATTACAGGGAGCTGCAGAGCAGCAGGTTGTGTTTGTGCATTGATCCTACAGTCTCTGGCTTCACAACCCTGGTACCATCCAGGCACTGAACCTACAGACAATGAATATTCTGATTTTCTCTTGCTCTCTTTTGCTCCATGACAGAATTAGTTACCCTTTGCTTCTGACCATTCTGGCAGCACAGCTGGGTGCTGCCTCCTCTTCCTCTTCTTCCCATCCACAGGAGTGTTGAGTATTCATTAGGAAAAAGAGAGGTGCTGTCATGTCCACAGCTGTCTCCTCCTTCAGAAGCCTCACAGTGGGTTAATCTAAATTCTGTAACCAAAAAGAAGCAGTTGGGCTTTGTAGTGCCCCTTCCTCTGCTCTCAGGGTCGTGCCAGAAACAATCTGTCCTTACTGCATCACCTTCACCCTCTCACAGCATGTGAAGACATTCTGAATTCAGCTGAAAAGGATATATGTGTCTTATTCCAGAAATAAGATTTGCCCAGTGTCTATACCATGTGCACATTCCCCTACATCTCCTGATAGCTCTCCCTATCCCCTTCTCTCTTCAAGGACAGCGAGTTCCTACAAGGTCTCCTGTCATGATCCTGCTTCCTCTGGGCTTGTCAGAGCAGACATTGTGCTCCTGCTCCCCTGTTGTAAAGCTGCTGAGAGTTATATAAACAGAAGTAGCCGTGCCTGGTGCACTGCTTCACCCAAGTGATGTGAAGCTGAAGCGTTGCGGATGAGCCTGCAGTGCTTTTGTGGGGGTACCGTGTAATGAGCCGATAAACCACCCAGTTACTGCCTTCTCACATGTCATTTACTTTCTCCAGGGCAGGGAAAGCCAATCCGGGCTGAGCAGTAATGGTCTCCAGCAACTATAAAAGCGAAATGAAAAGTGACACTTTTCAACTCAGCAAAATATAAAAGTGAGCTCTCCTTCTCCACTCCTCTGAACACTTGAGTTTTTGCTCGCGGCCAGGGCTGTCAGTTTGGGCTAGACTCAGCAAAGTGAAAGCCTCTGCTGAAAGCATTGTGTCATCATCTTAATCTTTCTCCTCTCTTCTTCTTGTTTGTTAATTCATCTTTATTAGGGCTTTTGGTACTCACTATCATACTTGTTTTGTTTCTTATACCTCAGGCATCCACAATGGTTTCCCATATGGAAAAAAAGGTTGGACCTCGATTTTAATGTAACGAGTATCAAGTTGTGCTAAGTCTTATGAGGCCACTTCTTGTTTGCCTCTGGTGAGAACGTCTGTGGCTGTGCTGGAAAATTTCAAGTCCTCTTTTTACTGCATGCATAGGTGAATGTTACTGAGCTGCTTTCTTTGGGAGAGGTAGTGACTGCTGAGAACCCAAGATGAAGGTATTGTGGCAGTGTACAGTACTGTTGATAGCAAATGTCTGTTTCTTAGCTGTTGGTGAAAGCAGAACACTACCACAGTCTAGAAATGCAAACTAATTCCTGGTCTGTTTCAAGAAATCAGGACAAAATCTCCCCTTTGTATATCTGTGCTTTCATCATTACTGATCCTTCCACACCTGCTCAGCAGCCTCTTCCACCAACACTCCCTGTCCAAGGTTTGGTTTTCCCTTCTGTTCTTTCATCATCTCAAGTGCAATATTCATGTATGATTTTTTTATTCCCTTCAGATTCGAGCTTTTTTATTCCCTTCAAATTTCAAGCTTTTTATTCTTCCTTTCTGTCATCTCTATTCTTCTCTCTGAAGCCATCAATTGTGAGAATATTTCTCAGGAAGATCTTAGGCCAGTGACTGATGTATAGTTTTTGGACCAGAACAGTGTTCTGTGTGTATGAAATCACTTTTAAGACAATTTCATTACCCTTCCATTTCCATTAGGGTTTTTTTTGCTTCCTTGTCCGTACAGAACTATGGAAAGCTACAGCTTTTGGCCGGCAGATCTTCACCTGTCGGCCACTTACAGCTTGTACTTTTGTCTTTGCAGGAGTGAAGTCTTCTGGAACTTGTGTACCCATCTTCACTGCTCCTCTCTCACGTCCAAACCCTCTTTGCCTAATTACTTTGATTACATCATTGCTTGGTTACTTTGGTTGTGTTTCGAGACACAGGTTGTGTCCAAATGTGAAACATTTTCTAGACCTTTTGTATTAAAAAAATCAATGGGGAAAATAAAATCATATTCCCTGTTTCAACTTCTCTGACATTTCGTGAGCATCTTGCCTCTAGCAGTGACCAGTTAGGTTCTGTAAGAACAGCATAGGGCAAAGATTTCAGAGAATGTTTATAGGAAACCCATTCCCTGACGTGTCAGTGGAAGACTAATGGTTTTCCAAGCAGCTCTCAGCCTCCATGACAGCCTGCTGTTGATGTGTTAAGTCTCCTAAGAACCAAACATAGTCTTGTTCAAACACTTGACTTTTCCCCTGGGAAGCTTGCATGGCCAGAAATGGATTGCTGCCCATTCCTGAAGGAATTGCTTGTTTGTTAAGTGGATGATGCTACAAAACCTTGAATCACCCATTAGTGAGTGGTTAAAGACACTGAGAGTGAATACACTCCGTGCACGCTTTCATTTCTCATGGTCAGAGAAATACAACAACCTGAGGTACAAGACAGGCACGACTTCTGCTCGGGGAAAAGGCAGGAGTCTGCCCTAACAACAGGGATGTAATTAGCAAAAGGCTGTCTGGTGCTATATTTTGAGAAAGAATTCTTTTGTTGTGGATAAATTTTCAGGATTAGTATGAGAAACTGTTAAATTCCTCAGTTACATTGGTGTAGAGAGAGAGCTCGATAGATCCATGATAGAATAGAGAATTTGGTTTGTTTCATCGTGTAAGGATAAGAATTGGATGCAGTAGTTGCAAGGGGAATATATCATTCCCTAAATCCTGATATAAAATGGTAGCTCCCTCTTTCTGTCAATACTTTTAAGATTATTGCTTCTTTGTCTCACTGAAAGTCCAATTTAGGAGTCGCTGGGGTTTCTTAAAATTTACGGGTTTTACTCACTGGAAATTTAAGCCTACAAGTTTATAAGCAGTTCTTCATATTTGGGTGAGCCAAAAGAGGATAAATGCATAATTTCATGTCTTTTCAGATATAGACAATATGGTTTCTTTGTTCTCTCCAAAACTTTTTAGACTCTTAAATAAGTCTAAAGCACTATGCAGTGCTGTAAATTTTAGACAATTTTTTTTCAGTTTTATATGAAAGGACTGTGCCCATCTCTCTGTCCTTTCTCTCCTTTATACAAAATATAAAGTAGACATATATTTGTTAATTAATGGGGGTCAGTAAACTCAGCAGTGGTCTGCTATGTTTTACACAAGAATCAGGTGATTAACACACCAAACCAGATAATTAGAGCAATGTCTCATAAAATCAGGCTTCAGTTTTATTAGATATCATTATCTATTAATGTAATAAATTTAAGAAGTTATTAAAATTGTGGCAATTTAGATCTATGGATAAAAACCTAGACCTATGTGCGCTTGAATTAATTTCGTTCCCATTACTTAGTTTGAGATGGGTTATCTGCATTCTGTTACAGCAGGTGGATCAGAAGTAACTCCTTGAATGACAAGTGAATTAATGTTTGTTACAAATTTCATGGCCTGTAATGTCTCTGGGTATGTGGGTATTGGAATGAAGTGAAAATCCTATAGATGTAAAGATATTAAATACTCTAACACAGAGCTGTCATGCCGTGAGAAAGCACAGCTTCCAGAAACCTACACTATTGTTTCAAAGAGAAATATTAAAAATTCCAACCCAGGTATTCATTTATGAGTCAATAAATAGCAGTCCTATAGTTTTATGGCTGTGTTTAATCTCACATATGTAAAATGTGCCATGATATATGACCACTATTCATATGCATCTTAAGAGCTCTTCCACAGGAATGCTCAGAGTCCTTCCCTTGGGAACTACACAGTTAAAAAGAAAATGAACATGAGAGCTTGAGAGAACAAATACATCTAAAGACGAAAAAATAATTTATATGCAGCAAGTCCTACAGAAATCCCACATAATGATCAAGTGTGACACCGAGATTTCTGTCAGCTCCAGGCTGTCACAGGGGCCAGTTCAGTCTCACAGGCTGTTAAAAACCTCTCAAGAACTCTCCACTACCTGCTGCTTCTGCCCTCCTTCCCTTGCTTGGAAAACATTTTATGTTCATAGCCTGCCTCAGAGTGCTCTGCTTTCAGAAATGATCATTGCTGTTTTAGCAGAATAACTGTGAGTGTGAGGTTGGCTAAAGCTTGTTCTATTTAAGGGAAACAATAAGGAGAAATAAGGCATAACATGGTAATATCTCAGCCTGACCTCTGGGATCTGATAACTTTTCCATCAAATTACTGACTTAGCCCAAGTTGCTTTTGGCAAATTCCTGTTTCATAAGCTTATCTCTGTTCTCCTCTGTAATGAGCCAACTCCTGCTCCTGCAGTGGATTTGTATTTCCGTAAGGACAGCCTCAGCTTCCAGCCCTGGGAATGTGCAGCTCCTGTTGTCTGGCAGAGATGGATCCTTGGTGTGACTCAATACAGTAATTCTTGCTTTTCTAACATGTACTGATGCTATGCTCACGTGGAGTTTCATGCTCTGGTTTTGACACATCTCATTTATGTAACAGTTTCAAGTTCAAAGGTGTCGTGGTTCTCTTTACAGAGGAGAAAGAGAGAAGCTTCAGTGGATTCTGTGAATCACAGTGGATGCAGAAGACAAATGAAAGGTAAAACTCCTGAACTTCCAGGTCTGTGCTGCATTCCCTGGGTATTTAAGGTGTGCAAAATGTCCCCTTAGCATTCAAACCATGTGGATTAATATATAACTCTTGGTTTAGAAATTACATCATTCATATTATTAATTAACCCTAACACTGCTATTTCTGTGAGGTATCTTAGTGCTCTCAGTGCAAGTTTTCCTCCTCCTGACCTTTTGAAGAATCTGCAAAGATTCAAAAAGATAAAATGTTGAAAAATGTGAGCCATTAAAAGTCTGCAGTTGTTTTCAATTTGTCTCTATTAAAATATGCATACTTTTAAAATTGGAATAAATGCTGACCTATAAAGAAGACAAGAAACATTTCCAATTTAAAACAAATAAACAAACAAAAATAAGTAACTCACCTCTCCTTGCATCTGCTAAATTTCAAGTTTGATAGATTGTCCTTCAGATTCCAAATAAGTTAAATCCTTCAGTCTAATATTCAGAATACATATTGACAGTGCTACTATCACATAAATGGGGAAAGATGACTTTGTGTTTTAAGCAAAAGGTGAGATAGGAGACTGATTGATTTATTTAGAAAAAAATTTAGCAGAAGTTGTTGAACTAAAATTATTTTTTCCGGTATTTGTTCTGGTGACAATGATCTGAATTCTATTGATTTTTTTTTTTTTTTCAGTAGCAGTGATTGGATTTCTTCCTGTCCCTCTCTATTTTAAGAAAAAAATATTGGTTTAGAAGTATCTGCCTTGATTGCTTAACTTTTTCCAGTTGTTCTGGTGTTGTTGTTGGGGTTTTTTTTAATAGACCAAAATATTGAACTATGTGAAAAAACTATTTTTACCACCTGTAAGGGAGAGGAAATATTCCTTTTTTTACCTCTCCAATACTTTGCCTCATTATCCATTGAGGATGGATATGAATCTATAACTCATTGGTTGCTGTGAAACTAAATCATTTGTCTGAAAGGTTTAAGGATCCTTGGATTTTAAGCCCTATGGACAGGTAATTAAGAACATACGGAACAGCACAAGCACCTGGGCTATGGCTCATACCCAATTCTGATGAATGATGTACGTGTAAGGGAAAGAGAATAGTTGGAATAGCCACTAAATTAACTCTGACGCTTCTGGAAAGAGCGTCACAGAGTCTGGAGCTCCCCTCCCTTCGGCCTCAAAAAGGGGCGGAATTGGTCATAGAATCCCAGAACTGCAGAATCCCAGACTGGTCTGGGTTGGAAGGGGCCTTAAAGATCATCCAGCCCCACCCCTGCCAAGGTCAGGGACACCTTCCACCATCCCAGGCTGCTCCAGCCCCTGTCCAACCTGGCCTTGGACATTTCCAGGGATCCAGGGGCAGCCACGGCTTCTCTGGGCACCCTGTGCCAGGGCCTCCCCACCCTCACAGAGAGGAATCTCTTCCCAATATCCCATCTAAATCTATCCTCTTCCAGCTTAAAGCTATTTCCTTTTTCCTATCAAAAACCCAGGTCTGGCTCCTTTGCTTCAGTGGAGGGCTGGTCTTGTGTGCCATGGATTGTGAACCCAGATCCTGGAATGGATTTGAACCCAAGTTTTCCACAGTGGGTGAATATGCTAACAGGTGACTGGGATAAATCCCATAATACTGTCAAACTTGACAGAGACTGTTCATTTTGTGCAAAACCACGTAAGCCCCACCACTGTCAAATGAAAGAGGGAATTTTATGCTCTCTGTTCCCCTCTGATATATGCTTGGCTGTCATCTTATTTCATAGTTGAGGCAATTGAAACACTGTTTAAATGTGTATCATAAACCTATAGATGAGAACATTTCCCTGCTGGATTTAAACCATTACCCCCAAAGGTGTTAAAGAAACCACGCTGTGTGTCACTTTTTAAGATCAAGGGGCATTTTTGATGTTAATGCCTAGAAAAGGCAGATGAACACTAACAGCTGCTTATGCACAGGCTGGTGAATTGAACAGGGAAATACTTCTGTTCTGGAAGTCAGATCTCCAGAGAAAAATGATAAATTGTGAGCATCCTTAAGTAAGAGTGATAGTCTCTAAGGATAGTTGAGCAAGGTTGATAATATAAAATATGTAAAACGGGGAAAATATTTAATACTGCTGTTTCTGTGCTCTAAAGAGTTGGAAGGGTTGTGTTAACAATATATACGGTGCTGCTGTGCTCAGGCATGCAGGAGAAATGCAATATATTAGTTCTCAAATCAGTAGTTTGTGAAATGCGCTTCTGGTATCCAGGGATTTTCAGGACTGTTACACTGATAAGGAGTCAAGGGCAGTCTCCTCATGGGCTGGGATAACTCTCTTGGGAGATGAAGGGAACAGAAGAAAAGGAGGAGCAGATGAAGAGCTGGACATTTTAGTGTTTCTTTACTCCTGAAGCAAAGGTGCCAGACCTGGGTTTTTGATGGACATTTTAGTGTTTCTTTACTTCCAAATGCTGATTTTTTTTTAACTCTTCAGCCTGCAGATATTTAAAGCTCTGCAGCAGCTTCAGTTCTGACTGAGAGCTGATTAATCAGCTCTGTAAAAAGGCTTTCTGTAGGAAGTTGTGGTGTGCAAGGAGAACCTTACACTGAGGGAATTTTATTCCCATAGGAATTCTATGTGATTCCAGTGGCACAGACAGAAGGAGAAAGAAGAGAAACTTTCCCTACAGACCCCAATAACAATGTTCTGGTATGAAAGTCACCCATGGGCAAAATACTGAGGAGGCCAGCAAAAATGGGGAGAAATATCTAAGATTCCAAATCTTCTCCACTATTTGATCACCTAATAGAATAACCTTGAAATTTTGCTGGCTTTTTATGCAAGGAACCCAAAGGAAAAGCCGGGAGGAAGGGAAGGTACAGCATCACCAAAGGATTTAAGATGCACTTGTCATTCAGGTTGTACCACCAGGGCTCAGATCCTGCAGAATTAGACCAACTGGAAGGAGCTAAATATGCCCTTCCATTTCTGAAGCCTCTGGGGAACAGGGAGACAGCAAACATAGCAGGTGGGTCCTTCCAGGGGACTTTCAGGTGAGGGGAGTTCCTTGGAAAGCAGAGGTGCAATTTATTGTTTCCTGCACTAAGTTTAATGAAAGAAGTCTGAGAAGTCATAACTAACAACATCAACAACAACAAAAAAGTATTGTTTATTTTATTCCTTAACTGGACATCTTGTTAAACTGAAAGTTCAGTGGGATTTTTTAAATTATTATTATTAAAAAAGAAAGAGAGGACAGAGTCAGGTATCATTTTGAGGCAATTTGGTTTTCTCACCCCACAAAAATAAAAATTAAAAAAAATTTCTTTCTTAGAACAGTCAGGCTCCTAGACCCTGCATTTCAGCCAGGAAAGCCCCTGATTCAAACTCTACAGCTTTTGGCTGTGTTTTAGGTGATGCACCTGAATTTTCTCATGTTTTCTGCTCACCTGATAGAACATAATTATTTTCTACACTTAGGTTGTATGAAACACATTTCATACCAACCTCAAGGAACTGCAGCCTCACCATAACACTTTTATAGCTTGAGAGAATGTTTTACACCTGAAAACTGGGATTAAGATTGTAAATTCTTATAAAAGAGAGTTGATATTCAGTTACATGTGGCTTTGCGACTGATGCCTGTATCCTGCTCAGCTAATCTCAGTTTGCCAGTAAAACCTTTATGACTGTGAGAATTTTAGGTCCTTTGATTTCTGCGATGGATTCCTTAAAGCTGCTCAGGCTTTGCTGGATAATTGCTTCATCTCTAGGGTGTCACTTCAGGCCCAGGGAAATGTGGCATTTTCTTTAAAACAGTTACTGCACTTTTTGATCTGTTTGTAATCTACAGCATTAAACAAAGCAAAAGCAGGAACAGGAACAAATGGCACTGAACCCCTTGCTGGGGCAGTTTCAGAGTCTGCTGGCCGATGCCCTGTTTGCTGAAGAAATCAAGGACAGAAGGAGAAAGCTGTAATGAGACTTGGTGAGTCTTGATTTGAATTTTTAGCATGTTTTTCCTTTCAGGTTAGGAACCATGTGTGGAAGATCTGTGGTCTAAAACTGAAGTGAAGCCACAAAGCCTCCTGCCAGCAGAGTTAGTTTCTCTGCTTGTGCTTAAAATGGTTCCTCAGTTGCATGCACAAATCAGCTTCCTCTGTGAAAGCAGCAGAAAGCTCAACTCAAAAGTGACTTGTATTGGTTTTGATGGAATAATTGTAGGCCATGATTCTTATAGCTCTATTTCACAGTTTTTCCCCAAAGTGTCGCTGACTTTCCCCCAGTCAGAAACTGCAGAAGCTCACCTGTGCAGTTGTCACAGGGAGAGATTCCTGGCTGCTCAAAGCAGGAGGTTTTCCTGCACCTTGTCACATGCAGCTCCAAGTTTGTTCAGCAGTGAATTTTGTGAAGTTGCACAAGAGCATAAATAGCACATAACAGTGTAGTCCTCACTGGAAAAAAAATTGGTAGGGGCATAGCAAGTTCTGCTATTGCTCAGCAGGAGACAGAAATTCCTGCCTTCCTTAGTCTTTGAGCTCTTGATTTAGAGAACTGGAATTGCTTCCAGAATCCCTTTCAGTATCATTGTTATGGATAAACTGAGACCCTCACCAGTCCAGGTACAGTTAAAAACATGTGAAATTAGAGAAAAAGTAAGGGAGGATTGGAGCAGAGCTGCCCACTTCATTTTGCTGCCTGGAATATATTCTGTACCTTTACAATTTTTGCAGGGTTCAGGTTTTCAGTTTGGTAAGAACACTTTATGTGTTATTGTAGCAACACTTTGAGCCATGTGTTTTCTCTATTTTCTTTACATTTCTTCTTTTCACTTTATCACCTCACTTCCTCTATTCTGTTCTTTGATGCCACTCTATCCTTTGATAGTTTTTCCACTGTTCTTTTGTACTTACTTTCCATTTGTTGTTTTTTTCTTTATTCTTTACCAAATATTTTTTCCTTTCTTATTCTCTCACTACTGTCATCATGCTTTTCCCCCCACACACATTCCTAAATTATCTATCTTTGGTCGCTTATGCTTATTTTTCTAGTGTTTCTGATTTTATTTCTGTTATTGTCTCCTAGGAAATAAAAACATGCCTATGCCCATATATACATAGTTGTTTTTTTCTAGGCACTTTCAAAGAACAACTGAACTTTGCAAAAATCATGAGGGAGCAGAAGGTATTCCAGGCAGCAAAACCTGTGGGCTACTCTGCTCAAATTCCCCATTATTGTTCCTGTACTTTGATGTGTTTGCACTTGTAGCTGGACTGATGATCTTCGCAGTCCCCCTTGCACACAGGCATCCTTATTACACTCATCCTTTCTTCAAGAGTTCTTTTCTCTGACCCTGACACATCCAGCACCTGACTCCAGTGAGGCTTCACTTGTGCACATCTGCCCAGCGCAAAGGTAAAACCTCAGGAGTGACTGGAGTAGAGCTGTGCCTGTGCCTTGATTTCTCCTTGGGGTTAAAGAGGCAGAAGAAGGACAAGAACCAGCACATCATGCAACGGGTTCAGGCTCAGGATCCCTGAGCAGGGTAGCAGCAGCACTGAAGGACGCTTCTAGAAGTGATGGTGACTCCTGGTCCTGCAGGACCAGGAGAACAGCAAGGGTGGGGACTGAGTGACTTTGCTCCTGTGGGTTTGGCTGTAGGGGAGGCTCCTGGTTGCAGCCTAGAGGCAAATGTCCTCTGGGAGACCACCAGGGACTGGAGTTAATCACTGACCCACCAGGCGTGTTGGCCTTAAGCCTGGAATCCAACATTGGAACAATACAAGATACTGCAGCTTCTTTGTGTCAGCAAAGAATCCCTTTGGAAAATCCATTGTTTAAAGCATCATGCAACTATAAAATAATCTAATGTGTAAAGTAAACCTTGTTGACTACCTTTTCAGCAAAAGAAACTATTAATAAAATGATGCTTTCATGAAAAAACCTTTGAAACCTCGGGAAAGCCCAGAACTCCTTTTGCCTGGAACTGTTGTTCTTGAAACTGTTTTCTTCAGTTCTTTCATTCTTTTTTCTCTCCCACCTGCTTTCAACCAGCGACTGCCCTGAGACACCAGAGCTGCTGCCCCGTGCTGGCAGAGGCACAGCACCTGCCGGGCTGGCATTGAGCGTATCCCCTTGTGCCTGAGGGAAACGTGCCCTGAAGTGTGTGGGGCTGGCAGCGAGGCAGTGCAGACAGGCTGCTTTCCGTGCCTGAGCCGGGCGTTTGCGCTGCCACCGCCTCTGCCCACTGCTCTTCCTGGGCAAGGGGCGTCGGTGCCTCTTGATTTGCTTGCCTGGTGCGACAGGGCTCTGCTGTCACCTGCCTGCAGAGTCATTTGCAAACAGGCTCTATCGCTGGGGAGCAGAAATGTGTTTTTTTCAAACCCGAAGCAGATTTATAGTCTGGTTTCCTGTCAGATCTTTGCATTTTCCTTCTCCGCCCCTCCCAGTCTCTGACACACTTTTTCTCACTTTCTGCGCGGCTCTTTGCTCGTTCTGCCACCAGTGCCCCAGCCTCCTTCGTTCTTGATTCTGAAACTTTTGTACTTTGGGGGCCAGGGGGTGTTTTACTCCTTGTATTTCCTCTACTTTTCACCAGCTGCAGAGCACAAATAACCTCTCCGAGGCTCCTGGAGAGACACTGACAATTGCATGGAGGCGACGTAGACGGTGCAGCCTGCACAGCTGCAGCGAACAGCGGTCACTCATGAGCACCCAAGGTAAGGCAAGCAGCTGGCAGAGCAGCTCCACCTCCCTGCTGGCTACCACAGCACTTGGCTCTGATCACTGAAAGTCCCACTTTCACCTTGTTTGCCTTGATATTCAAGAGTTTCGTTGAGAATGGTTCCAGTCGTGCTTTCCTTGCCCTCAACAGCTCTGGTACTTTGTGTGCGCCGATCCTTGGAGCCCAGGGTTCAGGGAGGCAAACGGGCTGTAGCTGGAGGTGCAAATGTGCCCTGGGAAAGAGAGTTGATGTGGAGGTCTAGAGAGGGGAGATGAAGGACTGATCATCAGCACTGGTCTCCAGAGAGTTTCTGGTTCTGCCCATAATGTGTTGTGCTCTAGCCCTTACTTTAAATCTCTCCACTGAGATTTATGCTTTCTGTTAACTAGTAAAATCTTTCTTATTTGGTTTTCTTCCTCTTTTCATATGTTCTTCTCACTTCCTTTATTCTATTCTCAACCCTCTCTATCTTTTATTATCTTTTTCACCATCTTTTTAAGCCTTTTTTTTCATCAAGAGTATCTTCTGTGTGACAAATATTTCCCTTGTTCGTTCCTTTCCTTTCCTTTCCCTCTGCCTTCTTTCATGCCTGTGCAATACACTGTATATCCTCCCTCAAGTTCTTAATCTCTCCCTCCTTCCCCTCTGTCAGTTCCTTCTTGCTCTTGTGTTCCCCTTTCCCGTTGCTCCTCCAGCTTCACACACACGCTCCTACTTCCTGCTCCATCCCCTCTCTCATGTAATTGCTGCCCTGGCAAGTTCCTTTTGCCCCCTCAGAGCTGTTGCCTCTCACTGGGCTGTCCTTGCACACACACATCTCTTTCCTGTCATTCCCTTCCATGGACATTGCAGGATCTGCATATTTACAGTTTTGGGGATGCATCCCAAAATAGGAGACTTGTACGCTTGCATAGCTTCCTTCCAGTGCTCAGACACATATTTAGTCATTCACAACAAATAACCACTGTCATCCTGTCTCTCTGTTTCTTTCTGTCTCACAAAGAGTATTTTCCAACACCTGTAACCCCCTTTGTCTTCCTCTCCACTCCCAAATACAGCCTGCCCTGACTCTGTGGATAGAATACACACAGAATTCTCTTTCTGCCATCCCACTCCTTCCTACCTCCTTACCACAACTCTCCACCAGGTTTCTCTATCTGTTTTTATCTTTATATTGCATTCAAGCTGGGAGGAACTGCTGATGCAGATGGGCTCACTCTGCTGCCTTACGATCCCTGCTGCCAGCCTGCGGGGGAACCAGAGGAAGTATTGCAGTCTCTCAGCTCCTCTTTCCTCTGCAGAATATGCAACCTGAGCAGAGGAAGAGCTTAGTGATGGGATTGAAGGTAGATGAAAAAATGGGAGAGCACAACGCAAAATGCCTTTGGAAAACTGTAAAAAGTGGTTCTAGTGGTCCGTAAATCTTTTTATTAAACTTAATAAACTTCCGGAATTCCTGCCCCACAGCAGAACTTCTGATCTGACACTGGCATCATTTTTCTCCTGTTGATTCCTACATGATTCCAAGTCTCAGAGGTAGAAGTTCTCAACTCTCATGCTGTAGTGGGAGTAACTTTGCTCCTAGGATCTGAAAACAGCTCATGTCTTTTATACCAGACATATTGGTGAGTCACCAAGATCAGGCAAGGCCAAAAACTGCATCAAGGACAATATCTGGTATTATTCCTTGCTTAAATTTGTATGCTTTGAATCAGGTATGACAAATAAGTTCATGTTTTTGGTGAAGCTTTCTTAGCCTCACCTTCTTAAGCAGGACCATTGAGACTGAAGATTTATTTCTATGGATGTTCTGATGCGGTCTTTTGGGAACTGAATAAGGATCACTTACTAAACTCAGCTGAATTAATAAGAGAATTATTATGTGGGAGAATTCTCTTAGCGATCTGTCCTGCTCTCTCAAATTGTCTGTCTCCTTATGAGTGCAAGGAGCTTAAATTTTATGTTTGCAATTATAAGATATCTGTTCTGATTCAGAGCTAGAAACTGTGGCCTTTGAGCTGTGAGCAGTCTCTTCTGAATACAGAAACAGGTACATTAAAATATCTTTGCCTTTTGGAACCTGCAAAAAGTCCACAAGCCTAGAACAATAAAATAAGAGATGCTCATTTTATACATACAGGTCTAATATGACTCTTTCTTTCTCTGTTGCAACTCATCTGGTGATGGGAACAGCATTTGTATTCCTTTGAGTCATTCTACAAAACTTGTGGATTTTGTGCCTTGTTTTTTCAGTATTGTTTCCCCTATTACTGGTTCATTTTGTAAAAGTTTGATGTCTCCAAGAAGTAAATTGGCTGGGATATCTCTTCTCTCTCTCTCCCTCTCTCTCTCTCTCCCCCGCCTCCTTTTTTTGCTTGCGTTGAGTTAAAAACGGACATTTTCAAACGTGTGTTGTGACATTTGCGAGGGGACAGAAATTTGATTTTGTGTGTGTGTATGTCTGGTTTTTTGAATCATGTGTCTGACAGAGGAGTAATTTCAGTGGGAAAGAACCTGGAAACTTTCTATCCTACTCAGCAAATTGCTGTATCGAGAGGGCCAACCCCAGAACAGAAATTCAGAATCACATGTTTGACTCTGTTCTTATGCAAATGGTTTCTTCCAATTAGACTTTGAATTAAGAGAAAAATAAACTTCCAATGTGGGTGAAAAGAGAGAACCCTCTGACTGCATGTATCTGTTCCAATTAAAGACAATGTGGACCTTTTCTAGAAGGATGCATCCCGAATAACTGGGATATGCTGAAGATATCAGCATGCCAGATACCAAATGACCTTGGTTTCTATACAGTTGCTTGGTGAAAGTTTTTATCAGATACATGGCATGATTGCTCACAGAGGATGAAATTTATAGAGATCCTTAGCTACCCACTTGTTAGCAGATGGCTCAACTCTCTCTTTGATATTGAAATGCATCCTTCATGAAATACGAATCTTTCACTTAGATATGGTCATTAAGTTGTGTAACTGATGGTGGAATTTGACCTATGGCAGCTTTCTTTGGCAGTAGCCTCCATAGCAATCTAAACTTAAAAAGAAATATGGAACTAGGCCTTGTGATTTTCAAACTGAAGGGTAAAACCATAAACCCCCCCAAGTCCAGTCAAGTTTTGCCACTGATATGAGGGAAAAGTCTTTGTCTCTTGTCTGTTTTGCCACTGCTGTCAGTAGGATTTGCATTTGCAGAATTCTGTCTGCTTTGCTGCAAATCCAGCATCTGCAGTGAATCTGCAATTCCTTTTTCAGAACAATTATGGGGTTTCACAGGTCTGCGTGTAGTAAGATTCTCCATGTCCACCCTTCCCCCAAATTTTCTCTTAAGTGCTACCTTCACCCTCTGGTCTGGGTCACTTATTTAATGGCAATGAACATTTTCAGGAAGGTAACCTTTCTGCTTGTGATTTGTTCAAGGACTCTGGAATTATAATGGTTGCTGTCAAATGTATATAATTGGTGTCTGTGGCACACATCCAATGAGTGATAAAAGCTTCGTTGTCTCTGCTGCTTTAGTCTGCATTCTCTCCCTATATCACCCTCTCACTTCTGCTCCTCTCAGGCAAGAGGAGAATGCAGTGCCAGGCTGTTTAAAGTGCAGCTTGACAAAACAGCAGCTCTGCCAGATTCCCTGTCACGGAGCATCCCAGCTCTGGGCAGTGGATTCCCTTGGCTGAGGTTTGCACACTGACTTGAGTTAAGCACCAAGGTCTCCTCTGAACTTTGCTTTCAAACACCTCCCTTTGTAACCTTCTGCCAAATATTTGGGCTCTAGGAAGGGTGATCATGAATTCACAAGCTTCATGATCTACATGTAACATTTCACCAGCACGTAAGAACTTCGTGCTTTCTTATACAAAAAGCAAACAAGCAGGGTGGGTTTTGCACAGCTCACAAAAGTACATTACTGATAGCACCAAAAATTGGCAACGTGTTGTGCACTGTCTGCTCCCAGTGCTGAGCATGTGGTGAGGAGAATATTCCTGTTATGTTAGTCCTGCAAAACCGATTTTCTCTTCAGGGCTGGATGGGGCATTACTTTCTAATGCTGTCTACTTCAGTGAATCTGTTTAGCAGCTCAAGAGGAAAGAGGAACTTGTCAAATCTCCCTGGAAATCTATCAGAAATGTCAAATGAAATGCTGCAACATTCAGGTTTTGTCGAAAGGATAAATGTATATACAGCTGTGTGTGTGATATTATTTGTAGTAATTGTTGCCTCAGTGAATTTGTCTGTGTGAGGTAACTTGGTGTAGTACTAAGGGATGTGTTTGTTCTGGTCCCTGAGGCCAGCCTGGCCTTACACAAAGGTACTTGTTATTCACCCAAGCCAGCGCTGGTTTTTGGAGTTCAGGGGAGGAATCTGCTTCAGTGTAGCCAAGGAAAGGATTCCCACTGGCCCTCTGAGCACTGGGTGTGTGCTGGCAAATTTTCCTCAGGTTGTAATTGAGATGCTGAAGACCAAATGTAGCAAAGGTTTCTGTTTAAAATGGGATAAGGATTTTTTTTTCCATCTGCATGCAGAAAAAGCTGTATGGTAGCAGTACAGATATGGTTGTCATTAGCAGCTGAAGGATTGTTTCCACTTCATTTTTATAGCTCTATATGTGTATAAACATCTCCAATGTGGCTGTGCCCATACTTGAAATCAGTCTGAGTGTACTTAATGGGTTGTTACAAACATTTAATGTATTTGAGCACAAAAATAAGTTCCTCCAAGATTCACAACACTAATAAAGACACCTTTCAAATATTTCCCTCTGGGGATTCTGAATCCTGATGAAACTGGGAAAACACCCAAAGGGTGTTTCAAGTCTTTTTACACCAAATACGTTTCCAAACTACAGTGAAAATGGTGATTGAAACTTTTCTCTTTGTTCATGAAGTGAAAAATTATCACATTCATAAGATAATTTGAAGGCTTTTGGCTTGTAACAACTCAATTCAAATACCAGTGACCTACACTGCTCACTGACCAAACTGGTCCGTGGCATGGAGTCTGTGTTTGAAAGAATCTTTTCTCCCTGGTTGCAATTTTGTGTGGATCCTCCCCAAAGTCCACTGGTGCATCCCAGTCTTTTACAAGAGCAAGTCAAAATGTCTATCCAGCATCTGCTTCCTGCATCTCTATTGCTTGGCTTTTTTTGAATCACAGAATTATTTAGGTTGGAAAAGACCTTTAAGGTCACTGAGTCCAACTGTTAACCCAGCACTGCCAAGTCCAGCACTAAATTATGTCTCTGAGCACCATGTGAAGGCAGTTTACATTCCATATGGTTTTTGTAGTTTATAACGAGGTAGTTAGTGACATCATCAAACTCTTTTCTCTAATGATTTGCAGTGACTGAAAACAGAAAATTCCATCAATTTTTCCCACCTTCTTTACTATTCGTGAGCTGATTTTTTCCTGAGGGAAAAACCAAGCTTAAGGTAATTCTTCCCTGCTACTACACTGCTAGTCTTCCTTCACAGTTCCTGCCAGAGGAAGTCAGAATAATCTCATAATTTAATTGTTTAAGAATCTTTTGTTTGTGCTTCATCCTTCCAGTAACATATTCATGTGTTTCCAGTTACATATTTTTCAGAAACACCCAAGACTAATATGTTTTATTTTAGAAGGTTTAATTTCCTTCTGTCTTTTATTCTCTCTTTTTTACAATTTATGCCATGAAAGATAGCAATGTAGTATGAAACAAAAAATGTTTAAACTTTTGTGTCAGGATTGAAAAGAATGTGTTTTCCTCTTGCTTGAGTTGTTCAAAAAAAGTGAAAGAGTTTTACATTTGCCGAAAGGCTGGAAAGGCTGAATCTGTTGGGTTTTTTAATCCTCAAGTCTGTGGCCTGAAGGAAAAGTGATACTTGAATATTTTCATCTGGAGTGTTACACTACAGAATGGTGTTTTTGTGACTCATCCATATCCATACTGAGAGCAGTTCTGTTGGATTAAACACTCTTGACAGCAGCATCTTCACTGAATCACTGCCCAACGAGGCTGCACACCTGGGAGAGTGGGGCTGCCTTAGAAGCCATGTGAGAATACAGTATCAGGGAGAATATTCCACCTGCAAGGAACAACTGGAAAATGCTCGGTCTGAGGCAGAAATGATCAGAATTTGAATGTCCTTTTGAAGGCTGTGGATTCAGGGATGAGCTCCTGATACACTGTAGTATGTGCTGCAATGCAGAAAAATGTAAACTCATTGCAACTGCATCATTGCAACATGATAACAGTGCAGAAATCCAAAGCTATTTGAACAGGATAGCACTAGAAGTCTTGAATACATTTAGAAATTTTGGCTATTAAATAGCCAATGCCATCAGCACAGATCGAGTGGAGTCTCTGCACAAAGGGACTGAACAGTAAAAATGATTGGAACATGCAAATATTGCGAGGAAAGAACATGAGAAAAGGCAGGGGGTGGTTTGTTACTGCTCCTTTGGTCCTCACAGAACATCCCGAGTCTTCTCTCCCTTCAGCCTGACCAGTTTCTCTGACTCCCCTCATTTGTCTTGTTTAATATTCCCTTTTCTCCTCCTCTCTGATTCTGATTCCCAGCCCATGCATGGCAGTCCCATCAACTGAGAGAAGGTAACTGGCAAAGTCCTCTCTGTCCAGCAGACTTTAGAGCTGAAGGCATCACTCACCTCCAGTTTGTGACTGAGGGAGGTGAAGCAATGCACCAAGCACAGCAAATGAAAAAAAACCTGCCTGAAAACAGAGATGGGACATTGTGCTTTAGCAAACTCTAAACTCTCTAAACAAAGTCAGATTTTCATCTGAGATATTCTTCCAGCTCTTTTTTCTTGTGGAGAATGTTTCACACACACAGTTGGCTGTAGTACTCCAGGTTGTTCGGGTTGCTGTGATCAGAGCATCAGCTTCTGTGGGCTGGGCAGTGCCACATCCTGGCTTTCTGCATTATGTTGTCTGTGTCTAGAAGTGGTTCCTGCCCACCTCTTCTCTCCCCTCACGTGGAGGCAGCAGACTCTGTAACCTCAGACCAGAAATTTGTTCTACCTTGAATTTGGTCTTACACAAGCTCAAGAGAAACTGAACAGCTTCTGCTGCCCAAACCAGCAACCCTTATTTCCTCCAAAGAAAAACCAGTGAGTGGAGTGAGTGCCTTCTGATGGTTGAATGTGGATTCTGAGCCACCAGCTGGACCATTCTGTCCTGAAAAGGAACAGCAACATTTTTGGCTAAGTGCTAAAAGTTTGCATAAAAGAATCCAAAAGGAGCATATGGCCATTGCTTTAAACTTGCCTTATTCTTTAACAATATGCTTTACCAGAATTATCCATTTCAGACCCTCTAACAGATGAGTGAGAAAGTTTCATTCCCTTTTTTTTCCCTTGCTAGAATAAGTGCCATTATAAATACTAGAAAGAAACAAGAGTTATTTCAGGAATTTGAACTGGGATAAGTCTGATTTACAGAGACTTCCACCACCACTCCACTGAAGATACCAGGGACTGTGCACCAGGTTTTTGAAGAAAGCTGTTGGTCCCTGCTCAGTTCACCTGAACTCCACCATTCCCCTCAGCAGCAGCATTGCTGATAAAATGTGCAGTGTTACCCCTGTCGGTCTGGGTGAGAACATGTCTGGGTGTGGCTGTTTGCTATTGCAAGTGACTGATGCTGTAACAGTGACATGGAATTGTCCTGATGTATGTAAGTACCCAGGACCACCACTAAATAAGCTGCTTTTTGCCCCAGACAGTGTTGTCATTGCGAGCACCCAAGGGGCTTGCCCGCTCTCACAGTTACTCCTAAAGCTCTTCTAGCAATCCAGGAACTATTAATAATTAGTTGCTCTCAGGAAAGGTCCTGCAAACACTTCCTCCCACACTGATTGCTGTGAACAATTTCGGTGTGAGTGTGGGGAGAAAGCACAGCTTTGTGGTTACTGCACTTCCCCAGCCCTTGCAGAGCTCTCCCACGGCATTTGCCCACTTGGCACCGAGTGCCCTCTCCTGTGATGTTCTGTGTTCTGTGCTCCCTCACCGAGGCACCGAGTGGGGCACCAGGAGAGCTCCTGTCCCTGCCTTCAGCTCAGGTAACTGTGCAGCTCTGCAGGGAACAGCACTCGTGAAACCCCCTCCTGCGGGCTTGGGTGGGTGAAGGCAGAGCAAGAGCTCCCGACCTCTCGAGAACTCAGGGAGGAGGTGGCAGAGGAAGCTCCCAGCTGACAGAATTCCACCCTGTAATGCCGACCCCAGTGCTGATGTCAGCCTAGGACACAGCTTCTAAAATTGCTAAGAATGAAAAGGCTGGACACATTCCTATTTGAAGAGGCTTTTTAAATTCTCCATATGCTTCATTTAAAAAAATTCCTTTAATCTTTCTGATGTTTGCAGTACCCTGGAGAATAATGAGAGTTCTTTTCTCATTTGATAAGTCTATTGCTTTTACAGGATTTGAAACACTTGCTGACCTGAGTAGCTTATGACAAAACAGGATTTTGAATTCAGATCCAACTTGCTCTGCCTTGCTTCTTTTTCTAATCCAGAGTGAATCTTATCTGTTGATATTTTGTATTTCACATGATGGGGTATCATGCTGAAGTAATTACTGCCACAGAAAGGGCCTTACTCTCAGGGAGGGAAACCTGTGCATCATTCCTGAAAAATCTGAAACATGAGTGGAGAAAAGCAGGAGTTAAATTGGCTCCTGCATAACAGTTGCTTTGTCTTACGCTTGATGTTCCATCCCTGTGCCTAATTCCTCAGTCCTGTCTTCCATGGTGACTTCGTTAGCTGTGAGATGCTAATTAAATTTCATATTTACGATTAGAAAATAAAATCATTGGACCTTTTTTAAATAGATTTTTATGAGTTTTGGCTCAGTTAGCTGAGTCAGCAGCATGGATTCTGCAAGGCTGAACTCACCGGCTTTGAAAAAAAAAGATAAATAGAGCAACTAATGATGAAAGGAGAGTCTAATCTAAAACCTCATACAGTTTCTACACTGTATTAGCTTTTGAGCATAAGAAAAATAAATTTGTTTTGGTTCCTCGTCGAAAGTCATGTAGAAAGAACCCTTCTTTTATTATGTCTCAGAGAGTTCAAAGCTTAAAATTTCATTTAATTCTTAAAATCTCAGTTGTGGCTGGAGACAAAATGCTGCAAAGAGATTGATGCTTCAGCAGTGTCTGTCATCACCTGTTAGCTAGCAAAATATTTATTTCACAGCTTAGAATTAACACAGGTAAGCACTGGCACACAGCATCTGCCCTCTTCCCCATGGAATGCACACTGCTGGAGAGTTTATACAGCACTAGAGGACCAGAACTACTTAAATACTGCTGCCAGCCAGATTTATGGGTGCTGTAGAGAGCAGTTCCCTATTCATGTAAAAATTAGCACCTCACAAAGCCTTAAAGGCCCATTTTTCCAATACTTAAAATTTGAAGAATGTTCCAGTTGTGAGAAGATTTTTGAAAGCACTCAACTTCAATTTAAGTGTGTACAGAAGCCCTGATTTTAAAAAGTGCTTAACGCTCAGCAGCCCTGTGATTCATAGCTCCACCTTAGCCCACACTCCGAGGCAAGGCTGCAAAAACCTGGCCATTTATTCTGATGCTTAAATACCACCTGTGCTCTTAGAAAATCTGACCCTAATTATGAGCTGTGCCCTTGGGTAGGAATGAGAAATAGGGGAAATCAATCCTCACCCGTGGGAGCTGTTTGCTCGTGCTCGTCTTGTGTGTAACCTCACCTCAGACACAAATGCAACACTGCATTTAAAACAAAGGCTTTTCTGCACATTCTGCAAATTATTTTGTTGTCAGCCCGCGCTAAGGAATTGTGCTTCAAGGCATAAGATGGGAGAATGAAACAAACTTCCCCTGATTTTGAGTTGGTTACCACCCTTTGTACTGTTAAACATCTCCTGAAGATCAGGGTTTGGGTGCAAGCAATCCTGCAAATCTTGCTTTTGTAGTAGTTTTTGTAGATGTTGTTTTAACAGCAGCTGCCCATCCTTAAAGGCTCGGATGCTCGCAGATGGAATGTAATTCTGGCATCACTTTACAGTCGTTATTTTCACAAGTATTTATTTCCACAGTCAGCAGAGAATTCAATACAATTCTCATACTTCTTCTTACTTTGACTTGTGGTCAAGAACCACACCAGGTGAAGACAAATAGTCAGATTTATTGCTATTTTAGTACTTTGTTCCTTTGGTCTCTTCAAAAAAAAAAATACACATTAACCATGAACTGAACTGGCCAGAGTTTCCTGATGAGACCAGAGTTTCGTCTCTTCCCATGGTTAGTTAATTCTTTGGGGATAAATTTTCCACATGAAAGCTTTACAGTATTTTATTCTCTATCATCAGAGCAATGGGCTTAGTTATGGAGAGAGCAACAGAAGATTCTTAATTCCTCCTTGCAAAATATAGAATTGCCAAGTATTTGGCATTATCTCTTCCCCAAGACAGCAAGACAAGGTCATGGAGACGTTACCACTACAGAAATAATGGGCAGACAATGTACAAACAGACCATTTTTCCTTTAGATTGCTGCAGAGGTGACTTACAGGAGCACTTCTGCAAGACAGAGAGCGAATTTTCCCTCTGCTTTCCAGAGATTGCTTTCCTGCTCTTAATTGCAGGCCTTTGCTGACAGGGAATGGCTAAGGAAGCCCCGCTGGGTTCTCTGCAGGAAAAAGGGACCTGTTTGAGGTGCTTCTCAGGCCCTTTCTGCTCCGTGCAGAGCCCCCAGCTCTCCGTGGCTGTGAGAGCACTTCCTCTAAGACTTTCCTCAGCAGTGGTGTCACATTTGAAAGTTACCCACAAGCTCTGTTCAGAAGAAAAGGGAAGTAAGGCAGCCCCCAGCAGCTTTCTGCCTGCTATATATAGAGTGTAAGTCTGAGAGAGAGGGTGGTGGGTGTAGGTTTCCGGCGCTGCCTGACACAGTCCCACCACACTGGTGAAAAAAGAGAGAGGGCACAGAGCAAGAAGAGGAGGTGACCAGAAAGCACAAGCGGGGAAGATCTATTCATAAAACAAGCACAAGCATTTCCATGAGGAAGGAGTAAAATACCAAGCTCCTTCTGATTCCTGGTGAGGGTTTGCCCTTCCTAGGCCAGGCTGCTGTGATCTGTTACAGACTGTTTCCCATCCAACGGCATCCAGTTGTCCTCTGTGTGTGTTGTGTGCTGCTGGCTGAGATGTTCCTGCAGCTCTGACCAAGGTACAAGGATTTGGCCAATGAGCAGAACACCCAGGACCATGGCAGGCTGTGGCCAGGACTGAAGCTCACTTCTTCCCGTGGGGTGTTGGTTATGTAAGGTATGTATGACATTGTTCCAGCCACAGTGGAGCTGCAGGAGAGCAGCCTGTCCTTTAAAATGTTTTAAGTAATGGTTACAAAGAAGTCACAAAAAGGAACAAAGTGTAGATATCTACATGAAGCTATGCATTTACATAAAAAGCAGAATGTGAATGTGAACCACGGGAGTCATTACCCTTAGGAGACTGGACAGTGTTTGATGCAACAGGGTATGTTGTCGGAAATTAGGGGCTAAACAAGAATGGTAAGTCTTCACAGAGCTAGGTGGGAGCTATTATACCTTTGCAGAGTATTTAAGATATTTAACTGAATCATATTCTCATCACAATCAGTGCATGCTGCTCTTACAGCGCAGTAAACAGTTTGCGTGGGGGTTGTTTCTCATGTGTTTGGAGTAGTTTGTTAAGGATGATCTTATAGGAGGGTTATGAGTTGGCTTGTTTGTTCTTTCTTTGTATTTTGTGTGTTTTGACTAGCTGTGGGATTCTTTAACTGCTGGAGCAGTGTCAGGGGAGGTTTAGGTTGGGTATTAGAAAAGGTTCTTCGCCCAGATGTTGGTGAGGCACTGCCCAGGCTCTCCAGGGAATGGTCACAGCCCCAAGGCTGCCAGAGCCCCAGGAGCGTTTGGCCAATGCTCTCAGGGATGCATAGAGGGGGATTGTTGGATTTCCTGTGCAGGGCCAGGAGCTGGACTGGATGATCCTTGTGGGGCCCTTCCAACTCAGCAGATTCCATGATTCTATGTTTCTCCACATAGGTTTCTGTCTTATTTTCCTACCATGTTATAAAGCCTGCTATATGAAATATTATTTTCAGACTTTCCTGGGCCGTGGCAAATTACAGTGAGATTATCTGACAGTGTTCAAGACTGGAGTGTGACCTTTTCTGTTTTAAGAATGGCCTACACATTTACTGTCAGTTGGTTGTGAATCTGGAGATTGTTTAAGCGAGTGCAGTCGTCTCCTCGAATGCGTTCTGCGTTATCCTTTGACTGCTTGGAGATGAGAGTATCACCTACAGAGGGTCATTATCTGACTGGATGGAAAGTGTTCTTCTCTCTGTTATTTTTTTAAACTTCTGCAATGTAAGAGTTTGTAGAAAGTGACAATTTTTTCAAGAAACAGACTAAGTAGGAGTTTTGTTTGGCAGAGCTACAATTCTTTCTCTCTTCCTGATGTGACTTGTATTAATAGAAATGAAATGTTAACAACTCTGATAAGAATCAGGCTGTCTGTGCCAGGGCTGTGCGGGTTTCGTATGTACCAGTTAATGAACCTTTGTCCTTACCAGGTTCTTGTGTCGCGCAGTCTGTGGAAATCCCTCACAAACACTGGCTCTCTGTACCAAAGAATGTGCTGGGCTTTGTAATGTGAGCACACATTTACTAGAACCTAACCTACTGTCATCAAAGCCATTTGCATCTTTGAGCAACCTGAATTTTTAATTCAAGACTCCTCCTAAACACACAGGACTTGCCCCCAGCTGTGCCTCCTCCTCCTCCTGAGCTGGTGAGAATCTCGTTATCAATTGTAAAAACAAAGTGAGTCAGTCTAAAGAAAAAATTAACCTGGGACCCAGTAATGACTTCTGAGGCGTCTGTTGGACCAGCGTTCTCATGAGCCTCGGCAGCCTGAGGACGACAGCTTCTTTCTTAGATCTTGGCTTTTAGCACACATTAGTTGAAAGGAAATGCTTGTGGCAGTAGCTGATGCTCCAGAACAGAAGGGCAGCTCCATAAACATATTTGTACTACGTTAGCACAGCGATTTCTGCTGCCCTCCTCATCACCATGCGGAACAGGACGGAGCACATGTGATTAAAGCATTTATTAAATGTCAGGCGCTCAGCTCTCCACTGCTGCTTTGCAAATCCTTTAAAATAGATGCACTGAAGTCCTGTGGTAAATTATTTATTTTAATTACTGTGCCATTATCTTGATTTGCATGCTCAGAAGCAACGCTGATTTCTAATGTTTCAGGATCTGTGGAAGGTCCTTCCCTGTTTATCCCTTCATTTGCTCCACACCCCCCATTCCTTGCCCTTGCCTTTAGTAAGGCCTTTCCTGTTCTTATCTGTCTCATTTCTGTTCCTCACTTTCATTCTGTTGAGTTCCTCTTTCTCTAACTTTCTTTTTCTTCTCCTGTTCCCTTTTTTATATTTCCTTTTTCCTTGACCTCACCATTTTTTCACCCTCAAATCTCATCTTTCCCTCCCCTCTTTGCTTTTTTTTCTGCATCTGTCATTGTTGTGGTCTCTCCTTTCTCATTTACTTTTACAGATATTAGCGTTGAATAATGGCAGTATGGCAGTTACTGAAACCTGGGTATCAGATTCTCAAACAATATGTGAAAACAGAATAATATCCATCTAACCCCAGTGTAGATATTGACATCAGGAGGACAAATCTTTCTCCATGGACCCCAGAGGGAACCCAAGTGACTTGGGGTGTCTGGAAACCAATCTTTGGAGAGCATTCCAAGGTGGAAGTATAAAATGGTGGAATGAAGAGCTTTAAACAGAGCATTTCCATTCACTAGAGAAGAACTGGATTTCTAAATTCATGCCTAATTCAAAATGATGAAATGAATCCACCCCCAAAATTTGTTCCTCTCTCAGTAGTGCTTAAACTGTGTGTTACTGCCAGAGCTGGAAGCAGCTTCATTGTTTGTAGGAAATAGTGACACACAGAAAATGACAGTTGTCAAAACATCGTTTCAGCTATTTGCAGAGGAGGATTTTTCCATTGTCTTTGTTTATTATCAATAATGTGTGTTCTACAGGCAAAGCTGATTGGATGCTGCCTGTTCGAGGCAGCACAACCTGCTGTCAGTGGGCCATTGAGCAAAATGAGTCATTTCCTTCCTGTGAGATCAGGTGATGGGAGCTCGGAGGCTCTAAAGCTGCCAGACTCGAGGAAGAGGTACACCAGATTCTGCCAGCAGGTGGTGTGGAAAATGGGAAAGCACAGATCTCAGCCTTTCATGAAACAGAAGTCGTTACAGGATCCTAGAGAAGTATTGCTGCACTGATTGGGGTCTTTGCTGCAGTATTGCATTGGGCAAGATAACATTCTTAACGTGTAAATAGTGTCTCCCTCCAGAAAGCAATAGGAATTGTACAGAATCTCATTTGTAATTTCAAAACACACAAGAGCTCGATGTAGTGAGTGTGGAATTCAGTTCATTCATTGTTCTTAGGCAATATTATCCTGCAATGTTGAAAACTTGTCTTTGTTCCATGGTATTTTCTGGGTTAGGTGGTTCTGAGCAAACTGTTGAGTGTCCTGACTGACATGACCAATAATTGAACTGTGCTTTATATATGAGTTACCCTTCTTTTTTTTCCGAGATGGGGTTTTATATGGATCTGTTCTTAGGAAAGCAAATAAAGACAAAGAAAGCAATAATTAAAGAGAGTTCCAAGAGTATTAATTCTTCTGACCCCCTTCTGTTAGGACAGGAATAGTGATTAAACATAAATCTCTGATTTATTCCATTGCTTGGTTTGGTTTTTTTCAAAGGGCAGAAGTACTGAATGAGAGTAACATGACAGAATTCTTCATTTCTTTTTCTCTCACTTGGGTTGAGCTTATAGCTAGGAAAATGAAGGGAATTTTCTTTTTCTCTTCTGAAGCCAGATGAAGATGCCTCCAGAGCTCTCTGAACCAGTGAGGGGGTTTGTTTGTTTCCTTCTCCCTCTCTTCTATTCAGAAAATGGGAGTACTGCTCACATCAGCCACTGAAGATCAAGCTTTGCCTCCCTGAAGCCTTGCAGGTCTGCTGGTATTTGGGGTTTCTTTTGTAGGCTGTGTGGAACAGGAAGATTGACTCAATTGAATTGAAAAGGACATTTTTGTGCAAAAATAATCCTATTTGGTGTTTAAAGCTTCTTGCTCTTCTATTTCTTTGGTATCTCTTATTCTATATATTTTTCTTTTCTATTTTGTTGAAATAAGCTGGTTGAATCCCTTGTATAAAGAAGGGGTTCTGAGATACACAGAGTGGTTCTTTTCATGAGCATCACTATGACCCAAAACAGAAATACAACCCAGCCCTCTAAGCAGTGCTGTGGCCTTCAGAATTTATTCTGAGGGCTGCAAAGTCTGAAGTCATAAAACTGCACTAATAACAAATATTTTTCTGGGAACTTTCCATCTCAGTGATTGCATGTGCTTTGCAGTCACTAATTAACAAGTCCTACCTTGTCATAAACATACCCATTGCCAGCCTTGTTTTCAGGTGGGGACACTGAGGAAGAAAGAAAGGATATAAAGTGCAAATTCTTAAAGGCAGATGAAGACACTGTCTCGTCTCCTTTGGGAGTCCGGATTTAGACATTTGTATCAAAAAAATTGCAAGGATAGGTAAGCAAATTTAGTCATCTTTATCAATGTTTAAGCCTTTAAAAAGTGGTTTTCAGTACCACAGAACATCCAGAGAGCAGCCAACATAATTGGAAACTGCTGGTATTCAGCATTTCAGAAAGCCTGGAGGGCACACAGAGCTCTCCTGTCCTTAAGCAAAGGAATATAATTTCCTTATCACACTTTAAACTGTGACTTTCCTCTAAAAGTAAAAATAGCTCTAAATCCCTTTGTGGTTTTGTGGTTCTCTGATATTGCAAATCTGCACATATCCACACAAGCAGCTTTTGAGAAAATCACCCAGTTGTTACACTTGGTCATGTGAGGTGCTGTACAAACTGCAGGGAGAAAAGGCATCGCCCCACGGACTCTGGAGATGTGCAGAGAAAGAGGATGCAGTGCAACACCCTCAAATTGTTGAGGATAATTAGATACACAGTTTTAGAGTGTTGTTTTTTGTCTTTATTTTTGGTTTAAAGTATGATGATTTATATGTATTTCTTTCACAATTCGTATTTAACATAAAATTCGGTTCGTATTAACGTATAATATGCAAAACATTTTGTGTGCTGCGGTTTCTTTTTAAATACTGCCAGTCTGCAACCATCTGTGACAAATGCAGAAATCCAAAGCATTGCAATAGATTACCTCTTCCAAAATAAACTTTCTTCTGCTTCTCAGTACAAAGACAAAACCTTTTTTTCGTATTTCACAAAGGGGATATCAGGAAATCAGAAACCTGAGCTGAAAGCTGCATTAGCAGTCGGCTCCATGGCAATTCCTGAGTATTGACAGGCTGGCAGGATCTGAGAGCACTGGGATGCAAATAATTAAACAGCTGAAGGGTTAATTTCTGCACCATCATCAAACAAAGCACAAAAAACAAAAATGAAGCTTTAGATGTGACCTGATGATGAGCACTTTATAGAACCCCTGAGTCTGAAGCCTGCAGGCTTTATTCCCTTGATCAGTGGAGAGTGTCACTGACATATGAGAGTGTGGAGTCTGAGTGAGAACAGAGAGCGGCTTTAACTGCAAGGTGATTTGTTCAGCTGAAAAATACACCACAAAAAAACCCAGCAAACATACAGAACGATTCATTTGTGTGTAACAGCCAGCAGAGGGATAGTCCCTGAGAGAGAAAAGGAGACAAGGGGAGCAGAGTGTTCCTTTCAATGTAAAAAGGGATTCTCTGCTTTATTTGTCTGCATCTACAGAGACCTTTGAAATAGATGGAACTAGCTGAGATTGTTCCTGGATTAAACTGTCCTGCAGTTAAAAGCTATTTTGTATACTAACTACTGAAAGGAGCAGCAGGAGAGCAATTTTTTAACTGCTGTGGTGATTTCTGATTTCTTTTTACTTAATGTCTGTTGAAGTCAGTCCAAGTCTGTGACTTCACATCTGTGATTTGTAATGGATGCCAGAGTATTTTATATGACATATCACAACTCCTGGATGTGTTAGTTTACAGCTCAAGAGGTGTTGGAGTCACAAAGTAGATAATGGTAATAAAGATCAGATTAAATAAGTGATTACACATTTGAAAACATTTGAAATCTGTCATTTTTAATTTTATAAGTGAAAACAACTTTTCTGCAACATCATCATAGGAAGGAAGGAGAGAAGCAGGGAATAAGGGCTATAAAATGCCTGGAAAATGCCTGTACTGCTAAAAAACTTCAAGAATTAAAGCCAGTAATGCAAGACCTTTATTTGTTTCCCACTGAGTTTCAGTTGTTACATCTGGGTTTTTGACCAGCACACCAAAGTTTCAACCAATGGCAAGCATTGCTTTTCCTATTCAACATTATATTAAATATTAAATCAAAGAATTATTTGCTCAGTAGGAGGGGTTCTGCACTAATATCAGCTGTTCATTGCTGTTTTCTCTGGAACAGCTCCACAGGACACTGGAACTCCATGGGGGTTGTGCTCTTAGACTGGCCTGGCTGAAGAAACACAGCAAAGGCAATGCCTCAAGCTCCAGGGAGGGAAGGAGAGATCCCTGTTACACATCCCTGGGAGCTGATGGGCAGCACGGGGAGTTAGGACAGAGCTTAGCTGTGATTCTGGCAGGGCATTTCCAAGGTGGAATTCCAAAAAAGGAAGCAAAAAGAAGACTCTGACATTCCTACTTGGCAGTGAAGGACCAGTCCACTAAATGTCATTTCTCAGGGCTTGCTTCTGGTAACAGACTGTGTTTAGCAGGAGTTTGCTACTAGAAACCTCCTTTTAAAATTCTTAGCCACTCATCCAATATACTTATTACTTTCCCATTAAACACTACGTCCCCAAAATAACAGTATGGATGTATTACACCCATACACAAGGGACTATTTGATAAAGACTTTTTTTAATGTCAGGTTAAAAAAAAAAAGCGTATTCATGTTGAGAATTACGCTGATGAGTGAACTCTTCTTTGAATCATTTAGTGGAGAAATCCCTTACTAATGTCCTGAGGGAACTGCTGACAGTGTGCAATAATTTCTGGTTCAGCGCAGCAGATTACAAGATATCTTGCATTTATGAAATTCAGGCAAGTGCTTCTTTTGCGCTCTGAGGTCCATCCGTGAGCTCCCTGGTACGCTCCCAGAAATTAAAGGGCCTGTGACTCTCCTTCTTTCAGCTGCAGAGGATGGCTGTGGCTGGGAGCTGACTGAGGGACTCTGTGACCTTCTGCTTCACTGCCTTCTGCTCCCCAAAGTCCAGCTTCTCCAATTACGTAGCGTTTGTTAAATTCACCTTTGAAGTGAAATACAGTTACTTCCAGAATAAGTGGTGGAGAGTAAGGTTCATGAGAATGTGTGAGGACTTCAGATGAAGCTCTTTCACCTTTAGCATTCCTCCCACTGCAACCTGCTTTGTAAAGCTTTTTTCCTATTGTTTTACCTTTTTTCTGCTCATTGCTACAGTGTCCTTTTCACCACACATAAATACTGGCATTCAGTGAGAATTTCACCCAGCCAGTGTGGAGTTCGTAAGATCAGGGAGATTTTTCTCCTAACTATGGCCTTGCCCCATGATTCTGGATCCCCTTGAACTGCCCTGGTGTTCCTGGCCCTCTGAGGACTGCTGTTTCTCCCAGAATGTGTAATAGCAGTCACTGGAGTGATCCATATGCAAGCATCAAAGCAAATGTGGAATAACTGGCTTTCAGGATGTGAAACTGCAAAGAAAAAAACTCTGCTGGAGTACAGGAGAAGAAAGCCCCTGGCAATACTCCCTTAACTTGTCCATACTGTGAAGAACCATCCAAATTTTTCTCATAGAGATACTGAAACCCAGACTAGGATTTTTGACAAATTGGGAAAGCTTAAAAGCATCAAGCAGAGAGCATGCATTGTTTTTGTAGGAATATTCTGTATTTCATTATGTGAGAACACTGACAAACACATTATTTAGCAGATTAGCACTTTTGGCTTCAGCTTTCAAAATGAGGAATTAATAGCCCTTGGCTATGCAGTTTTTATGAGCTGGTTTTGCCCAGGGATGCTTGGTGTAACACAGGCTGCTCCCCAGTTCCTAAAGCTGGAAGCTGAGAAAAACAACATGTTGCTTTTGAGGTCTTTAGTTACTGATTACCAGCAAAGCCTCATAAAGCACAGCTCTCATCTCATATGATCCAAGAACTGCATATTCTTCTTCCACCACGGTCTCTGAACTTGAAATAGAACCTTATGTTCCACGTGCCACCTGGATCACAAGGTCCTGTGAGAGCTAGAAGGCAAAAATAGTACTATGGAAAGGTTAGTATTTATTACAAAATAAAGAAGGAAAGGTTTTTGGGTTTTTTTACAAAGTTTCTTTAACTTCAGTACAAGTTTTCTTGCCTCACTGTAGCCTGCCATGTAACCTTCTCTAATGAGGTGGGTACAATTAGGAGCTGGCAGGAAATTGCTTCGCAAGCACTCAGAAACCGTGTGACAACATTTGCATGAGTCAAGAACGTTTTCAGACTGCGGTGACAAAATGCTGTTACCTCCCCCTCCTGCGGGGAAAGGCAAGGTCTGAGTGCCCAGGTAGCTGCACCCACACCCTGAGTGCATCCACAGGCAGCTGCAGGCACAGACCTGCCTTAACTGTTCCTGTGTGCAGCCACTTACAGGTGCTGCCTCATCACATCTGTGCAGGCTCACATCAGCACAGCTGAGAGGAGCAAAGCAGGTGAGGATGAAAGCCTTCATTGCCTGCAGCCAGTATTTTTCTTTGCTCTGAACCCTGCAGGTTCGTTCCCTTCTTGCCTTGCACTGTGCCCTTTGCCATTGCCTCTGTTGAGCAGAGGGATCCTCTGACTTGTAGAGACCTTGGTGGAGTTGGCTGAGTGCAGATCCATCACTGGAGAGCAATGAGCAATAGTTCATAGACTCAAGCTAACACTTCTGTGAACTGTCATTTCCCAGAGGAGCTGTGGACAGGCTGCACTTCAAACAGCTTCAATATCGGGCAAATTCGGCATTAGCCAGAAGTGGTTCTGAGCTCATCCCGTATGACATGGAAGCACAAAAAAGCACCAGGACTGAAGCTGCCCTGCTTGGTGTTCATTTGCCAATTGTTTCCCTTGTTCAGGAGCAGAGCCAGAGATGGATGATTGCCTGGAGACACTGAAAGATGAGGAGGAGGCTTTGTGGGAGAATGTGGAGTGCAACCGGCACATGCTGAGCCGCTACATCAACCCAGCCAAACTGACCCCCTACTTACGGCAGTGCAAAGTCATCGATGAGCAGGACGAGGATGAGGTGCTCAACTCCCTTATGCTGCCCTCCAAAATTAACAGAGCAGGTAATTATCTGGTCAGTGGCTCTATCTGCAGCCCTGTCTGAACAGCTTTGCTTGGCTAAGTCTGGAGGGAGCCTGTATCAAGTTACGGACTATCAAATGGAAACCCTTTCTCTTATTTACAGGAGGTTTAAAGTAAGGGGGATTCTGCTGCTGCTATTTTGATAACAAAGACTCTTTCCAGTGCTGTACAGACTGGAGCTTGTGGGGTTCAAATTCCCACCGAAGCCTTGGCAAATATTTCAGTTAACAGAAGCAGCAGCCATTCCAGGAACAGCTTTTCAGCTGTCTTGCAGTACTTCGTGATTTGTCACTGGAGGATGTGCCATCCTCACCTGGTAAAGGCTGCACTGAATAACTTGTCTTTTGAAATTTCTGTTCCAGAGACCAATTTGCCCACATTCCTTCAGAATAATGATCAGCACAAACATATAGAATTCATTATGTTATTTTATGAGTTGAGCTGAATTCAGTTAATCAGCCAGATTTTGCACAGCTCGTTGCTGTGGCAGAGATGAACCTCAGGCAGATGTGACTTCAGGGATGTGGTAGTTGCTCATGCTGCTGATGGGGCTGATGTGTCTCCTCTCTGCTGTCTGCACCCAGGCCGACTGCTGGACATCCTCCACACCAAGGGCCAGAGGGGCTACGTGGTGTTCTTAGAGAGCCTGGAGTTTTACTACCCTGAACTCTACAAACTCGTGACAGGGAAAGAACCTACACGGAGATTTTCCACTATTGTTGGTGAGTAGAATCAATCACAAAGGAGCCTGTTGAAGGAAAGACTATCTGGAAGACTGGCTTGGTTTTTTTCAGGCAAGAAGTGGAAATAAAAGCTTATCATGGTGTAGCATTCTGCAGCTTTTCAGTCCCCTTCAAAGCAAAATGTGGTAGGTAATGTATAAAGCAAAGGCACATCCCAGCTGTCTGAGTGAAGCTGAAGAACTTCAAATGGAATGATGGGCACTACCAGAAATCTCAAGAGAAGCTATGTTGGAACAGTGGACTGAATTACACTGATGACCTACACATATGCAGCACATTTGAAGCATTCAGATTAATTGTACTTGTACAGATTCATTTTACAAAGGTTGTGCTATTTCCACAGGCTCAGCTGAAACAAGGCAAATGTAAAGGCTTCATCTTCCATCCAGACAAGCTGTGTGTGTGTATATTGTGATTCTGATACCAGTGAGCTGTGTAATATTTGTACAGTTCCCAGTTAGACATACAGATGTGTATGAATTTGTGCAAATTCTGCATTTCTGTACATATCTTAGGCCATTTGTTTCTGACTTAGTTCTGCTGATCCTACTTATAAATGAAGTAACTTAAATAAGGTGCTTTACTAGACATTGATAAGCTGTTCAAACGCTTTCAGTGGAGGAGGGACATGAAGGCCTTACCCATTTCCTAATGAACGAGATCATCAAGCTCCAGCAGCAAGTGAAGACGAAAGACGTGCAGCGCTGTGAGCTCCTGGCCAAGTCCCGCCAGCTGGAGGATGAGCGAAAGCAGCTGAAGCTGAACAAGATAGAGCTGCTGACCTTCCAGGAGAGATACAACAAGATGAAGGAGGAGAGGAACAACTACAACGATGAGCTGGTCAAGGTGAAAGATGAGAACTACAATCTGGCCATGAGATACGCCCAGCTGAGTGACGAGAAGAGCATGGCTGTGATAAGGAGCCGAGACCTGCAGCTGGAGGTGAGATAAATGCTCTGGGGTGCTTTAGTCAGGAGCAGCAATGGAGGGTGCCAGTGGCACCTGGGAAAATGAGACAGCAGAAAGGTGTAGAGCTCTCATTTGCTTTGCTTACCCAGTTGATTGGAGGCATCACAGAAATGTCAACTGCAGTGAGGTTTATCAATGGCAGATAATGGATTAACAGAACGCAAGCAAAAATAAAATTTAAAATATAATCGCTTGCTAAAAACATAATTTTAGGGTTTTTTAGGCTCTGTAATATCTTGGTACAGTTATCCAGGTTTGCACTACAGCTGCTGGGGGTTTATTCAGAAAAATATCCTGAATTTTCTCCTGTTGTTCCTGATCCAAATAGTCTATGTGCAAAAAGCACAATGTGTGGTCAGCCTCTTAAGTGTTCATTCTGTTTCATACCTCTTTATTTATTGGAGGATTGAGGACGTGACTTTTTTTTAGTCCAGGTGTTCTAAAATTTCACAACCAGCCCCATATGAGTTGTAGCTGGCAAGTAGCAGGTTTGTACTTGAGACTTCATCAGTTCAGTTGTGAACATTCAGCACCCAATTATCAACTTCTCATTAGCTTTCACAGTTTAAGCTATTTTTCCCCTATGTTTTCACCTGGAAGTGAGAGTTTTTCTCAGAGCACTTAATGTCAGAGCTAGGAAGGATTTCCCTTCCGTTCCTCTTTCTCCTTTTCACTGCTCCCTGGCTGCTCTAGATTGACCAGCTGAAGCATCGCTTGAACAAGGTGGAAGAGGAGTGCAAGCTGGAGAGGAACCAGTCTTTGAAGCTGAAAAATGATATTGAAAACCGACCCAAAAAGGAACAGGTTCTGGAGCTGGAGCGGGAAAATGAGATGATGAAGACTAAAATCCAGGAGTTACAGTCCATCATTCAGGTATAAAAGCAGATTGCTGCCTTTAAAATCCAAACTCACACATACTCCAGTTACAGGGCAGGACGTGCTGGCTGGAACCTCTGCCTGCAAAGCCACAACCAGCATAAGTGCAAAGTTTGGGCAAACAGAAGGCTGGTTGTACAGCTCCCAGCTGCCTGGAGTGCTCCCTGTGCAGGAACATGCGTGAGGAGCAGTTCTACAAAAATAGTCCTCTAAAAAATCAAATGTACATGACAGATTGGCTCTTCCAAGAGTGCAGTGTTTAATTGCTGAACATTGCACCAGCCTGTCACTACAAAGGTGTGTTAAACAGCCAGCCCAGAAACTCCTGACAGGGCTCTGTGTACCCTGTGCTAGCCTGTTGTCATATCTTTGCCAAAAGGTTTTAATGAAGCAGAGGATAATAAAGCTTCCTGTACTTGAGTGGTCACTAAGCACCAGGATGCCCTGTAGAACTCTGCTGTAGCTTGCACAGGAAGCTTCACTAACCTGTGTTTGGGCAGGTAGGGAAAAGAGATAATGTGCAGCACATTTAGGACTCCTCTGGGAAGAACTTAGCCAAATATTGGGATATATATGTGAGACTGCTTAGCATTTTGTTGGAAAAGGCTTGTGGCATTTTAAAATGACACTTAAAAATTATCAATAGAAGGCCTTTCAGAAATGGCTGTAGCCTCTAGCAGTGCCTAACGATTCTTAGTTCTAACACAATTCCAAATGAAAGGTTGAAAAAAGGTTGTAGGACAGAAGATTCTGAGAGTTCTGGTCCATGTAGGTCTCTTATATTAATTGAAATGGTCTTACAGCACTTAAAGAAACAGAGAAATAGCTAAAAATAGGATTTAAATTCTCCTAAGCGAAAGTATAAATAAACTCAAACCAGTTTGTTTTAGAAATGCTTAGGTATGCTTAGACATACTGGATAACCAAAATGTCCCTGAAATCTCCAACTCAGTCTAGGTATTTCAAAAATAAACATGCATATTCCTTGCTGGCATTTTATGCTTTTTTTCATCTTCCATTTATGGTTAATTTTGGATGGCAATAATGTGTTGGAACCTGCTTTGGTGATCTTGTTAATTTTAAATCTGAAAGAAATTATGTTCCTGGACAGTGTGGAAAATGAAGCAGTGGTACAAGGTTCTCTAGGCATGTTTAATATTCTCTGAGCACAGCTCTGCAAAGCTTGTGCATGCCTTAAAAATTCCCCTGAATATTTTCTTAGGCCCTGCTCTTTGGAAAAGGGTGATTTTTGTGCTCAGTGAGAGCTGATTAATAGAAAAGAGTTTTGAATGCAGGGCTTGGAGTGAAGGAATGTCACTGCATCCAAACCGGATCAAATGATAGCCAGTACAATAGACCAGTAAAACAGTTCCTTCATCACACTGTTCTGACAGCAAGACAGATTTTATTCATCTTTTTTGACACTACTTTAAAATATGAACAAATGTCCATCTCTTCTCCTGCTTTTGATTGCAGTACCTTGTTCATTTGCTATTCCTCTTGCTTGTTACTGTCTCTGATACTTTTCTCCCTCCAAAACTATTTTCTGTTTTCCTGGCCTGGCTCTAAAAAACATCTTTCCTCAGGCTGACAAGAAGGGTTTGCCAGATTCAGACAAAGCCATTTTGGATATTCTGGAACACGACCGTAAGGAGGCACTGGAAGATCGTCATGAGCTGGTCAACAAGATCTTTAATCTCCAAGAGGAGATTCGTCATGTGGAGGACTTGAGAGACAAGGTGAGGAATGGAAGGGTAGAGAGATGGAATATCTCAGGCTGTACCCAAAATGCCTCTGAGAGCAATGATGGTTAACAGTGTGTCATTTCCAGTATCTTGAGGAGAAAGAAGATTTGGAGTTAAAGTGCTCAACATTAGGAAAAGACTGTGAGATGTACAAGCACCGCATGAACACTGTGATGATACAGCTGGAAGAGGTGGAAAAGGAGCGGGACCAGGTATCTCACAGTTAAAGTGGGGGAAATCAATAGCAGAAGCCTCTCTCTCCTCTGTGTCACTTTGGGGAATTGTGAGTAATTGGGCCCAAAATACCATTATAAAATAAGCAGTGAAAAGAATTACATGTTGGGATTTGCATTATGGTAATTAAACATGGGGTAATATTGGGTTGTTTCCACAGTGTAGCATCTGGCAGGCAGGACCAGGATCTTAACAGCTCCTGCAAGGCTTTATGTCAGTGTCAAGTCACCCCATTTGCACTCTGGGACCTTTTCCCACCAACCCAGAGAGAGCTGTAAATGAACCACCCTCATCATCATAATTTTTAATGGTGCTGCCGTGGCACATCCTGGGCCTGATTGCCGTGTTAATGGGTGACTGGGTGCCACTTCTGAAGTCCCCATTGCCAACACCTCACAAACAAAAGCAGCAGGAGAAGGGTCTGGTGCCCAGGTGCCAGAGAGGTTTCTTGCCCCCGCTGCAGGCGTTCCGCTCGCGCGACGAGGCTCAGACCCAGTACTCACATTGTCTGATTGAGAAGGATAAATACAGGAAGCAGATCCGGGAGCTGGAGGAGAGGAACGACGAGCTCCGGATCGAGGTGGTGCGGAAGGAAGCGTGCATCGTCAACCTGGAGTGCAAACTCCGGCGCCTCTCCAAGGACAACAACTTCCTCGACCAGGTAGGGCTGAGCGAGACAGACATTATCTCTTTTGTTAAGACTTGCTTTTGCAAATGTTTTAGTGTGAAAGGGAGAGAGGACTTCTAAAATTCTTTCTGTGAATAAACTGAAAAAAATAACCTCCTCCTACTAAATGTCAGTGCTGTGAATTCTTTGCTATAGTGTTGTTCAAGTTGTCTGTCATGCACATGGCTTCCCAAAGGCTGCCATTCCACAGCTTGATTGTAAATGGAAGGGAAAGAAATGCAGAAAACCAATTATTTTCTACACTGGGGTAGAAACTACAAATATTTTTCAGGAATGTGAGTGAAACAGAATTCAATCAGTGGAGAGAAATCCCCACAAATCTCAACCCAAATTACTGATTGGGTCCAGAGCCACATTCTACGTGAGCTTCTGAAGCACTGCAGTCGTAATAGGTTCAATCAGGTTGCTCTAAAGGAAGGTCATGAGTTGTACCAAACTGGTCTCAGAAGTAAAGTGTTCCCTTGTGATCTTTAGAGTTTGCCACGGAATCTTCCCATTACCGTTATCTCCCAGGCCTTTGGGACTTCTGGCCCAAAAGCCAACGGTCAGGAAGCCGACGACTCCTCCACTTCTGAGGACTCTCCAGAAGACAACAAATTCTTCTTGCCTGATCAAGTTCGTCTCAAGAGAAGAGTGAACCTAAAGGGGATCCAGGTGTGTCTGAATCTGAGGCTGGAATGACCCAGAGCAGGGACTGTTGGAACTATCAGACATACCACATGTTGTGGCCGTGCCTCTGAAAGTGCTGTAAAGATAAGAATAGATCTGTGTATGTAAGACAGTGAGCTGTCAGATTTTGCCCTGTGGTGATTTGCATCTTGAGGAGCAGATCTAATCAGGCTTCATAGACTGTTTTCAGTTCCTTCTCCCCATTTTCTGTTTTCTTCTTGCTTCTGCTGTTCATTCATATTCTTGGAGCGTTGTCAATAAATTGATTCTTGCCTCCTTAACATTAGTGGGAAAAAAAAATGACATAATGCCTGAGGTCCAACACACACTCAAGGTGAAAAATGAAGCCTTGGTGGAAAAGCTCTCAGCAGCTGGAAGAAAAAAATAGAAATAAATGGACACAATCTGGAGCAAAATTAACTATCTAATTTAGAATTAAATTATGGCAATTTCCTCACCCCTAACAGGATGGGGTAGCATGAGTTAGGTTCATGATTTCCTCAACTAGCTGCATTCACACAGCTATTATCTGATGCTGTATTCATGAATTGTAAAAAACCCCCACAAAAATCTAACATTCGGGCTTTTGAGGTTCTCTTTCCTTTCATCTGCATTTGAATTCTCCCTGCCCTTCACAACCTTTCTGAGCTCTGACTGTCATTATTACTTACGCGATAGAGCTGCATTTTTCACATTGCACACTCCAAAAGGATGCCTGTTGTATTAACAGCTGCCTGAAACCAGTCCCAAGGCACCCACTTCACCTTTTGTCTCTTTGTTTCCTCAGCAAAATCTGCAAATTGCAATGCATTTGGGCCAGACATTCAAAAGCAGTCAGGTAGCTAACCCTCCATCACTGCTATGGTATTTAGATAACTAAATATCTTCTAAATTTTGGCTCCTGTTGTTTAAAGGAGGGCAAGTATATTAGTGTAACAGAGAAAAAGGTGGTGAAAATATCTGGTTTACAGTGTGTGGCAAATATTCTGCATTTGTGCTCATTTTCATCCTCTTTCTTTTAGATAAGTCCAAGAGCTAAATCCCCTGTCAGCATGAACAAAACATCAGAGTTTCAAGGTCAGAAAGAGCACCGATGTCCTTATTCCTTTTCCATTGCTTTGTCTCTTTCACTTAATCTCTTTAAGTTGTTTTAATAAATATGTCAACCAGGGAAATTCTTAACTAAGTCCAAGTCAGTAAAGAAAACTTTCACTCACAGCCACCAATGTAATGATTTAAAGTAGTCAAGTGTTCTACTTCACTGTCCTCTCCATCCAAAGATACCTCCACAGGCACAAGATGTGCATCCCATAACTTACCTAAGTTTTCTGTTTACTCAGTTTTCCATTTAGTTTACAAAAATTGTAAAGTCATTTGTGTAACATCTGTACTAGAAATCATTATACCATTCTCTTTTTGCTGTTGGAAAAATCATTCAAGCTGAAAAGGCCCTAATCTAGTGATTGTCTAATGAGTTCCTTTGTCCTTCAGCAAAAGGGAATTAATTTTAAATCTAAAGCACTGCAAAGGCTGGGAGAGGGGGACTGACCCATGCCCCAGCCAGCTGCCAAGTTACCAAATTTATTGCTGTACACTCGTGTTTGAGCTCCTCCTAATTCCTCTTATTTGTGTAACACTATCCCTGAACCCAACACCATCAGAGACAGCACTTCCTTCAGTTGTTGTGTGTGACAGTGTGCCCCTGTTGCACAAAATATCACAGGAAACACGGCTCCTGCTCCAAGGTATTCCGTGTTAAACAGCAGCTTTGCTATCAGGCAGTCTGCGACATTGGTACCAACCAGAGGTGCTGAGGAAGGGAAGGAGTCCACATTCACTCTGTGTTACCTGGGGCTGAGGAGGGATCTCAGGCTTCTCAGTCCCTGCTGTAAATTTTTTCTTGTAAAAAAGTGTAATTCAGTGAGCCAACCTTGCAGATTGCCAGATTCAGGTGCTGAAATTAAAACATCAATTCATGAAACAATCCTTCTTTAATTTGTCAAAGAGCATTCACAGATCTACTAAAAGCATCCAGGACAGAGTCGAGAGACAAAGTGAGTGGGCAGGAGTTGTGCAGAGGGGTGGGAATTTCTGTGCTTTGTCGGGAACTGCCAGGGAAGGAACGGGAGCCAGAGCTGCAGGGCAGGAGCGTGTCTGGGGTCCTGTCCAGTGCAGGGACGGGGAAACAAGATCAGCTGAAATGGAAAGAGGACAGAAGTGCAGTGGCACATCTGTGAAAAACTCTGCGTGGGAAGTGCCCTGACATGCTTCTCTCTGGTGTGTTTTGTCTGCTGTTCCCCGTGTCCCTGTGAGTGCAGCAGTCAGAGCCCAGGATGAAGACGGGGCCGAGGGCAGCACCGGCCGGACAGACACGAGCTCCTCTGTGTCCATCAGTAACTCCATCAGCAGCTGTGAAGTCACCAAGATTGTAAGGATGCCCCTTGCCTGTCTGCAACCTTATCTCCTAATGTGGTTCAGAGCTTTCACAACTCAGTATTAGCACTTCCCCAGCTGTGATCACATTCAATGCCCTTGTCAGAAGCTCCCTTAATCCTTTTACCAGCATTTTGTTAGAACTATGTTATTAGCAGTTCCCAAAATCACAGAATTGGTTTGTGTTTATTTAAAGATATTTCAAAGGTGTTTATGACCTCTTACTGTCTCTTTCTGCCATTTAACATTTATTGTTAGAAGAAAGAGATTTGCTTTAAAAGCTGCTTTGTAACTTGTCTGAGAAAATTTCAAGGGTTTTTTGAGTTCTATAATGCTTTTCCTGTCTATAAGTAACAGCGAGTGAGGAAAGGGGTGCAGATCACAGTTGGAAATTTCTGCGTGCCACAGTCAAGCCATTTCTTCCCTGCTTGCTGTATCCCCATAATCTTCCAAGGTAGATATTCCATTATACATATGTGAGCAGTGACACAGCAGGACAGGCAGATAGAGAGAGTGCTCTTGCAGAGTGTTAATAACAAAGAACAAAACATCTTTCTAGAACACCGTGAAAAATGCTGCCCCCAGGAAATTAAAATTATACTCAAGAATAGCCAGGAGAGAACTTGCTGCCACTCGTAATAAGCTTAGCTGAGTTAGGAATATTTTTTGGAATATCTGTTGGATGTTTAGATGACTTATACTGTCTTCCCTCTAGTGCAATTCAGGGTTTAGTTTCCAGTGTACTGGAAGACTAATTACTTAATATATGGAGATCTGTATATTTCTTCCCCATTCCAACTATATATATATTTATATAAGTACACATACTGCTTTTCCTCTCCCTCTCCTGTGTCAGCTATGTTACACAAACACCACACATCAAGGGTAGGGTTGCAATGGCTTGGTAAATCAGGCAGTTATGTGGTCACAGGAGAAGGTGCAGTGCCAGCACACAAGCTGTGCATTGTGCTAAAAACTGGGATATATGAGTGCTCTTGGATTCTGCACAGCTAGAATCAAGTTCTCTTCTTTTTCTGTGTGTGCTTCTCAGTGCAGAGCACAGCCAGTGCAGCGCCCGCTGCTAATGCTGCTGGGAGTTAGGAGTGAGCACTTTGCAGCCAGATAACCTTTCTGACACCTTCTGGTTTCTCGTTCAAAGCAAACCCTGCGAAATCGCAACGACAGCATCATGTCAACCACCCCTGAGCCTCCCGGGAACGATTCCATCGTGCGGCGTTGCAAAGAGGACGCCCCTCACTGCAGGTGGGTCACAGCTGGGGAAACCTGCCCTGAACCTCTGGCACAAGGACGAGGTAAAAAGGGCTGTAGAGGTCCTTGTGTCTGCCTCTGGTTGAAGAGCCTCAGCAGGATTAACTTAAACTTCTCAAGGCTGCAGCCTTTCATCCCACATTTTGTCCAAACTACTCAGGAGTGTCTGACAGTTCAGCTGGGATGAATGACACAGTGATACCACTGCAGCACTGGCTCTTAATGGACAGAAACAGAAACTGATGCTGTTGGAGAAAGCTCTCGACCTTCATACACTGATCCAGCTTCAGTTTTTGCCCCTCAGCTCCTTGCTGCCCACGTGTCCCTGTTCTTTCCCCTTCTCTCAAAGCCCCCCCTTCTGCTCTCTAAGCTGCCAAAGTAGAGCAGAGCTGCTTGCACGTGTGTGAGGAGTGCAGAGGAGAAGTGGAGGAGGGAGGTGGTTTTTGTGAGGCTCAGGGTCTGTATCTCAGCAGAGCAGGGAGGGGAGAGAGAGGCTTTGCCCTCATCTTCACCTTCTACTGCAGCTTCCACTTCTGTTGGGTCAGGGCTGCGTGGATTTCCCCTGGCAGTGAAATCACATCAGCTGGTGAGTGGGAAGTTGGCGGCAGGAAGGAGAGAGACCTCTCCAGCCTCACAGCTCCCTAAAGGGCACTGACCCCTTTTCTAAAAGCTTTTTTGCAATGTGATACTCAGACATGCTGTGTTGGTGTGGTGTCAATAGCATCAGTGTCTGCATCAGAAATATCAGGAGACACAAAAACATTCCATAAGCTCCCAAGCAGAAGGAGAAAAGAACAGAGCAGACCAATTTAGAAGAAAGCAATACATGCAGAGGTTTTAGATCTTTATTAGATCTGTTTTTAATATCTCATCTTTATGAGAACTTTGTTCAGATTTTTATGTTTTTCAAAACAATCTGATCTTGGGCAGACTGCCACTTCTGCCTCTCTCTCTGGACAGCTTTGCAAGGCAGCTTTTCACAGAGGGCATCCTCAGCTGGTTCTCCCACATAATTTTCTAGGCTGCTGAGGATTTAAGCAATGTTTACTTTAGTCTCCCTTAGCTTCTCCTACATTGTCCTCCAAGTCCCTTTTTAAAGTGTGTTGTATTAATTCAAGATGGAGAAAAGGGTTTTTTTATTAATGATTTAAATGTTTTGTGCTTCAGGTGCTTGAGAAGCCTTTGGCATGCCTGAACTTTTCAATATTTGCAGTGTATTACAGAACACAGTAGAGATTACATGGAGATTATTCATCTTGTGGATTTATTTCACTGTAACTCTGACTGTCTTTTGTTCCATGTGTTAAGGCATTGGAAGACTAAGTTGTACAGAAATCTGAATTTTTCCCTCATATTAGATATTCTTCACGTGGAAAGAAAAGGTACCCTGGAACAAGGTCTGAATGTGGGTTTACTTTGTTGAGCTGATAACCTCTAAACTCAAGTATCTCAAGAGCCTGTTCAAAAGTTCACTGTAGTTTATAACTTTATAATTAGCATGATAAATTTTTGTAACTTATTTGTGAACATAATCCAGAATAATTGCTGTTTGCAAGCCAAGTTGCAGGTTTCACAGTTCATCTCATCTTAATTTGTGTGGAAAAAAAAAAGGTGAGATCATCATTTAATGTAGGAGAAGGTACATTATTTCCCTGCTTATGCATGGTGTAAAAATAGCTGATTCTCCACAGCCTGGCTGCAAAAATTCACCCTTCAGCTGAAGCCAACTATGAGGAATATCAGCTCCACAGGAGACCTACAAATCATTCTGAATGGGAAAAACAACAAACTGTTATTTAAACAGCTTTGCAACCAAAGGACATGCTTTCATGAAGTCCTTCTAGTGAATTTGACAGATCACTCTCCTGACTGGACAGCCCAATACCCCTGTAAGAGCAAAATTTTAGTGAATTTTGAGTGGTTTTAAGGCCAACCAATGCAGTCACCTTTACCAGGAAGAGCTGTGTCACTGGGAGCTGGGCTGGGACCAGAGCTGTGGCAGCTCCTGTGCAAAAGCCTGCAGCACTTTGCCGTTCTGTCCTGCAGGCACCTGAGTAGCCATGCGAGGTACCCTTAAACTGCTATGAAATGCTTCAAGTGCTTTAAATCGAGCAGATAAATTACTCCTTTGCTGCTGCACCTCAGCAACTTCCCTCGCATTCACTCTGTCCATGAGTGAACTTCTGGCTTTTTGCTCTGTGTGGAATCCCCCACGGGGCAGTGCATGCACAGCAGGCATTGTGCAGCCCTTTATCTCCGGGCTGAACCAAGTGTGGTGTGAGTCACACACGAGACATCAGTCAGCAGCTTCCTTCTGTCCTCAGCAAAATCTTCATTCCCTCACTGCTGTTGGCAATTGTTCCTTCTCAACCTTCTTGCTGCTTCACATGCTTCCCATGCTGGCTGACATGAGTTGTCTTCCTGCCCTTTTCTGTCTCTTCCCTGGACCCTCAAGGATGTTACTTGCTTTTTTTTTTGCAGCTGCACCATTGCCTGATGCAATACCTCCAACATCTTCCTTTTTCACAGAAGAAGTTTCTCCTTCAGAACTTAATGAAATCTGCTGAAGCTAGAAATCTGCTGAAAGCTGCAAAGTGTTCAGCTTTCTCTCTCTTCCATTATCTCATGCTTTGTTTTTAATTCCAGCCTGGTTGAAGAGGACAATGACAGCTTTGGATGTGATGCTTTGGAGCTGGATGGTAAGCAAGAGGATATCAGGTACAGTTGAATTATGAGCTAATATGTGATCAGCTCCCCAGTTACACAGACTGTCAAATAACCAACCCTGCTCTGAGTAAATGGGACACACAGTCTGTGAGTAAATCAAGAAAACAAAGGATCAGCTGGCGGTGAGAATGGGAAAGCAGTCATTCCTGAAGAACTACATGGGAAAAGGGTTTGTTTTGTCAGTTTTTTTACCATGAGGGTGGTCAAACACTGGAATAGGGTTGTCCAGAGAGTTTTAGTCAAACTCTTCATCCTTGGAGATAAAAAAACCCAGCTGGACAAAGTCCTGAGCAGTCTCCTTGAGCCGACCCTGCACTGAGCTTTGACTAGACAGTCTCCAAAGGTCCCTTCCCACTTTCTGTGCTATGAGAGTGGCATTCCTTGTGCCATGTCCTGTGGAGATGAATCATGCCTCAGCATGAAGAATTTCCTCCTTCAGCTTTGTCTGGGATCAATTAAAATTCATTTCCCCCTTTTCCATCTTTGTCACTTTATCTAGGACTCATTATCATTCTTGTTACTCTTTCCAGATGACAGTCACGACAGGCAGTCACATGGAGCTCCTTCCGTGCACTCTTCCTCTTCTTCTCATCAGTCAGAAGGCCTGGATGCCTACGAGCTTGAGCATGTCAACTCCATATTCAGAAAGTTCTCTCTGGAAAGGTATTTGAGATGCCAGTTTACCTGCCTTAGAGACTGAGAGGAAAGGCTGCTGTGGCAGAAACTCTCTATTTATTTATTAGTTGCTGAAGTTATAACAGCAGGAGTGATTATGGTGGCAGCAGTACAACGTTATCTTGGAGCCTTTCATGTCCTGTAAACCCATGAAGGTCACCCTAAAATTTCAAAAACTTCAAGGCAGATAAAATGTTCTAAAGGCTTAAATTTCTCCTTCTCATCTTGCTGTGTTGCTGCAAGAGTTTGCTGAGTGGAGAACTGCTACACACGGAGTTTTCAGAGATGCCAGAGCACTTGGAGCAATCCAGATGCTCTTCTCCAGAACTTGTGCAGTAACGAGGAGGATTTCTTTTCGAGTCCTTAGATCCTAGTGCTTGATAATGCTAGAGGTTTATTTACAGATCTCTCATTTCTCATGCACGCTTTTAACTCAGAGTGAGATAACCAACTGTCCCTTCCTCTCGTGGACACAGACCCTTCCGTCCCTCTGTCACGTCTGTGGGCCGCATCAGGAGCTCGTGTCACACGATCCAGCGCGTGACGCTGAATGGGGACAGCCTCACCTCGGAGATCACCCTGCTCGGGGGCAATGACAGGGGCAGCTTCATCAGCTCTGTCAAGACAGGCTCCCCTGCAGAGAAAGCTGGCCTTCGGGAGGGACACCAGATCCTCCTGGTGAGCATGAAACCATCACCAAGCACCACCGGGTGTCTGCCCGCCCACCTCTGCTGGCCCTGGCATCACATGAGCACAAGTTCAACAGTGCTTCTGCCAAGTTTCTCTTTACTTAGTTTTCCCTCCATTGCCAAATGTTCCCAAACCATTTTCCTATTAAAACAACTCCAAGGGGAGAAAAACCACCCCCACACAATTTATATTCCTGCACTCCTTACTCCCAGGGAAGCCTGGGATTGTCCAAGTGCTGCAGTTCTGTTGACTGCTAGCATTCCTAATTCAAGAGAAAAAAATTATATAATTAGGACATAATCTACACCCTGATAGCAAAGTGTCTGCATTGTTTAAAAAGAAAAAGTTTATGGCACTTAAAACAAATGGTATAATTGACTCAGAGATTGAACCTGCACTGGACAGTAATATTTCTTTCATATCTAGTTGGAGGGCTGCATCAAAGGGGAAAATCAAAGTGTTCCCTTGGATACTTGCACAAAGGAAGAAGTTCACTGGACAATTCAGAGGTGCAGTGGTCCAGTAACCCTCCAGTATAAATCAAATCATGAAGGTAAGACCAGAAGTATTTCTCATCTCATATGGTCCCAGGTCTGTTACAGCAACTTGTCTGGAAGAATGACAGGACCAGCATATCCTGTGTATTGGAATAAATCTGGAGCGTGCCACTGGTGTTAATTACAGCTCCTCTGTGGAACTACTTCAGCTTTTAGCCTGGTGACTCAGAAAATAAAAAGCCCACATGCTTGTCAACAGGATTCTGAAAAATTTACATGGTGGCCAATAGCAACATGACTCATGAAACACGTTCAAGCTTATTTTATGTACAGTTTTCTACAATAGAATGTGGTGAGCTGAATGATCTTTATCCAGCTGGTCGATTTAGCATTTACCTGATGGAGTTGCCCTGTTTATTACCTTTGTGGCTTTATCTTATCTTTAACAGCTGGAGTTCATGTGTGGTGAACAGAATTTGATTTTAGTGTTCAGGGCCTATAATGATAATTTCAGGTTATGGATCAAAAATTACATTCCAAAATCCATTCTTTACTGGTGTGTATAAATGGGTGTTCGTGTTTTTATGCTGGTTAGAGAATTTCACCTGCACAGATCACGCAGGAAGTGATGCCTTTGATTTTCTTTGATGTTTTCAATGGTACGAAAGACTATTGCAATTTTTTGAGCATCACTTAACTGCAGCTAAAGCACGTTATAGATTCTGAGAGTGCCAATTAGATCTAATAATAAGGAGAATAGCTTGTCATTAAAATTGGGGGCAGAACTCACACCGTACGTAGAGGGCAGAGCTATAGCTGTGTCTGCGTCTTTGCTGAGAAGTTCTCTGTTCCACTGGTCATGTGGGGAGTACTGAGAATGGAGTTACCTAAAAGTAGCATTATAATGAGAATATTCCCCCAGACCTGACACCAGCAGCATGGGCTGTCCCTGAGCCAGTGCCCCATGGTGTCTCTGAGGTGCAGGCCCATGATCCTGCTGGAACTACTGCAGGCAGAGCTCTGCAAGTACAGAGCTCTCTCGGAGGAGCCTCAGGAGTTTGTGCTGTGGCTTCTTCCCAGAGGGAATGCAAGAGTGTGAGATCCTGCCTCAGCCCTTCCCTCCCTGCCGCAGGGTACCGGAAGCTGCTGTCGGAGCTGGAAGAGGGGCTCATCACCTCGGGGGACTCATTTCACATCCGCCTCAACCTGAACATCTCCAGCCAGCTGGACTGCTGCTCCCTGTCCGTGAAATGTGATGAGATCGTCCACATCCTCGACACCATGTACCAGGGCAGGTGTGAGTGGCTGTGTGCCAGGGTGGATCCCTTCACCGACAGGGACCTGGAGATGGGCACCATTCCCAGCTACAGCAGGTGAGGGTGATGCTGAGTGACCACGACTGACAGCAGGGATCTATAGACAGGGAACTTAATTACTGCTGGAAGGAAAGAGGTGTCTATGTCTTAAATTTTGAGATAAGGTTTGGTGATGTTAAACTGTAATATGAGCTATAAAGCTTAACAAAGGAGATTCCAGATGTTACCTGAAAAAATAAAGTGGGTTGCTCAAAAAGGATCATATGCAAATATTCCATGGATATTCTTTAATCCTTAACTACACTGCAGTTCTTCATATTATTTTGTTCCTGCCTTTACTGCATGGTTCAGTCAGTCCTCGCTGCTATTTCTATTTAATCTTTTCTGTAGGCACAGACCCATTGCAATCCAGCTTTCTTGTGAGTGGTTTCAAAAATATCTTGATCTATGTGATTCTGTGCTTTCTTTCAGAGCCCAGCAACTCCTTTTGGTGAAGCTGCAGCGGTTGATGCACAGAGGAAGCAAAGATGAGACAGAAAACTCCTACAATACCCTTCGGGCTCTGCGGGTAAGTGTCTACAAACAAAGTCCTTTTAACACCTCATACTCCCCTGCTACTGGTTTTTTATTTTTCATCGTCATTTTACAGAAATTCCTGTTTACACTCTCTGTAGGTTTTGATTGTGTCAGGCAATGGGCATCTTCTGTTTGCTTTAAATAATATTGTCCCTGGGAATGAACCCAGCTCTGGCTCACTGCTAACCCTTCCAGCTACGAGGGAGTACACTTTAAAAGTCAAAGCTCTGTTCTGTGTTTTAGTTACCCTTCTCATGCTTCTCTGCCTGTAAACATTTAGTGCTTCTTCATGTACACATGAGGTGTCCTTGGAGTTAAAAATCAGAATTATTTCTCTCCAGTTGTGAACAAGCCTCAGAACCACAGAGTCCATTGTCCCACATTAGAAAGACCTGTCTCTTCCAACCTGCATGCAGTGGAGAGAATTGGGATTATCAGGTCTTTACACACAACAGCCCTTCTAATTTATCCTTTTTCATCACTAAAAGTAATTTGATTTTTCTTTCTTTAGACCCCAAAATTTCATCTTCACATAATTAAAACTACCTTCCCAATGTATTAGTTACCATAAGTTATTTTTAGAGTCTGGGAGACATCCATGCTTCTAACTTGTGCAGAGACAGGTAGACAGTGCTTGTGCTTGACTTCAGTCAAGGTTAAGTGTCACACACTCCTTCTGTGCTCACATCCCCACTGATCAAAGGGACAGAGATCACTGGCAGAGGTGCTCATGGGAGCAAAAGCTGTGCATGCTCTTTCTTGATGCAGAAATGATCTCTTTCTTAGGTGTGGAGAGCAGCCTTCTGTGAAAGAAGGAATGTGAAGAACAGTGAAAAATCAGTGTTTCTCAGCATAGGCCATGCTATGTCCACAGCTGGTTTAGAACATTGTATTTGGGATAGGTACCAATCATTATCCCTTTTATTGGAAATATAAAATATTTGCTTTGGCTTGTTTTGTTTCTCAAATGCTACGATTTTTTAAAAAATACAAAAAAGAGGGTGGGAGAGATAAACTCCTGTGTTATTTTTCACTAGAATACATTGCAGCCAGAGGAGCCTGCCCTGCAGAACGACCCAAAAACCAGCCCTCGCCTATCCAGAGCAAGCTTTCTTTTGGGCCAGATTTTACAGGTAATAAAGTTCAAATCCTCAGTGCAATGTGTGAAATAGTGGATCTGAACAGCAGATATTCTCAGGCTATCCTAATTCCCCCAGAAATCCCAGCTCAGGTCTAGAGGTTGTATTGGAATTTATCCCTATCAAAAAGAGATTTAATGCATGAAGGAGAAGGATGGGTTGTGTTTTCTGTTGTGATGTGGGCTGTTTGTTTTCGAGAGCACGGCTTCCATTACGGATGTGCCTTGAGGAATCCCACACGTCTGCCATCAGAGGCTGAAATGTGCTTTGCTTGTACCATAAGGACAAATCCAATGGGCTGGATCAAATCTCCAAGTCTCTGTGAGATAGGGCTCCATCAAAAACAGTCCTTTAATTGTGGGCCAGTGACTCTGAGCGTGACAGACTGTGGGTGAAAGATAAAGCCTCGTGAAGGAAGGTGGTTGTGAAAGGTTAGCAAATACACAGGAGGAGGAGTTAATATTTGGATAGAGGAATTGTCAGGTGGATGAGGAAGGAAAGCATGAAGCCTATTTCTCGTGTAAAATGACTGTAAAAAGATGCCATTTGGGAGTTCTTAAGTCTCTCTGGTAGAGCAGAGAAGAGGCATTTTGGGTATAACCTGTGATACATCTGTGCACATACTCTGGGTATGATGTACACATCAGTGCTGGTACTGGTGGTAGCAGGGAGCTCTGTGAAGGGAAAACATGCCTCTTAAGAGCAGAGAACAAAACAAGAAATCCCAAAGGGGATTAACACAAGCTCTGAAACAGATCTATGATATTTAAAGAGTCTTAGAATTCAGTCCACAGATCCATGGAGTCCTGTCTTTGATAGACACGGGTGATTCACATCTCATAGGTAACAAGTGTCAGCTGATGAATACATGGGAGGGTAAATAATGCAAGAAATGAGTCAAATCTCTTTTTTTTTGGTTCTCTTTTTAGTTTGTCAGTAGGTCTGAGAACAAATACAAACGAATGAACAGCAACGAGCGCGTCCGCATCGTCACGGGCTGGCCCTCAGGCCTGGCATGGAGCTCATCCGAAGGGAAGAAGCAGCTGCCTGATAAGCTGGAAGGTGCAGATCTACAATAGTCTTTACACACATGGCACTGACACAAAGGCCTACATAAACACCTACATCACAGCAGGGCTGCAAAATGTATCATAGGTCTTGCATTTGTGGTCCACTCAGCAGCATCTGTGACCAAAACTGATTTTGCTAAAAGTGCTCGGGGCACTGAGCTGTCACAGGCAGCTTTAGGACACTGAAAGGTCCTGTTTGGCTGGCACTTCTCCCTAGGTGCTTTCTTGCCTTTTGCTCCAAAACATTTAACTTAGAGTAAGTCAAGCTAACAAGCAGAAAGTCTCCAAGCAAATGTTGTGTTGAAGAGGTTAAGAAATAATCTCTTGAAAGCAAAAGGCACTTGAATTATTTAGTATTAGGTTGGACATCACACTGCTGTGAGTATAGTGAAGACAACCCCGGCAAAAGGGAAGAAGGACCAGTGTGACTAACCATGCCATTCCTGATTCATATGTGTCTCCTTTTCTCCAAATATTGTTGGAGAGGAACCCAGGGGGTAACTGTCTTGTTCTTTGCTCAGATTTGGATTCCGAGGGTGAAATCAATAAGAAGCTCAGTCTGATCCCCTATAGCCTGGTGAGGCCCATCCACTGCGAGCGCAGGCGCCCCGTGCTGTTCACCCCCACCATGCTTGCCAAGCCCTTGGTGCAGAAGCTTCTCAACTCTGGAGGTGCCCTGGAGTTCAACATATGCAAGCCAGGTAATGGGATAAAAGAGGGCCACGACTGTCAACCCTCAGCGTTGGAAATACGAACATATATGTGCGTGCACACGTAGGGGAATGCACATGTGGGAGTTGCTTGAGGTACTTCAAGTCACATCAGAGTGATGTGTAGCTGTAAATCCTGCTTTTTGAGACTATCTGGGATATTTGAATGTTTTTGAGACAGCCAGTACACATGGTTATGAGATTCTGTGTCTATAAATATTATCCATGTGTATGCTGTGTGGTTGCTAGGCTGCCCCTCAGAGACTGAAATGCTGTGAGTGCTCTTTCTGTTTGCATACTGTTTGCATACTGCATATCTAGGCAATGTGAAATTTTGATTAATTTGTTTCTAGTATTTGCTATTATGAGGAATATCTTCCCTAGAGCGACTTTAGGTTTCTGTCTCATCCAAGCTGTGAAGATTGTGCATTTGATCTGCTGGAAAGACTGATTTTCTTCCATGCTAAGTATTTACTATTAAAGCAGTACGCAGTGCCGTGCTGGCTGCAGGGCAGGATTGTATACAACCCAGCATTAAACAGGGCTGACGTTTCATTTTTACACTAATATTGAATACTCACAGCATAGTATGCAGCCTTACAGTCATCCAGACACAGAAACTGAGAAGTTAAGTATTATAATAAATATCCCCTGTCTTGCAACATAAAACAAAAGCTTTGATGTAGAGCTGCAATTCACAAGGGGGCCGGTATCACGCATTGCAACCTAAGCCAAATTTTTTTGAAACTTTAAACACAAATGTTGGAACACTAAATCCTTGTTTTAGGATCCTGTGCTGAAGAGAACTCCTTTTTTTAGCACTTCTCAGCATCCTCCATCCCCGAACTGTTACTATATAACATTAGGTGCTGGAATTGTATTTACTGTTTTAATTTAATGCCTTCATAGTGTTGTAGTAATTGCCCAAGGACTCATTGGTGCAGGATATAGCTGAGATGCTCAGCTGTGATCAGATTAGGCTTTAATTGAATTCAATGGAAGAAATGAGGCAGCTGTTAAGACAATTCATTGCTCATCTTCCTTCCCTGAACCATCCTTACATCCCATATGAAGCACTACTGCATAGTTTTCTACATGTTCTGCTGTTGTAAATTTGATTCTGTCCCCATCCACATCTCTTCCTAGATATTGTAACAAAGGAAGAGTTCTTAAGGAAGCAAAGGACGGAGACTGTCATCTTCAGCAGGGAAAAGAATCTGAACACATACGAGTGTATTGTACCTGCCAACATCGAGGCTGTTGCTGCCAAGGTGCTCCCAGTCCTCTGTGTCCCTTCTCTGGGCTCTCTGTGAACCTCTCTGCAGTGTCTTGGATAACAGACTGACCAATTTATAGTTGCATGTTCTCTCTCCTGCCCTCCTTCAATCTCACATTTGTATTTATACCCCCAAATGGCTTGTATTTGTGCTCTTACTTTTCCTTTTCTTTTCCATCCTCAGCCGTATCCTTTTATATTCTCCCTCATTCCCTGTGATGACCCACATAGATGCAGCTAAATATCCTTTCATTTTCCATGCTCCATCCTTTATTCATTTCCTTTTCATATCGTAAGTATATATGAATACACGGGAGAGTAAGAGATACAATGACCTAGACAAAGGAAAGGGAAGCCTGAAACCCAGACACAGGGGTGTACAGAACAAAGATAACAATGCCCAAGACAGAGATCTGATGTCAAGTAGAGTAGATTTGATGCACAGCATGGAAAAAAAGGAGAATTAAAGTGATGTTTTCTTCTCTCACAAGTAGTCGCAGTAGATGTTCTTTCTGAACAAAAAGCATGTTTGTGGCTATATGTAAAACTGGTATTTTATCATACTTTTCATCTTTAGAACAATCCATTTCCATTTTAAACCTTTTTAGAAAGCTGTTAAGCTCAGCTGTTATTTGACTGACTAGTTTTAAAACAGTAGGAGGAGCTGGACTTTAAATGTATATTTCATTAAAAGGTTTTAAATCAGTACAATGGTAAATAGAGAGCTTTCCAAACGACCCCATAAGGGATAGGTACCGTTATCTTGAGATTCCACAGCAATGAATTTTCCTTTGTGACACTGTTATGACTTTGTTTTTAGAACAAGCATTGTCTCCTGGAAGCTGGAATAAGCTGCACAAAGGATTTAATCAAAGCCAAGATATATCCTATTGTTCTCTTTATAAGAGTCTCAGAGAAAAACATCAAGAGGTTCAGGTAACATATCAAACCTTTTGCATATTTGATGTTCAGTCTTATTCAGTGAATAATTGTTGAGTCCAATAATGTTCTCACTGAGAGAAATAAAGAACCTCATCCCTCTCCATCTGGTACTTCTATGTGCACTATTTCCTCCCATGACTCCTCCCTGAAATCTTACAACCAGAAAAAGCAGGAATTCCCCAAATCTGGTGCTCTTTCACTGTCACTGGTGGCAATGAGCATCGTGGGAGGATGAGACTGAAGAATATGTGGTTTTCTCTGTGCTCAGCACTCCCACAGCATTTCTTAAGGTAATGCAAGCTGGAAGAGGAGAGCTCGTAAACACTTGCACTCTCCCTCCATTCAATCCTCTTAAATTGTTTCCCCATAGCAAATATTTCTCCTTGGGGGCAGCAGAGAGGTAAGGGGAGGGTAGACCTGGAGTAGCTGCATTCTCCACTGCTTTTATTGCTTGTAAGTAGTTAGTAGAAAATAAATTCTTGATGGGACAGCTGGGACTACAGGATTAACTTAGAATGCAAGACATTTATTTTTGGTCTGCTCGTTTGATACAGGAAACTGCTGCCAAAGCCGGAGACTGAGGATGAGTTTTTACGGATGTGCCGCCTGAAGGAGAAAGAACTGGAAGCACTGCCTTGCCTTTATGCCTCTGTGGAGGCAGAGGCCTGGAGCAGCATTGAAGATCTTATCCGGACAATAAAAGACAGGATCGGGGAAGAGCAGCGGAAAACCGTCTGGATAGATGAAGATCAGCTGTAAAAAGCCATAAGGAACATGGAGCTCTTTGGTGAGCAAAGGACATGTCCAGGTGGAGCAGGGGCTGGCAGAATTCTCTGATGAGGTGCCCAGAGCTCACTCCTGTTTCACCCTTGCTGGCTGGGCACTTCCTGCTGGCAGGGTGCATGTCTGGAATGGAACTGGAGCTGTGTTGAAGAGCCAATGTCTCAGGTGCTGGGATCCAGGCTGTGGATACCACCACAGCCACCACCACAATTTCTGATCCACTGGCATTTCTGAAGAGACAGCACCTATTTAACATCTGAGGACAAAGATCTTGAGAGGGAGCTTGGGGTAATTTATTATGTTCAAAATAGGGATCTCTTTTGTCTCATTGAAAATTTCTGATGAGACCAAATAAGTGGAATTTGAAAGGGATAAGGCATGGGGATTTGGCTCCAGGATGGGGAATTGAGATGTGCCCCACACCCCCCTGAGCTGAGATTCTGAACATACCCAGCTGAGGAAGCTGAAGGCTGGTTAGAAGCAGCAGCAGCACAACTGCTGATGGCCAGAGCAGCTCTGTAGCCCTGTTTCTCCACAGCCATTTTAATCAAAAGAGAAGAAAATAGCTATTCTTCCTGGCATTAACTAAAATAAAAATTTTCCCTTCCTTTTAAAAGCCCAGTTTTATTTAACAGTTTTGCAGGTTTCTTTTGTAGTCCTGGCACTTACAAGAAAACAGACTTCACTGTCCCAGTGGCACATCAGATCTTTCCAGATCTGCCAACGTTTCATTTAGTTTATCCCTGCCTCTGCATCCTATTCATTTGTAGATCTCTCAGTTTTTAACACTTTTTAACTTGTGGAAAATACCACGGTGCCTTCTCCAGACAACAGGTTTCTCTGTTTCTTCACTGAAATATTTCTCTACAACATTATTGCCTGCCAACACGCCTGCTCTCAACGGGAGGGACTATTCTAAGAAGAAAAGGAGAATTTCATAAGCCAGTAATTGCTGTGAACCACTCAGTCCTTGACCTGTGTGCCGTGACTGACAGCGAGGAGACCAGCGAGCACCACGCTGTGCTGTGGCCAAGTGGGATAATGCTTCCAGGAGTGTGTGTAGGGCTGAGGAGACCATGTCCCATTTTCAAAAGCACTTAAGTCCTCAGAGAGTTTAAATTCCACTGCTCGTGAGCGTGACTTAGACTCCTAAATCTCTTCAGTCTTTTGAAATCTTTCCTCTCGACATTAGACTCTGTACTGAGATTGCCAAATTGATCCAATAAAACTGACCCGATAATAATGACTCGCGCAATTGCTGATCTGAAATGCAATAAAAATTGACCTACAGATGAAGAGTGGTACATCCCATTGTCCTCAGATCCTTCATTCCTTGCCATATCCCTCCCTTTTAAGATGCATTTAATAAGAAATTTACTTTTGCTTCTGAGTTCATCCCCAGTCCCCCATCTTGGTGCTGCGGGCTGATGTGCAGCAGCAGGCAATAAAAAAACAATCAGAATCTAAACAAAACATCTGGCCTGGTTGCCTTCACTAGATTAGCTGCTCCCTTGTCTTTGCAACAAACTTCTGCTGTGGGGGTCCCTCAGGTAGACTGGGTCAGTTCATGGTGGCTTGTGGGATTGTGCTTTTCTTTTATGCTCTTTTTTCTTTTATGCTCTTCTCTTTTATGCACATCATTTTTTAACTAATGGAATCTTGAAGAAGTAATTTATGTCACTTTACATCTAATTGCTGCTGCTGTGTTTCTCAAGTTATTAATGTTTGAAAGAATGTTCGTAGCTAGCACTTCTCAGAGAATATCTCTTTACCTGCCCAGTGCCATCTGCTTGGACTGTGCAAGCAGGGGGATTCTTCCATGTGCAACCTCTTTACAAAAAGGACAGGCTGCACACACAGTTTGCAACTCCCTTCAGGGCAAAGAATAACAACCAGTTGGGGTATATATAGAACAAATTGGATGATTCTTCAGAGATCCTCTGTAGCTCAAGCAGAAATAAGAAAGCATCAGTTGGAAGAACTAAGCCTTCCAGGAGCACTTTGCATTCATTCCTAATGCCCTGGTAATGCAACCTTGTGTAACAGCTGCCTGTGGTTTGTTCCTGCCCCTCTTGTGAAAGCTTTTGAGTCCTCAGCTGAGCAACGGGAGGAACCGCAGGAACATTTCTCAGCTGCTTCAGCAAAAAGTTCAGCCAGGTCAGCGTCAGATGCCTCCAGGAGCCACCAGCTGACTGCTCACCGGACAGAGCGCGGAGATGTCCGTGTGCCGCTGGCTGTGCCACAGGGATCGCCACCATCTGCTGGAATGGCTGCAGCAGATGGCTGCTGGGGCGGAGGGGATGGACTGGCTCACAATGCTGTGGTTGTTTCTGCAGTGATCTCCTCTCCCCACAGCTTCACGTCTCTTTGCATGGACAAAGCTGCAGATGTGATTTGTCCCACTTCACTTTCGGCACAGGAAAGGCATATGCCAAACTCTGGAGGGGGCTCCTTTTGCAGTGAGCAGAGCTAGACCTCCAAAGAGCTGTTTGTCCGACTTAGTGGAGATGGCTATCTGGGGGTGAGATGAACTGCCCTCTGAACTGTCTGGGGTTTTCATAGACTACAGCGAGAAATGAGAGAATTAGCCTGGCCTTTAGCATTTAGGTCTTTGATCTGTAATTTAGGACAGCTAAACCACCTTATGGGAAAAGTGGAAGTAGAGGTTGAGGCAGAGAACAAGAGATCTAATTATTTCTGTGAAACGAGAGAGGAATGGATACATGGAACAGACTTTTCTTCTCCTATCTGAGTGCATCTGTAAATTCCCAGCTCTGCAGACACTCCAGGGCGTTGTGGTTGTCTGCTCATGTGATGCAAAACAACCAGACCCTGTCCAAGGCAGTTCATGGCACAGCCATGTGCTGTAGCCTGCACAACCCTCATCTCTCTGTGACCCGGTGGAGAAGGGCTGAAAACTTTGTTACCTCTGGACTTCTGGGTGTGAGCTCCAAGAGCAGATCTGTAGCTGGAGTGGAGCTGCAGAACAGCCACAGAGCAAAAGGGGCCACAGTTGTTTACCCTGGCTGGGAGGTGCTTCTGCTCTGAAGCCAAGAACTGTGCTTCTAAACTGGAGGAAATTAACCCCTGCACCTTTTGAAATACATTCAGGTCTTGAAAAGAGGCCATGATTTTCCCTGAATGTCAGAGGGCTGGAATCAGTGTGGTTCCAAGTCCTGAAGCAGCAGATTTGAAGTGCACACTTGGAATTTGGGCTGTAGATTGTTGTGGTATTTTCCATGCTGCTAAATCTCCCTTGTGAAGCATCACCTTAGGCCATCAGCCACATCTCCCCTCACATGCACATCCCATTTACACAACCCTGGGCTCAGCACATGCACAAAAGCCCACCAGGCACAGCCAGCTTCAGTAGGGGTTGTGTGGTTGAAAAACTGGGAACAACAACTAAGAAAACAAAATGGGAACTGGAAATGTTGTAAATGTTCCCTGTAAATAGTGTCACAATGGAATCTCAAGCAGATTCTCCTCCTGATCTCATCAAAGGGTTAAAATGGAACAAGTTTAATGTTGATTTGTTCATTGGTTGTTTTTGTATTCTAGACAGCACTTGATATGAGATTTGGGGTCAATAACTGGACTTGCAGGTACCATCAAAATTCAGATACGTTCTCTAAGTCAGTCTAAAGAGGGGATTCAAACCTGAGCTGGAACTGGAGGCAGTGCTTGGACACCAGAGCTCAGGCCCAGCTGCCATGTGTGGATCCCAGGTGTGTATCCCTGCCTGAGGTAAGCAATATCTGCAGCACAACCCATCTTAAAATCACTCATGGTTTGTAATTGACGTCTGGGAGCATTTCTCAGCAATTTGTGTTTTAACTTAGAAAAGAGGTAGCAGAAAACCCAGAAATTGCCCTGTGTTTGGTCTGCTGCTTTTGCTGCAAAAGGCGTAAAACGTAGAATAATAACTGCCTTTCAAAATGGATTATTTCAAAACTACTTCTTCGTGCCTTTAAGAGCTCACAAGAGCTTGTTGGAAAATTTTTCACATGCAGATTGTTCTTCTGAAAATGTCATTGAAAAATTGCCCACTAGAAAATGCAATTGGAAATTTTTTCAATGGAATATTGTTCTGTTAGAAAGTATGTTTTCATCTAAATCAAATGTCTATGGAAATTCTTCCATGCTAACATTTCATTTTAAAAAAATTTAAAGTATTTCAATAATACTGAAGCAGTCATTTTCAATATTTCACATACTTTAGATCTTTTATTTGAAAACATTTTTGGGTTTAATTTTTGATTTTTATAGTTGAAATATTTTTTAAAGTCTACATTTAAACGTTTGATTTGATGGAAACACTTGTGGTAATGGTGTTTATATACTACAAAATAGTGGAAGTAATGGCTTACAGCTCTCACATGTGGTATAATGTCTGTGATCACGAGAGAAAAATCAAACTGAGCCTGGCTTTGCGTTTTGTTTAAGTCTGCTGCTAAAATGATGTATTGTATAAGTCAGTATCATGCAGTTCAGCACATTGGGGAATTGTTGCAGGTAAAAATTTCATGCAAACTTTATTACACAGAATTGGATATTCCTTTGAATCCGAATTCTGGCTGGAGGCAAAGCTGTCAATCGGTCCGGCTGCAGCACAGGCAGCTCTGGCAGCACAGTTTGCAGGGGGGTAGGAACACACACAAAGCAGACTTGTGCCTACAAACTTGAAGTGGAGATAGATGCCAAAGCTGGAAAAATGCCTGTAAACCTGTTAGAGGTTTCTGTATTCTTTGTGCCAAGCTATTTGCATGGCCTAGGGTTCGAGAGCTCAGTGCAAGGCTGCAGTCGGGCACTGCTGAGCCCCGGAACTGCTCGCGGCTTCTTCAGCTCTGCCTGGGCTGGGCTGTCTGAGCAGCAGTTGTTAAACTGTTCCCTGGAGACTGGAAAAGCAAGACACAGGAGTTTAGGGCCTCTAGGAGAGCATCATTCTCGGATTTTGCAGCTATTTGTATTGTGTATTCCAAGTCATTCAGCCTTAATCAGCTTAGACCGGGAAAATGTGTTCCCCTTTGGTGCAGTTTCCATCTCCCTTGCTCTCGTTCAGCCCTGAGAACTGAACAGTACCTCACAAACAGACACACAATCTCAAACAGGACATTATGATTCACTGCTTCTAAGTCACTTTGTCTCCCCCCTTTCTCCTGCTTGCTCAGTTTGCAGAGTTGCTTGCTCTGCACTCTGTGTACCACAAGGGCTGATTCAGGGTGTGCAGCCCCGAGGTCCCTCACCAGAGCACCACAGTATTCAGGAACAGGTGTCAATTGAAGCTGCAATTCCAGGAAAACCTTATGCTTTTCCAGATTCATCTGTAGAAGAAAGAGGAGGCTCTCCCATGGATCTAGGCCATGTGCCTGTGGCTTGGAGACCAAACCCGGTGTGAATTTTGGTTCAGGCACAGTGAATGGAGCTCTTGAGCACTGGCAGCTTGGGTGGCAGTACAGTCATTGCCTGGGACACTCTCCTGGCACAGCAGGAGTGACAGTGACCCTGCTGTGCCAGTCCTGCCCACACAGCACCTGCAGCAAGCTGGGGTGACCATTCTGCCCAACACTTTGCTGGGAAGGAAACCTAATTCAGCCAAGGCAGTGCTGCAAGACCGTGCCATGAGATGTCCTCCATACCCTTGAAGCACTGCAGAATTCTGCCATGCTCCCAGATATCCCTTTTGATATCTCTGTAAAACTCTGACTGACCCTCACCCAAACACTGAGGAATCTGTGCCATTCTCACAGACTTTTCATTGATTCCTTGTAAATTTTGAGGCTGCAGAAGCAAACAGAAGGCCTGGCATCCCTGCAGATTTCACCTGTGGAACTAATGCTTCTTTAAGAAGAAAGTGCTGTCACAGCCTTTGTATGGCTGGAGCAGGTGACAGAGAGCTGAAGGCCCTTGGCCACATGGCCCAGTGGCACAGCCTGGCTCCCCTGGGCTGCACTGCCCTGGTCTCAAGACTCTGAACGAGGGGATGACGCCATCAAGGGATTGAGTGGGGCTTGCATTAAGTGGTGAGATTTCGAGTTCGATTTGAGAACCCTACCAGTAAGCCAAGACAGAACAACAGGAAGCTCATCCACCCTCCCTCCCCCACCTCCTCTTTTCTGTTCCTTTGCTGCAGAAACTGTCTGATGTTCAGATCAGAGGCTCTCCGGGGTTAAATGCACCATTAGTCACTGGAAAAAAAGGGAAAAAAAGACCTTTTAAAAGCAGATGGTAGATGATAGAGAACCTGTTTGAGAATAACTATCTACAACAGCGTGTCTGCTTCATCAGATATTAGCATCAAAAGCTGTCTGACAATTTAGCAACAAACAGCAATATTGATTTTCTTCCAAAGTGCAGATGCAGAAAGACAAAGATGGAGAGATGGCTCTTTCAGAGGATCCCCATTATGCTTGGGCAAAGACAATGCAGGAAAGGACCTGCAGCCCCCAGGCCCGTCAGCAGGGCAGGAGCAGCCTGCAGGTCAGAGGTTCTGGAGGGAAACACGGGATGGATCCACTGCAGACTTGTCAGGAGCCTGTGCAGAGTGGGGGGGGTCACTGTCCCAGGGATGAGGAGCTGGGACTGGGGCCAGGACCAGGCTGCTCCCACCAGGGAAAACAGGAAGGAGAGCTAAGTAGTGGAGCTGGGTTGGAATGTGGAAGAGACATGGGATGTAGCTTCCTTCCCTTGCTGTTTTCAGAGGATATGCGAATTAATTGCTGCAAAGCAATCTGAGCAGTAATAGCTGCCACTCCACCTTTCTCTCAGATACAGCAGCCATCCTGACTTTTCAGGGCACTGCCAAAATAGCCATTTTAACACCTTAGCATCTGGAAAAATTCCACTTTAGAACTAAGATTTCTCCTTTGTCCCCTGTCCCATTAATTTCTTTTTCCCACATTGGTATAAAAGCCTCTTCATGCTCAGCAGTTGGCTCTTGGAACCATTTCTTGATGACAAGTGTTGGGTATATCCAGTTCTTTGGACAACAGCTCCCTACTTCTGATTTAAATTCCCTGCAACCAGTGGTCTCACATCAATTATGTACACTGCTCCTCGTCTCTGTGTTTGAAATGTCAGTGAATCTGATAATTTTTGCTTGCAGAGGTGGGGAACTAACAAGGATCTCTGGCACAGCCTGCAGTGATTGCATCTACCAAGGCATTAGCAAAACAGCAAGGAAACAGAAACAGGCAGTGACACTTGCTGAAGTTCAGCCCCCTGCTCAAACAGCAGCAGGCAGGGTAACTCCTACCAGAGTGCTTGGGAAGGCACCAGGCACATCAGGACACTGCTCAGGAAGGGCTGCACAAGGCAATCTCTAACCATGGTCATGGGAACATTTGGAAAGAGCAGGAAAGGAATAAACACAGCAAGAAATAAAGAATAACTCATAATTAAACTGATTTACTCCTGGCAGAAATGGACACAATTCCATTAGCTTTCAGTTCCATCTAAATATGCACCAGAAAGAAACTAAGCTGGTTATCGACTCTGACCTAGTTGGAGTTCTTTATACTGACATTCCTGTATTGTTAAAATACTGGTTTAAGAGCCAATTTTGGGCTGTTGCCTTCATTTTTGCACCCTAGAGAAAGCCAGTGGGGTAAACTTCTCTTAAATGAATGTGAAAAATTGATGCCTGGTTCTAAGTACACGTTTATAAATAGAACACCAGATCCAGTGGCTTACAACAGCTCCTCTCTCAAAGAGCTCTGCCCTCTGATCCTGCCCCGTGGTGGTCGTGGTGTCTCTGCCCCCGCTCCTGAAGCAGCCCAGCACCTTCCAAACACAACCTCACGCTGGGAAGATTCAGCTTTGTCACTGTAACCTGTCTGCAGCATTTGCTTCCCCATATCCTGGTGCTGAGGTGATTTGCTCATTATCAGATTGCTGTTTATTAATCAAAGCGGTAACAATGGGACGGAGGAGCTGGAATACAGCACAGACAGTGCTTCATTTGTTCCAATTGATTTTCCTATCACATTTTATTACTACTATTTACTTTGTATGCCTCGGGAAGATTGAACTGCACTGTGCAGTAGGGGTAGGCATTTGAATCTCTCCTCTCTTTAGCTCTGTCTATTTCTGTGGTGATAGTCAGAACAGTGGGTTCTTCCAGCAACTAAGCCATGACCTTCTCTGCTATAAAACAGCATATGGAGATTTTGTGATAATGAGACTCCACCAGCATGTGAGGTCCTGCAGGTGGAGTCCTACAGAAATCCATGAGAATCATGGATACTGGGCACAAATTAGCTCTCCGAGATGACACCTTACAAATGCTCAGCACTGGCCAGAACCACTGCTGGAGCTGAGGCAGCTGGAAGGTACAGACTTGCAGAACAGGCACCTGTGCTTAGGCAGGGACAAGCAGGTTGTACCAGGGGGAGGTTTTGTCCTACAGGAAAATTAACAGTGCTGATGGTGATGATGGGGTTTTTCTCCTGCTCCTTCCTATCTCTTCTCTAATGTCTTAGGCCACTGTTCACAGGCTGGATCTTGCAGTCTCCAGCCAGCACATCTAAGCCATGAGGGCAGAGCAGATGATTCCTGTCAGGAGGCCCGTGGTGCTTTATGGAAGCTGACGTGGGGGTCAGCAGGAACACACAGGGTGGCACACGCTGTAAGATTGCATTAATCGTCCCCTTGCCATTAACAAGGCTCACTGAGAACCAAAAGCACCTTAAAAACTGACTGAAAAACTATCAAAATCTGTGGTGGAGCTCTTATTTTCAGCACAGCAGGGATTTCACTCTAGAGATTTATAAGTGTTTGAACTATATTTACTCTGAAATTGCCCCATTCAGTGAGTACAACAGGAAACTCACGGTTGGCTGCAACTGTAGGTGTCAGATGCAGTTGCGTGGGGAGGTGATGAGAATATATGTTTAACAAAAGCTTTGTTTTCTACACTAATTTTAGAATGAGCCTAGTTGAGGAGTGAGGAGGCAGCTCTCAGGTGGTAGCACGTGTCGTTAATAAAGTTCAAAACACAAACCACAGACAGTCAGCTGAGCCGAGAGTTTCTGTGGGCTCTTCACTGTTACTGGAAATGTGAGAGTCCTTAAGACAGGAATTTCTTTCTTATCACATGTTTTATCTTGCTGAGATGCTGTTTTGTAGCTTGGGCAGAGTGGGTGAATGTGTACATGTGCAAACACACACCTGTGTCACCACCCAGCAGAACGTGTCTGTACAGACATGTGCAACGTCATCCTTTTTGGGAACATGCCACATGACATTGGGGAGAATTGCTCTTTTTTTTTTTCCTTTTTTTTTTTTTTTCTGCTTCTTTTGCTCCACCAGCAGAAGCTTTGGGGTTTTAGAGCTCAGTTGTATGTCCTGGCCCCTCTCTGAAGTACATCCATGCACTTCTCACTGGGCCAACAGTGCCTGAGTGACTTGGACCTTGCCTGATGACTCCCTGTCCTCCTGCTGTCAACGACCTTGAGCTGCACCAAATAATTATTTTCTCCCTGGGGTTTTTTTTCAGCAGCAGTGGGGGTAATTGAATGATTGTAAAACAGGCCACTAGGCCAGTAGGGGTTAAGTGAAAATGAAAATAATGCCATTGACAGGACCATTTTTTGGTCACACTTAAGGTCACAGTGAGATAAAGGGTTGGGAAATATCAGCCTGAGAATTTAACATCACAAATGGCTTCTGCAAGCACAGCCTGAGAGTGAGGGGAGGGGGCGAGGAAGGAGGGAGGGGAATGTACGGATAGTGGTGGTGGATTTAACCAGGACTGAGTTCAGGTACCTGGAGCAGACTCACGGGAGCAGTATTGACCAGAGTGGAAGCATTAAATATCTCTGGTAATCTGGCACTGTTTCATTCGTGCTGCATTATTATTGTTATTAGAACCTGTGATTTACCGTGTCCAGCCTGGATCAAATTCAGCAGCTGTATTTCTCCAGATTATTTTTCACTCTTCCTTACTGAAGTGCAGCCTGGCAGCAGAAGTTTTACAGCTCTTTGAAGGAATGAGGTCTCCCTCCAGTGGTGGCAGGAAACAGCTTCGGCTCCCAAAATCAATTGTGGCACGTGAGGCTGGGTGAGTGAGTGTGCCCAACAACACACTTCGATGGGAAATCATTTTTTGAACAATTTTTGAAAACCCTTCACTGTTAGCCACCTCTTCTCATAACATTTCTCCCAGCTGAACCCCCCATCTCTTTGAAAATCTCCTGTCAAGCAAATCTCCTTTTAATACTACCCCTTTTAACAAAACAGTTTAATATATGCAAATAACACTGAATTCCCACTCAGTTTGCATGTTTTACTATTTGAGTAGTAATAGTTCCTATTGCTGATTGTCAAGTTGCACATAAAATACTGGGTTGGATCCCATCACCCCATGGCATGAGGTAATACAGTGCTTTAGACATTTTGCTGAAAAAAATCCCTTTGGATTAAGCTGTTTTCAGTTCACAAGAGACATGTCCGAGCCCTGGTCACCTCGTAGCAGAAAGCCATATGACACAAGTGCACTGGGGTGAAGAGATATTGATTTACCTTCTGTGAAATAAATGTAAAGTCAAAAGTCTGAGTGTTTTTCAGCACCTCTCCATACTCTGCCGATTGGTGTGACCCCGACTGCAAACCCCATGTCTCAGACCTTCCACAACGCATCCCACACCTTCCTAATCATCCTCAAATTGCAGATTCATATTTTGAGTTGCAAAACTTGTGTGGTCTGTGTTGTGAGCCACGGGTGCTCCCTTATTCATCCATTTTGTGTTCCTCACTCAAGTTCTCTGTTTTTCCTCTCTCTCTCCTCACATTTCCATATCTGAGACAAACTTCATAAACCACTTTTCTTAACCTCCCTAGGCCTTACTGTAGCACCAGCACAAAAGGTGCAATATTAAAAAGGGGATTAAAATAGCAGAGTGATACCTCCAACATGGGAAACAGCAAGAAACAGAATTCTACTGAAACCATCATTTAAAGTTAATAGTGCTTTTCCTTCCAGTAGTGAATAACCACTCAGTACTGAAATTGGAAGACTTTCTCAGAAAGGGTTCCATGGGATTATTTGATTCGAATACGTCAGTGGTGTTTGTGGCTACCATTCTTTTGATTTCATGCCAAAAGAATGGGCAGTGATGGCTTGAGAATCAGTTAAACAGTTCTGCTTCTTCTGAGCATCGTAAATGGTTTAGAGAAAACACATCTGAGCATTTTCTTTCTGAGGTCTTTCGTCATCAGAACTGTGATCTAGAATAGCTTTCTTCAGTCCTCACTGTATCACAACTGTTTCCTTAAATATGAATTTATTTTTGGTGATAAAATTTTATCTTCTCTCTTGCATTGCATTGTCCATCCATATATTTTGGGTTTCTGTTTGTACTTTTGCCTTGTCACCCCCAAATATTCAGTGTATGTTTCTTCCTTCTTCTAGCCAAGGTTATAAATTAAAATTCAATTTCATTAAAGTTGTGAGTAATCACTTTCTGGCTCTCATTAGTAATGATTCGGTGCAGGGGGATCCCGGCTGCTCCCACAACTGTAATTCAATTGGACTCACCAGCTCTTGCTCACAAATCGCTTGAGCTGCACTTTCCTCCCAAATTTATGGCATCAGCACTGTCCAGAGGTTGAATTACAGCTGCAGGTTTGATCAGGGACTGCATTATTCTGCATCTAATCCCTGCATTCTGACAGCAGTGGGGGGAGCCCTGTTGTTTTACAGGAACTCTGCATTGTTCCTCTGCTTTATGTCAGGGGCTGAATTGCCTTTGGAATCAGGGAACTGTCAGCCCAAAGCTACAAGCACACAACCAGCTCCAGATGACGCGGTGCATAAATAACAAACATGGAGACACTCGAAAGCCAGCACTCCTTCTTCTGCACTCTCCTAAATTACTGGGACGGTGATTGACCACAGCCTGTGCTCCTGCATCAGCGGATGCAATCTGAATATATTGATGCTTTCTGAATGTATTGTTGGAATGTGGTTCCCAGCTTTTACCCAAAATGAGGAATGTTGGTATTCACTGGTGGCACAAAGTCACTTCCACATTGATTAAATATTTCAGCCAGAAGCCACGTTCATGCATTCGTTCACATCCAAGCCTTTCCTCTTGAGCAGTGACCTGCAGCCCACGGCATTCCTGGCAAGAAGGGCTCTGGAATGGCGTGGAGCAGGTCCTGTGCCATTTTCCACAGAGGTGTGTGTCACCCCTCAGCTGACAACATGCCCCCAAACCCCCTGGTAGCCAGGGTTTAATCCCAGAGGGATACAGAAACCTTAACCCCTCTTAGGAACACTGTCCTTCAGCTGACAGAAAGGGACTGGCAGCCTTGGTTTGGAACTGCTCCTCGTTAGGAGCAGAGGAACACGCCCCAGGCACTTCTAACCTCGGATCAGGCCGAGGGGAGATGGAGCACTGCCTTTGGAAGCTTCTCCTGCTTTAACATATCCATATCCATGTGCTCCAGCAACACAGAGCAGAGCCACAGCCAGCGGGTATCAGTATCTACCACTCATTTAATTGACCTTTGCTGTTGAATCATTAATGGAAATCACTGAACACAGGGCAATGAGGTGGTTTCACCACTGCTCTGCTGCTTGTGGCTTCTGCTAATTTTCTGGTGTAGTTTTGCTTGTTCTAATAGCAGAATCTGTCATCTTCTAGTTTTGCACAAATCCTGGGAGGCAAATTAGAAGAGATGTGGAGCAAATTCCTGTTGACTTTAACGAGGGTTGTGGTTTTTAAAAACGATGTTAAGAAGAAACCGACGGTTCTTTTATTTCTCTATGCAACCTTGCATTTTTTATACACTTTGTGGTTGGAAAGACTCTGACATGAGACAGGCTATGGGAAATGTCTGCTTTCATATAACATCTCAGAGCAGCAGCATTTGGCTGCTGGACTGCAGCTTTCAGAGAGCTGTCGGCATCACCTGTTGTGTCAGTCCCCTGTGGCTGCAGATCCCCGGGCAGGATTCTCAGTCAGCCTCCCAGGTGGGTTCCAACATGTTTTCAGTGTATTTTAGTTCCTTCGTTTGTCCATTTTCTATTCCTTTTCAAACTGAAATATATTTTTTCCATTCCTAATTAACTCCCTGCCACCCTACTTGTGGTAAAACCTGATTTATTTCTCCTTCTCTGCACTGAGAGGACAGGATACTTAATCTCCTCTGGGTGGACGCTGAAACACTGTCTGAATAAAATGCTGATCACTCATCTGGTTAGCTCCTGCCAGCTCTTCTCTGCATTCCTGCCACCTGGGTTTTGCATCATTTGCTATCGTTTCTTTAAGTGACAGAGCCTATTCCTTCTGCATTTTTTGGAGAGCAGTAATTCCTAAATCAGCTGGTAGTCACATTTAGATGTGGTGTGAGTGTTTATCTTTCATATTATCTATAAGTCCATGAATATTCACAGGCCAAAAAGGATTGTTTGAATAAACACTTAGAAAGAGTGTTAAACCAGTGCCTACAATTTACTGCATTTGCTGTTCTTTTGGGACATTTTTTTGTGGATAGGGAGAATTCATATCAATGTCCACTTGGTAGCTGCAGAGGAATAAAGAAGGCTTGGGATCCTTCGTTCAGGGAGCAATGAATAAATATGTTGTAGAAACAAACAAATATTAGCATTTTGAAAGGCTCTGTGGTTGACATGCATCTGCAAAGTAAAATATGAATTTCAGATATATGTGCATGCATGCATCCATGTTTGCAGGGGCAAACTCTTTCAGAAGGCAAACACTCACTCTAAGTGCCAACATTTTTTGCACATCTTGAAAATATTTGTGTGAAAATGGAAAGAAGAACGATTGCCCATCTGCAGTGTGAGTGGGGAATGCTGTGGGCAGGGTGTGCTCAGTGAAGGGAGCCAGGTGAGGGAGGTGAGGAACCCAGGCTTCCCTTCTTCCTGCTGCAGCCTTGAGAGGCCCGTTCAGGGACCTGTCCAATGACACTTCTCAGATGCACCTTCCATCCCTTCTGCCTCACCTCTGAAACCAACCCAGGCTCAGGAACTTCCCCGGGGATTCAGCCAAGGGAGCCTGCCCAGCCTGTCAGTGATCTCAGGCAAATCCTGGGAACTCTGTTCCATTTATTCATCCTAAAGTGGAGGTGTTAAGAAATATGGGGCTGGTGAGTGGGTGACAGGCATCTGCAAGTGTCACCTCAGCCATTCAGGTTCACAGAGAGCCTTGGAGTAGGATTGCAAAAAATTGCATCATTTGTAACCTTTTCAGCACCAGCCTTTTTAAAAACAAACTGTAACCAACAGCTTTCCTTCGGACATGAAGAGAATAACTAAAGAGAACATCTGTTTTCCCTTTAGATGTGGAACTGCAATAGCAAGCCATGCATAAATTTTATTAAGGCTTGCTAATTTCTGACGAGTTTGGGGAGATACATGTTACCCGTGGAGATATTTGGCTCTGCATCACCAGATGAAAAGTCATTTTAAAAACAATGCAGAAAAATTGGACATAGCTTGCCAGCAAATGTGTGAGGTTCTGCTCCCGGGGCTTTGGCTTTGTTTGTGCAATTTATAGATTTGTACCCTTTTTTTCCCTCTTGATGTCACTCATCTTGTTGTCCAATGACTTTTTATGACATAGATGACTAAACAAAATGCACCTAAATTGACAAAGCTACTTATGCTGGAGCCTTTTGTACTCAAAATCAGAGGTCCAAATGCTTTCGGGACTCAGGTCTGCTTTTAAGTTGTTTCTGCAATGTCAGGCTTTTCTGTACACCGAGAACACTCGAGCCAGCACGAGCCTGTTGTGTCCCTTATGCTGCAGGAATGTGTCCCCAGATTTAGAACTCAGAAACAAGCGCTGGTGACACGGCTCTGCTCAGGTCCCACAGCCTCAGGTTCTGTCTCTCTGAGGAAACACCTTGGAGCAGAACCTCAATTTCTGATCTTTCTTCACTCTCAGAACCAAGGTACGCCGTCCTGGGGTGTAATCACAGCAACTTCACAGAATCCCACAATGGTTTGGGTTGGAAGGGCCTTAAAGATGATCAGGTTCCAACCCCCTTCCATGGGCAGGGACACCTTCCGCTGTCCCAGGTCGCTCCAAGCCCCGTCCATCCTGACCTTGGACTCTTCCAGGGATCCAGGGGAATCCACAGATTCTCTGGGCACCCTGTGCCAGGGTCTCACAGGAAAGGATTTTTTCCTAATACCCAATCTTCGCTAAGAGCTGCAGGATGCTTGGCAGGACATGCCTGGAATCACACAGATCATGCCTTGTTGCATGAAATAAGTAGAAAAGTCACAGGTTGGGTTCAAAATATGCTTGTTGTCTCTCAATAATTAATTGTTTGTGGATTAATATGAGGTTTTGTGTTTTGAAAGTAAACTATTCCACTCGCTGGCTGGTGTGTAATGAAGGAGAACAGGCTGCTGTCAGGCAGTCTGAAAACAGTGAAAATTAACTCCATGAAGTGTCACGACTCACGTATTTTATGTATATGAGTAATGTGTCTTCTGTGGGACAGAAGATGAAAATACCACACGGAAAAGAAAAAATAGTGGCTGCCAATTTAATAAGAGAAGCAGGAGTAATTGTTTGACATAATTTGGCATTTTTACTGCTTGGTGGCAGCTGGGCCACTGCAAGAGAATCCACTGCAAGAGAACTCACAAACACTAAGAACCAGAGGTTCTGCAGCCTCTGTATTCACAGAGCTATCAAAGGGGAAAGGAAATATAATTAAGAATCACAATACAATGAAATCATAGAATCCCACCCCAGGCTGGAAGGGACCTCAGGATCATCTGGTCCAACCTTTCTTGGCAAAAGACTGGTCTAGACAAGATGTCCCAGCCCCCTGTCCAGCTGAACCTTAAAAGTGTCCAGTGTTGGGGAATCCACCACTTCTCTGGGGAGATTATTCCAATTACAGGTTGTTCTCATTGTGAAAAATTTTCCTCTTGTGTCCAGTCAGAATGTCCCCAGGAATTACCTGTACCCATTCCCCTTGTCTTTTCCATGTGACTCCTGGTAAAAAGGGAATCTCCATTTTCTTTGTAGCCACTCTTTAAATGCTGGAACATGCTGATAAGGTCTCCCCTCAACCCCTTCTCAAGGCTGGACAAACCCAGTTCTCTCAGCCCTTCCAGTGGCATTAAAAGGGACAAGGCAAATACTGAGACACAAATTCACTAATAAGTGGATTTTTTCTTGAGCTATGTCAAACTACTTCAGTTTTCTTTGGCTTCACGAGTGTTAAGACTGCAAGCGCTTCAAAAAAATTGAGATCTCTCCGAGCATGTTGAAATAGGGATCATAAAGTCTTGCAGATAACAACCAGCCGAGGGTTCAATACCTACAGCAAAAAACGAATACTTCAGTACCAGAAGGTGCCCATATACTTAATGATGTTACTGGAAAATGGTTGATCTGTTTGAACTGCTCTTGTTCATTCCTCTGCAGGAGAATGTGATTCCCTTTGCCTCTCTCCACTTTTTCATTCTGCCATGGGGAGTGTGCAGCGAGAAGGCCATTGAAAAAGCCATATAAAACCTCGAGAATGCAATAAGCAGAACATGGCACTTTTAACACGACAAAACTACCAGCTTAGGTAAGGCTTGAAGTGCACATAAACTCCAGCACCTCCTCAGGCAAAGAGAGTCACAGTCTCCACAGAGAAGCAGGAAAAGGAGTTTAGATCATAAATGCTCTTCAGATCTACAAGCTTTGCTGCCTGAATGCACAATGAGCAATTCAAGGGCCCAGACATCTTCAAATCACCCAGGCTGAGCCGGGAGTGCACCTGCCCTGTGGTAGCAACAGTTCAATATTCCGGCTGTTTGCTCACCCAGCACGAGGTGGGTGATTTATCACCTTGGGTGATTCCATCACTGCACACCTTTCCTTGCTGTCCTGTTACGATCTCCAGTTTCGTGCCTAAACTCTGGAGTTTTGGTTGCATTTGCAGTAGCTGTGGTATTGCTGCAAGGTGGGGGCAAAGCCTCCTTGTGGTTTGTTTGCTTCCCAGTTTCACTGAGCAAAATGCTCTTCCTGGCAGAGGTGGTGCCTGGTGGCACTCAGGGAAACAGCAGCTGTGCCCCAGCTATGGACAAACAGTCAGTTTGTAATACCGGGTCCATCAGCTGCACCCTCAGCTCGAGTGGCAGCAGCTCCTTCCCACTGGGCCTGCTCCTGTCACTCCCACCTGCAATCAGGTTTTCACTGCCTTCTCCAGCTTCCAGACACCTTTCCACCTTTAAAAAAGCTGGAAAGCCCCAAAAGTTTATTTCCCAGCCTTTCCCCTGAGAACTCCCCATCTTTCTGCTCATAATTCAGTTGCTTGTAGCCAACAGGGGACATGGAAAGAATGTTGCCCTCGATAGCCCCTTCTTTCTATCCTCCAGTTCTCTGTTCTCTTCCATCTTTTAGTCTTTTCCCTCTCTCTATGGGAGATGAAAGAAGGAGGAACAAAAGCAGCTGCCCAATCAGCAGAAAGAGAACAGGAGTTATAGGAAGAAACAGAGATCAGGAAGAGGAAAACATAGAAATAGAAAAAAATGTTAAAAAAAGGAAAACTGAGAAAGTAAAAGAATAGAAAAATGAAGTCATTGATATTGCTTTATTTTATTTTGTATCAATATAAGTTGTTTTAATTTCAGTCTAAGCCCAAAGAAGGGAGATGAACCAGAAATCTCACAGCATGGAGCTGGGCAGATAATATGGAAAAGGGGAAAGGGAAGGCTCTGAGGCTGAGTCCAAACCTGTCTCTCGTCAGGGACACTTTCCCCTCCTGCTTACACTCGTGGCAAAACCTCTGCAGGGCATCAGAGGGGATTGTCACATGTGGCTGTGAGCCCTGCCCGGCCCTGGGCACAGCACCCGCTGCAGGAACAAACAGAATTCTGCTTTGTCCTGCTCCAGGAGCAGCTTCCCAGTGATTCCATGAGGAACAACAGTTCTGTGGGGGATGGAGCGAGGGAGGGGGGGACCTTTTCTTTTTGACAATTAGATGGGAGCTGTTGAAAGCTGCTTTCATGGATGAATGCATGGAGAACTAAGGACGTCTGGCAACTGATTTATTTGATTAGTTCATTGTACACCACAATTTCCCTCTCCCTGCAGCAAGTTTGTCGTTGGAGTTGGACTTCATAGTTACTGAACTCTCTGCCAAAACCCCTGAGCATCTCAGAAGTCAGAAGAGGACCTCAAGTAGGGCACAGACAAAGCCAGTGGGGCAGGAGAAGCTGAGCTAATCAGCAAACGCCAATCTGGGCACTCCGCAGTTCCACAGGGCCTGATTTCCAGGCAGTTTAACATCTGTGGATTCCAGCGGGAGCCCTGAGCGCTCAGCTGTGGCGAAAATCAGAGAACGGGAGGTTCGGGGTTGGGTTGTCTCCATCCCACCGGTGTGACTGGGTTCTGGCGGGGCAATCATGACATCCAGTGGGAAACTCCTGAACTACAGCAGCCTTTTGTAGGTGGAATGAGCCGCTCCTGAGTCTCCAACTAGAACTGAAGGATCAGACTGTGGAAGGGAAGCTGTTCAGGAAAGTTTCTGTAGTGAATGGCTCAGGACAAAGAACCTTGTGCTGGTCTCCTGAGATCTCCAATACCTAAAAGTGTTTTGAAATGTCTCTTCTTGCCAGGGAGAAAAGCACTTGTTCTTTGGGGAAGAGTTGACACTGGCATGTCAGTGGGATTAATCCTCACACAGGATTCTCACTTCCATGAAACGATTTCTTTAATTGTTTTTGGTTTAAATCTGTGACTCCCTGACCTCTTGAATGTCTCAATGCCTACAAGGAGGCTGGAGAGGAACCTTTGACAAGGGTTTATGGTGACAAGACAAGGGGGAATGGCCCTAAGCTGAAGAGAGGTAGATTTAAATTGGATATTGGGAAGAAATTCTTTCCTGTGAGGGTGGGGAGGCCCAGGTTGCCCAGAGAAGCTGTGGCTGCCTCATCCCTGGAAGTGTCCAAGGTCAGGTTGGACAGGGCTTGGAGCAGCCTGGGATAGTGGAAGGTGTCCCTGCCCATGGCAGGGAGTTGGAATGAGATGATCTTTAAGGCCCTTTCCAACTCCAACCATTCTGTTTGTCTATGAAACCCCAGTCATGTTAGTAGTTTCCCTCATCTCTCAATACTTGTGTCACTTGCCCCGGTGCTTGGAACAGGCCTGGGGAGGATAAACTATCTGAAACTTAAACCGGAATAGATGTTCATGGCATAAATAATTGGAAGTACAGACAGAACTAATGCAGAATGGACGAATAATCTCATAGACCTGAGGACGTGTGCCTGTCTCTTACGATTTCATTCTGCAGCCAGAAGGTCTGGAATCCCAGCCACTGCTCAGTGATCACACACCAGCTGCTTCACAAAATGGTTTTTTCCCTCCAGTACCTAATCACGAGACTGGGGGGGATTTCCTTTCAAACGTGTACTTTGATACTTTAATTCCCACCTCGCCATCAGCCTGGCACTGGATTGCTCCAGTGTTTGCGAGGAATTGCACCCGATGGCAGCCAGGGAACGAAGCGTCCCAGAGCCACTGCTGATGTCACAGGAGTGGATCCACCCTGGGTGTCGGATTCTGGGTGTCAGCGGAGAGGCTGGGATCAGCTCCTGGGAGCTGTGGAGACAAATCCCTGTGCAGTTTAACCTGGCTGGGTAAGGATCTGCGGATGCTGCAGTGCCAGGGACATGTGCTCGCTGATGACGTCAGCGATTACACGTTCCTTTACGTCACTGCATGACGCTGGATCGCTGTGGCGGGAACGAGCCCCGCTGGGTCCTGCCCCACACGCCGCAAACACCGCCCCGGCACCGCCGGCTCGGGACCCCGAAGGGCCCCACACGTCCTCCCGGGCGCGCCGTGACGTCACACCGACAACCCGGGGCACGCCGTGACGTCACACAACCCGGGGCACGCCGTGACGTCACTCCCGGGCGGCCCTCCCGCCCTCTCCCTCCGGCCCCGCCCCCTGGCGGCGAGGCCACGCCCTCTCGCCGCTGATTGGTGCTCGCGCCTCTGTCCCCGCCCCCTCCC